>VBSM01000662.1:11844017-11882696 GCA_008086735.1 Cheirogaleus medius
ATTTGTACCCCCATTATATGATGAAATAAAAGGAAAATAAATAAATAAATAAAATAAAAAAAGATTTAACTGAGATATTTTGCATCTAATAAAATATATCCACTGTAAATACTGGATACAATTCAAAGATTTTTACTAAATTTACCTAGTGGTGGAACCATCACTATAAGTCATTTTAGGAGATTTTCTGCACCTCAATAACATCCCTTATGTAACCATTTGCCACCACACTACCCTGGGCAACCACTATTTCTATATGTCTCTGTAAATTCTTTATATATTCTAATATAAGTGAAATAATATATTATGCAACCTTTATGGCTTTTTACACTTTGCATAATGTTTCTGATGTTCAGCTATTTTTAAACATGTGTCAGCAGTTCCTTCCTTTTTTATTACTGTATAGTAGGCACTGTGTGGATATACCCCATTTTGTCAATCAACTCACTAGACATTTGTTTCCATTTTTTGGTTATTATGAATAATGCTGCTATGAACAATCACATTCAAGTCTTTGGACATGTTTCCATGTCTCATAGGTAGATACCTAGAATAGTAGTTATTGGGTCATATAGTAATAATATATTTAACTTCTAAGAAACTGACAAACTGTTGATTATAACATTTACATTCCAATCAGCAATACATGAATGTTCTAGTTTCTTTACAAGAATTTGTTCAAATATCTGGATATAAGACCTTTATCAGACATATGTTTTGTAACTATTTTGAAACATTCTGTTCCTTGTGCTTTTATTTTCTTACTGCTGTGTTGTGAATTTTGATGAGGTCCAATTTCCCATTTTTTTCTTTCAGAGATCATGATTTTCATATTATAAATAAGAAATCTTTGACTAATTCAAGGTATTAAAGATTTTCTCCCATTTATAAAAATTTTATTATTTTAGTTCTTGCGTTTAAGTTTGCAATGTGATATCCAGTTGTCCCAGCACCATTTGTTGAACAGGCGATCCTTTCCCCAATAAAATATCTTGGCACCTCTGCTGAAAATGAACTCACAATAAATAAGGTTTTCCTGCTGGATTCTTATTTCTAATCAACTGATCTATATATGTCTAGCCTTCTGCCAGTACAACACTGCTTTGATAACTCTAGCTTTATTAAGTTTTTAAATTGGGAAGAAAAAGTCCTCCAACTTTGTTGCTCTTTTCAAAACTGTTTTGGCTATTCTTGGTCTTTTTCATTTCATATAAATTTTAGGATCAGCTTATCATTTCCTGCAAAAAAGCCTGCTAAAATTTTTACAGAGATTGATTTGGATCCATAGATCAATTTGAGAAGAATTGCCATATTAATAATACTGAGTTTGTCAATCTATGATTATAGAATATCTCTCCATTTGTTTACATCATCTTTAATTTTCTTCAAAATACTTTTATAATTTTTGGTGTATAAGTTTTGCACTTACTTTAATGAATTTCTTACATATGTATCATTTTATTTTTGACATTATTCTGAACAGAATCCTATACTTAATTTTATTTTTGGATTGTTCATTGCTCACGTATAGAAATAGTAACTGATTTCTGTATATTAATCTTTCATGCAGTGACCTTGCTTGACACTTTTATTAGATCTAATAGTTCTCAAAATTAGTTTCTTAAAAATTACAACATACAGGAAAAAAATTCTAAAGATAGTTTAATTCTTCCTTCCAAATCTAAATGTCTTTTATTTACTTTTCTTGCCTGAGTGCATTGGCTCAGATTGTAATCTCTAGTACAAGGTTGAACTGGAGAGTCAAGGGCAAACATCCTTGTTGTGCTCCTTATCTTAGGGGAAAAGCTTTCAGTCTTTCACCATTAAGTATAATGTTCACTGTTGGTTTTCCATAAAAGCCCTTTGTCAAGTCTGTTGAGAATTTTTATCATCAATGGGTATGAGATTTTGTCAAAAGCCTTTTCTACGTCTCTGATAGTGTTGTTGTGTGGTTTTATTTCTTTATTCTACTAATATGGTGTATTATCTCTATTGACCAGCAGTCCTGGATAAATCTCATGTTGTCATATTGCATTAATTGTTTTAATGTGCTGCTGGATTTGGCTTCCAAATATTTTGTTAAGAATATTTTCATCTATATCCTCAAAGAATACTGGTCTGTTTTTTCCTATTTACTTGATATCTTTGGCTTTGGTTTCAGGAAGAGTTTGTGACGTACTGGTAGTATTTCTTTCTTAAATATTTGATAGAATTCACCAATAAAGTCATCTGGGCCTCAGCTTTTTTTGTGGGAAAATTATTAATTACTAATTCAATTTCTTCACTCTTCATAGGTCTATTCAGATTTTCTATTTCTTTTTAAGTCAGTTTTGGTAATTTGTTACTTTCTAGGGATTTTTCATTTCATAATATTACTGAATAAGTTATGGTACTGAGTTATTGAACGTTAGTGAATAAATTGGCATAAAGTTGTTCATAGTATGTTTAAAATTCTTGTATCTTTCTACTAGTGACCCTTCATCATTATAAAATGACCCTCTTTGTTTCTAGTACCAATTACAACTTAAAGTATACTTTGTTGGACATAAGTATAGCTGTTCCAGCTTTCTTTTGATTATTGCTCACATGGTATATATTTTTCCATCCTTTTACTTTCAACCTATTTGTGTCTTTAAATTTAAAGTGTATACTTGGGTTATAATTTTTTTAAAAACCCATTTTGCTAATCCCAGCATTTTGCCGTGTTTAATCCACTTAAATCTAATATAATTATTTACAAGATGAGCATCTGAAATCCAAAAATCTGAGATAGTCCAAAATCCAAACTCCTCATTTTTGGAGTACCAACATGATGCTCAAAGGAAATACTGATTGGAGCATTTTGGATTTTGGATGCTAAATGGTAAGTACAGTCATGTATCGATCAAAGATGGGAATACATTCTGAGAAATATATTGTTAGGCAATTTTCTTATTAAACTTACATAAACCTAGATGGTGTGACCTATTGTTCGTATGATACAAACCTGTACAGGATATTATTGTACTGAATACCATAGGCAACTGTAACACAATGGCAAGCATTTGTATATCTAAACAGAAAAGGTACCATAAAAATATGGTAAAAAATGGCACACCTATATAGGGTACTTATCATAAATGGAGGTTGCAGGACTGGAAGTTACTCTGGGTGAGTCAGTGAGTGAGTGGTGAGTGAATGTGAAGGCCTAGGACGTTATAGTATGCTTAGGCTACACACTAAATTTATTTTTAAAAAAACAGGTTTTCTTCAATAATAAAATAACCTTAACTTACTGGAATGTATTTACTTTATAAACTTTTAACTTTTTTTTTTTTAACGTTTTGGTAATAACACTTAACTTAAAACAGAAATACATTATATAGCTGTACAAAAATATTCTTTATATTCTTATTCTATAAGCTTTTCTCTATTTTAAATTTTTATTTATTTTGTTTTACATTGTAAGCATTTTTATTAACAACTAAAATATAAACACGCCCATTAGCCTAGGCCTACACAGGGTCAGGGTCATCAATATCACTGTCTTCCACCTCTACATCCTGTCCCACTGGAAGGTGTTCAGGGGCAATTAACATGCATGGAGTTGTCATTCCCTATATAATAATGCCTTCTTCTGGAATATCTCCTGAAGGACCTGTCTGAGGCTGTTTTACAGTTAACTTGTTTTTTTATAAGTAGAAGGAACACGTTCTGATAATAAAAATATAGTAAATACATAAACTGTAACACAGTGGGTTATTTTCAAGTATCATGCACTGTATATACAATTGTATGTGTCATATCTGATTGGCTGCACAGGTTTGTTTACACTAGTATCACCACAAACATGTAACATGTTGTGCTATAATATTACAATGACTATGACATCCTTAGGTGATAGGA
Source organism: Cheirogaleus medius (assembly GCA_008086735.1). Lineage (NCBI taxonomy): Eukaryota > Metazoa > Chordata > Mammalia > Primates > Cheirogaleidae > Cheirogaleus > Cheirogaleus medius. The sequence goes on from VBSM01000662.1 coordinate 11,847,903, forward strand.
ATTGTTCAGTTTATAAAACGACTTTCGTATATGTGATCTGTCATTGACTGAAATGTCATTATGTGGTGCATGACTCTATAATGCAAATATTCCAAAATCTAAAAAAATTCAACATCTGAAACACATTAGGCATTTTGGGTAAGGGATACTCAATCTGTATATGGTAAGATTTACACATGAAATTTTGCTCTTTGTTTCTGTTACATCTTTTCTTGTTCTTTTATTCCTTCATTATTGTCTTCCATTGTGTTAGACATTTTCTAAAACAGAATTTTAGTTCCTTTGTTGTTTTTTTAGTATATTTTTATAGTTATTTTCATAGTGGTTTTTCTGGGGATTATAATTAGCATGTTAATTTAAAATAATCTAGTTCAGATTATCACTAAATTTCAATACTATGTAGAAATTTTGCTCCAGTATAGCTCCATCTCCTTTCTTCCTCATCCTTTGAACTATTATGGCCATACATATTACAATGTATTAATAAATTTCTGTTATATGCTCATAAACACAGTTTTATAATAGTTGTTTCATTCAATTGTCTTTTAAATCACAAGAAAATTTTTACAAAAATGCATTTAAGCTATCTTTTACATATACCTATATAATCATCATTACCAGTTTTTATTGCTTTATGTGGATTTGCATTACTGTATAGTATCCTTTCATTTCAGTCTGAAGGACTCACTCCAGTGTTTTCTGTATGACAGATCTAGCAAAGAATTCACTCAGTTTATGTTTATCTGGGAATAGCTTAATTTACTCTTCATTTTTGGTGGCTAGTTTTGGGGGATGTAAAATTCTTTACTGACAATCTTTTCCTTTCAGCACTTTAAACATATCCTATTCGCCTGCTGGTCTTCATGATTTCTGATAAGTCAGCTGTTAATCTTAATAAGGATCCTTGTACTTACTGAGTTGCTTTTTCTCTTGCTGTTTCTAAGATTCTCTGTCTTTGGCTTTTAATAGTTTGAATATTATATATTTAGTTAGATCTAACTGAGTCTATCCTACTTGGGGTTTACTGAACTTCATGGATGTATGGATTGATGTTTTCCATTCAATTTAGGAAGATTTTTAAAAATTTAAATATTTTAAAAATATTTTTCTACTTTTCTCTTGCTGCATCTTCTAGAAATCTGCATATGTTGGCATGCTTGATGGTTATCACCAGGTTCCTGAGGTTCTATTCATTTTTCTTTATGCTTATTTCTCTCTATCCCTTAGACTGGATAATCACTATTGACCTATCTTCAAGTTCACTGATTCTTTCTTTTGACAGCCATACTTTGCTCATGAACCTTACTGTTCATTTCAGTCATTATATGTTCAATCACAGAATTTTTATTTTTCTTACTTCTTTTTGCTAATATTGTTAGATGAGGCATATTTGTCATATTTTCCTTTAATTTTTAAATTGTGGTTTATTTACTACTTTGGATATGCTTATAATAGGTGATTTAAAGTCTCTGCCTAGTAAGTCTAACATCTGAAAGAGTTCTTATTAAATGATTTTTTTTTGGCTTCATTGTATATCTCATAATTTTTCTTGTTGAAAAGTAGACTTTAAGATAATATAATGTGGCAACTGTGGAATCAGTTTCCCCACCTGCATTTGTTCTAGCTAGGTTTGTTTGTTTGTTTATTTATTTATTTATTTTGGTGGTTGTGGTACTGTTTGTTTGCTTAGTGACTTTTTGGTGAGTAATTCTGTTGAATCTATAATCCCTACTGTGTGGAGCCACTGAAATGTTTACTTAGTTTTAAATTCATCTTCAATTTTTGTTTTTATTTTTAAGTCAGGCTGAGCAGGGGTTGCTCCTAGTTCAGTAGTCACAAGATTTCCTTAAATACTTTAAGTGATATGTATGTCTTCCCTCCTTTGCCAAAACGGGGTGTGGGAGGGGCGTGTGCATGTGTGTGCACATGTGCGCGCGTGCTGTGGCATGCTTTCAAAGCTTGGGCAACTTATATATCTGCCTTATCCTTCACTTTCTGCTTATAAAGAGCCTAAAGGCTAGCCAGATGTAGGTGAGTGGGGCTCTCTCCAGTTTTTCCTAGATACACATGCTGCCTTGCACATGCATGTAGCATTCTACATTACTGGAACATGTCAGAGCTTCTCAAAGCCCCTTGTAGTTGTTTTGTTGCCCAGAAATTTTTGGCTGTGCCCTTGTTTACCCCAATTGGTACTGCAGTCTTATACAACTGTAACGCTGCATCAGATTTTTTTCAACAACATAACAGGTATAGACAGGTCTTTCCTTGGAGCAATTTGGAGTTGGGTCAAAGAGTAACAATACTCTGGGAATGGGGCATTTTGAGTAACTCCAAAATCAGTTTTCTCCCTGTGGTTGCAGAAAGGCTGCTGGGTTCCATGCAACAGAGTTGGTTCATTTTGGTAATTTTGTCTGTATTTTTGTTGCTTATATGGAGGAATATTCCCACATTGGCTTTCAAGTTTATTCTTATAACTGTATTAAGTGATCACCTTAAATGACAGCATTCCACTTTTACTCTAGAGGTATAAATAAATAGGTGCAATCTGGCATGTGCTAAAGGAAAAATGGAAGAAGAAACTATACTGCTTCAATCACTGTGCTCATGTTAAATTTATCAGTTACAAAGCTTAAATTTGTTCTTTCCAGTAATAATTCACAATTGAGAAATATTTTAATAAAATAAGCCATTAATTTCTCTAGTTACTTTATAAGTTCAAAATAATTTGATATTATAAAAGTAATATAATACAGTATAATAATATATCACATTACCTTATTCTCAAGTTAATAAAAAAGCATAAGGGGCTATAAATGTAAAAGTTGTAGGTATATAAGTAAAAGTTAAATTATATCACTGTGTACTACACAAAGGTTTTACAGTAGCTGTAATGAGAAAAGTGATATGGAGAGTAAGTTTTCAAATGTCAGATGTTTCTATAGACATCACAACCTCAAAACAAATTCTAGTGGAATACTCAGAACGAGCCTACTATGTGAAGAGATGACTTACTTTCAGCAAAATGCCAGTCCATGCCATTATTATCATGCCATCATATTGTTACTTTGAGTTTTCTTGGTTTTATATTTTTATTGTATGTAATTAGAATTTGAATGTTTTTAAGAGATAGGGGTATATAAAGGTGGTCTATAGTTTTACATTTGTACATATACTTTAATAATATTATAATAAAATAAAAAATCTAGGTCAATGAGGGAGTCCTCAATAATTTTCTTTCTTTGACCAAGGGGGGGAGGGTGTTGTTTTTATATGTCTGAAGCATTGCCATAATTTTTTAAATATGCTTAATAATTTGAGAAGTTAGGGTGTGTCCACTTGTTTCTTTTATTTCCCCCTTTTTACTTTGAAAACCTGCAGAGAAGTTTGAAAGAATAATACAGTGAACAATCTTGTACCTTTCACTCTAGACTCACTGACTGTAAACATTTCACCATATTTGCTTTATCTACACCCTACACTCTCTTGCACCTCCCAAGCCATCCATAAGTTTCAAACATTAGGATATTTTCTCCTTAAAAACTTTAACATCTTCCTTCTACAAACAAAAACTCTCTGATTTATCCAGAATACCATTATGTCATACTCAATAAAATTACTATCGATATAATATGCACCCTATATTCAAATATCCCCCGATTTTTTTTTTAAATGTCCTGAATATTTTAGCAAGAATACAATAATGGTCCTTCCTACTGTATCACATAAGAAGAATATAATGTTTGTTTCTTCCGATCGTGATGCTAAATTTCATTACTTAGTTAAATGACCCCATGGCCTTGTCAGTGTAAAGAGAACCCGTTTCTTTTAAACCAAACTATGCTCCACAACAATTAAAGGAAAACCAAAACATTTTATCTTTTATATATCTAAATGTCAAATCTCAGCAAATAACCAAATAACAAAACACTACAAATACTCTCTTCAAGCCAACAAGATTAATCCATACTTCATTCCTCATAGAAAAATCAATGCTAAATGACAAGTTGACATCACTAATATCACCATTTGTAAAAATAAAATTGTAAATGACAACATTCCTCAGTGGTGGTAAGAGACTGGGGACAGGTTCCAGTACTTTTAAAAGGTTGGTTTCAGTTTTAAAGAATTGATATACATAGTGAAAGCAGACCTTTCACCTTTCTTAATATTCCCCTTTAAATTGTTTAATTTATCTTAAAGTTTTAGTTGATGTGAAAAACAGTTTGGTGCAATGATTTAACACCTATACTTCACTAATAATTTAGAACGATACTGTCAAATACAGCAGCCACGTGTGTTTATTTAAATTTAAATCATCTAAAATTAAACTAAAACTTCAGTTTTTCTGTCCCATCAACTATTAATACATTTCATGCTCTCATTAGCCAAATACAGCTAGAACTACCATGTTGGACAGTGCAAATTCAAAATATTTTTATTATTACAGTAAGCTTTATTTGACAGTTTTAATAGAAAATAACTGAATAATCTATAAATACCTAAAATGTAGTAACTAGAAATTCTATTTATATTAAAAAGACAATAGTAACCAAAAAAGAAGGAAGAATAAACTCTAAATAGTTAAGATGGTTATATTCAATTTACCAATTGGGTGAGGTAATCCTCCCTTTCTTTTTTCTCATTAATGTATACCCTAAAGCATAGCATGCTTGCCATACCATTTTAATCAGGTAAGTCTTTCTAGAGAATGTGGAATTCAAACTGCCCAATTACTCAAAATGTGGGTATCAAAACAGTAACTGTTTTATGGCTAAAGGGAATATATTATTAAATACATACATAGACACATTTATATATTATTTATTTATATACAGTCATGTATTACATAACAATGTTTTGGTCAACAATGGACCACATATATTCAGTCAAGATTAAAATGGAGCTGAAAAATCCCTACTGTGTATTGTAACTTCGTATGCATTACTCAAGTGTTTGTGGTGATGCTAATGTAAACAAACCTACAATACAGTTATATACAGTACAAAATACTTGATAATGAATGATAACAAACAACTATGTTTCTGGCTTATGTATTTACTGTAATTTTTATCATTATTTTAGGTGTAATGATTAAAAAAATGCAAGCTAACTGTAAAATAGCCTCAGGCAACTGGGCATAGTGGCATGTGCCTGTACTTCCAGCTACTTGGGAGGCAGAGATGGGAGGACCACTTGAGCCCAGGAGTTTAAAATGAAGTGACCTATGATTGCATCTGTAAATAGCCACTATACTCTAGCCTGGGCAACATAGTGAGACCTTGTCTCTAAAGAAAAATTAGTAAAAATTAAAAACAAAAACAACAAAAAACCCAACTACAGCCTTAGTCAGGTCCCTGGCAAGAGGCATTCCAAAAGAAGGCACTGTTATCATAGCAGATGACAGCTCTATGCATGTTATTGCCCCGAAAACTTTCCAGTGGGATAAGATGTAAAAGTGGAAGACAGTGAAAATGATGATCCTGACTCTGTGTAGGCCTAGGCTAATGTATGTGTTTGTGTCTTAAACAAAAAAGTTTAGGAAATAAAAATAGAATAAAGCTTTTTAGAATAAGGATAGAAAGAAAATACTTTTGTGCAGCTATACAATGTGCTCATGTTTTAAACTAAGTGCTATTCCAAGAGTCAAAAAGTTATAAAGTAAAATAGTTATGGTAATCTAAGGTTAATTTATTATTGATGAAAGAAAAAAGATTTTTAATGTAGTATATGCTAAGTGTACTGTAATGTCCTAGGCCTTCACAGTCACTCACACTATTCACTGACTCACCCAGAGCAACTTCCAGTTTTGCAAACTCCATTCACGGCTATTATATTTCTATTGTATCTTTTCTTTGTTTAGATATGTTTAGATACACAAATACTTACCATTGTGTTACAATGGCCTACAGTATTCAGTGTATTAATAGTAATACACTGTACAGGTTTGTAGAGTAGGAGCAACAGGCTATATCATACAGTCTACGTGTGTAGCGGGTTATGCCATCTAGGTTTGTGTAAGTACACTATGCTATTTACATAATAGTAAAATCGCCTAATGACACATTTCTCAGAATGTATCCACATCGTTAAGTGACCTGTGACTGTATTAAACAGTAGTTACTAGGTATTCTCAGGAGACTGTTTCAAGGACTGTCACTCCCAGACTTCCCACAGATACCAAAATCAGAAGATGTGTGAAGACGCTCAAGTTTCTTATATAAAATGACCTATTATTTGCGTATAACCTATGCATATCCTCCCATATAATTTAAATCATCTCTAGGTGACTTATAATATTTACATTTACAATGTAAATGCTATTTAAGTAATTGTTATACAATATTTTTATATCTGTATTATTATTTTGTTGTTGTATTGTTAATTTTTTTCCAAATATTTTCGATCTGAGGTTGGTTGAATTCGCTGATGTGGAACCTATGAACACAGATGGCTGAGTGTATATCCCTCTCCCAAATGTGGGGAACAAAACACAGTAGGGTTCAGAAATTTACTTAAACTGGAGAAGAAAAATAATACCAGATGGTGATGGATCCTGAAATATTAGAGGTAATTAGGAACATAATTTTGCAATTTAAAATTTTCTATTTGCTGTCTATGGTTTCTTATTTGTTCTTAATACGTCAGTATAACGGATATAAGAGATTTAAGCTTCTCTTTTTAATGCGCAAACTTACTCAGCTCTATTTCCTCCTGTAGTTTTTCTTGTATAATTCCTCATTCATGTTACTTTAGCCCACCATAAATGATTTATTATATTATTCTATTTGGACTGAAATAAGCTACAAACTTATTTTGCCTCACTATATCACTATGTCAAAAGTCACAGTTAGAAACAGAATCTTAATTGAAGTATGATAAAATGTTTCATGTATTATTTATCCCAAAGAGCCTTTCATAGCTGGTATACTTATAACTGCACTATTAGCGACATGGTGTTTTAGTTTGAAAGCAGTGATTGCAGGAAAAAACCCCCCAAATTCCAAGCTTATTTAAATACATGCACATGAGTACACTTAAAATGTGGCTAATCCTATAGTAAAAGGTATAATACTATGAAGGCTCTTTTATGAAAATACCTGCAGTTTGCCAAAAATAAAAATTTTTACAGCTGCTATGCAGGATTACTCAACTAAGTTTCATAATCATTCATTAAGAGTTCATTATAGTAAATGCTCTTTCAACTTTGGGATGAGGACACTGCTGATTTTTTGAAGCTACATTTTTCCTTTTCCTCAAAACATACAAAGTAATTGTATTTTTTCTTCAGGTTTTCAGTGGGGATTAAAAGAGTAAGGGAAGAACTTCCTTTGCGGAAAGAAAGCAGAATTTGATCTGATGTGAGAACAGAGAGCAAAGGAAAATAGGAAGTGAAAGAATACACTGACTACTGAGATCAAGTGTAAAGCTGCATTCTCCTTTGAAAAAGTGAATCATAGACCATTGGCTCCCTCACTCCCTCAAACCCCAAGCTTTCTGGACAATCACCAGTGTGTCAATCACTGCTCTCAGTGCAAACCCAGAGAAGTGTTGCTAGGTGCTAAATTAGCTACATAATTATTTACTGATTATTTCAGCAACAGAGGTTATGCTGTCTAGTTGTAACCTTTAACTCTATTAAAAAGAATCATTTATTCAAAAACTATTCTAATATCTGTTAGAAGTCATTAACATTAGAACAGGTGGTTACATTCTATAATTGGCATTTCTTTTAGGCCATACGAACATTTAAAAAACAATTAAAACCTCATCTGCTAGAGAATGAGAGTTACATAATGAAATATATTTGAAATTTAAAATCTAAGAGGACTAAATGATACCTCACCTTAGCCACAGTCTTATGAATTTAAGAAGTTTACAACCTGAAATACAAACCCTACTTTGCTTTGTACTCCAAAAACTTTTGCAAACAAACAAACAAAAAAAAGTAGGCAGTAAATGGTTTTAATTATCTAAAACTGATCAATGTGTATCAGCAGTAATATTTGAAATCATGTATTTATTGGGAATCTACTGGCGATACAATGAAGAATAAGAAAAGATACTGCTTTTGTGGTGCTTACACTCAGGTATTGGAGTCAGACCAAAACAACTATATAATAAATAGAATAAATACAGAGTAAGTGATGACAATAAGACAAAGAAGAAATGTAATGATTGGGTGAATCTCCTTGCCATAGGGTTTTCAGAAAGGTTTCTTTGAGGAGATGACATTTAAGATGAGACTGAGGATAGAGCAGCTGACCATGGTAAGAGGCAGGGGAAAAGTGCCTAATGCAAAGGAAAAAGCAGTCAGTGCAGTATGGAGAGTGATGTACGATGAAGCTAGAGAAGTATAAGAAAATCTACGCAGAAGGATGGGCTAATTTCATCTGTAAGAATAATATTCCTGCTGCTATCCATAGAACACACTGGACAGAAACAAGTGGGGAAGAGCTGGGAGTTCTGTTAAGAGGTTATTCCAGTAGTCTATGTAATGGCTTGAACTGGTAATAATTCAATTCCAGCCTAAGCTGGATATGACTGTAAGAAGAGCAACAGAGAGAAGATAAGGGTGGAAGAAAGAGGAGAGGGGTCAATTATATTGAATGGTAATAAAAAAGAAGAGAACAGACTAGATCAATTGATTTAGCAACATGGAAGCAATTTGGTGATGATGACAAGGACATTTTCAGCGGAAGTATGGTGGGAGAAGTAAAGAAGGTTGAAATGTGACTGGGAGAGAAAGAGCCAGGAAATGAAGACTCTTTTGTAATAAGATTTTTTAAAAAGAGGATGGCATTTAATAGGTAGAACATGCATGATTCAGTTTAGTGTGAAGAGTGAGGTATCTGGCTTTGATCACTATATCAACAAGAAAAACAAAAACAAAGGAAAAGTAATGGTTTTGTGAGGGAAAAATGAATTAAGTTCTGGATTTTAAGTCTGAGGTGCCAATGGAACACTGACGGTAAAAATTTCCAGAAAGTAGAATAGAGATATCGGGCATTCTTGACCTAAATGTGGGATCAAGGTAGAAATTTAGGAGTCAACTATTTAAACAGAACAACTGCCTGGGGGCCGGGCGCGGTGGCTCACGCCTGTAATCCTAGCACTCTGGGAGGCCGAGGCGGGTGGATAGCTCAAGGTCAGGAGTTCGAAACCAGCCTGACCAAGAGCGAGACCCCGTCTCTAAAAAAAAAAAAAAAATAAATAAACAGAACAACTGCCTGGATAAAATAACCCACAGAGAATTTAAAGAGTGACAAGATAACAGAATATCAAAGGAATACCAACATTTAAGGGACAGATCAGGGAAAAGACAACTGAGAAGTGTAAATGAGACAGATATAAAGAAAACCAGAGGGTAGGTATTTTAGAATCCAAAGGAAGATAGATTTTCCAGAAGAGAGTGGTTACATACTGAATGCTACTAAGACAGTGGTCCCCATCCTTTTTGGCACCAGGGACAGGTTTCATGGAAGACAATTTTTCCATGGACTGAGGGTGGGGGAGATGGTTTCGGGATGATTCAAGTGCATCACATTTACTGTGCAGTCAAACCTCTCTGCTAACGATAATTTGTATTTGCAGTTGCTCCCCGGCACTAGCATGACCACCTCAGCTCCACAGATTATCAGGTGTTAATTTCTCATAAGGAGTGTGCAACCTACATCCCCTGAACATGCAGTTTACAGTAGGGTTTGGGCTCCTATGAGAATCTAATGCTGCTGCCGATCTGACAGGAGGCGGAGCTTATGCCATGATACGAGTGATGGCGAGTTTAATACAGATGAAGCTTCTTTCACTCGGCCCACTGCTCACCTCCTGCTGTGCCACCCAGTTCCTAACACGTTCCTAATAGGACTGGTATCATCTGCGGACTGGGGGTTGGGAACCACAGTACAAAGAGATCAAATAAAATAAGGGCTTAGATTTAACGACATGGAGGCTGCTACTGATCTTGGTGAGAAATTCTTTGTAAAGGTAGGAGCAGAACCCAGAATTCAGAGGAATGAGAAGCTGGGGGTATGGCGGAACTCTTTCTTTTCTTTCTAATAAGGTGAAACTGTACGTATTTAAAATGAGGACAGAAAAGAACAGAGCAATTCAACTTCCACTCAAGAACTATTTGTACAAAATTTGTAACAAACTATTATTGTGTTGTCATATTTTTACTTATAAACACTTAAAAAAATTCACTGTAACTATCAATCCAGGGATTTGAGGTAATTATAGCAATTTCTAGTACAATGAATAATTTTCCTGTAGAGATACTGAAACACACTCTCTCTCTCTCACACACACACACACCATTGATAAAGTAATCATTGCTGACACATTAAAATGATCGGGTGAAAAGAATCTGTTTAGATTAGATGTAAAAATATCTTATTGAACTAAATAGTTAAAGACTATTTCATTACCTTTCCTAAAGTAAGAACAAAATGACTATTATTAATGAGTCAATGTTTGTAAATATAGCCAAGGACAGTCATTTTAGACTGTGTTCTACTAAAAGCGAAAGACATAAAGGAAGCAGACTTATAAACAGTGTAGCCAATCAGGTATCAAACTGAATTTTTGAAATCCTGAATTCTATCTTCAAGGCTTTCCAGATGCTTAAGAGCTTATAAAAGTTCTCAATATCCTTGCCTTTGGATATCACCATGATAGGACTGGAGTGAGAAGAAAAGTTTGGGAAATCCTTGTTAGGTTGTCCTTAGGTAGGGGACATAACTTCTGATTATTTAAAAATACATACATATACTAGTTACTAATATATATCTCATTTAGCTATCATTACTAATTTTAATAGCAATAATTATACCATTTTTTAACTTCCTTTAGTGATATCTCAATACACAGTCTTAGAGCCTTGAAAGAAAGCTACTCTTTGGAAAGAGAACAAGCCAGGTATCAGTTAAACACATATGGAATACTCTAAGAGCATTTCCTTTTAACGGCTGCTCTGAATTTGGTTGTTAGATCTTTGTGCATCATTAGAAAAAGAATCAGAAATTAACATTTCTTATTTGCTACCATATACAATTAGCTCTAATTTCAAGCCTAAATAAAACCTTAGAAAGATGCACTAACTTTAGCCACTACTGTGTACCCTTTACTTTGTGAATAGTTCCTTTCTCTAATCCTTACCAATCCGAAATAGATATTTAAGAAATTATAATATTCTCCTAGTGTCACAGAAATAGCAATTAGTTATCTGCACATTAGATTAAGCTACAACCATCAGTAATTAAAAACAAATGATAAAAGCCTCAGTTAAATTATATACACATTTCCGCTGGGTAATAGACTTAAACCTAAGGTGTGAAACTATTAGAATTCTAGAGGAAAACATTGGAAATATTCTTCTAGACATTGGCCTAGGCAAAGAATTTATGAAGAAGACCCCAAAGGCAATCATAGCAACAACAAAAATAAATAAATGGGACCTGATCAAATTAAAAAGCTTCTGAACAGCCAAAGAAACTGTCACAAAAGCAAACAGACAACCTACAGAATTGGAGAAAATTTTCACAAGCTACACATCTGATAAAGACCTGATAACTAAGGTCTACTTAGAACTCAGGAAAATCAACAAGAAAAAAATCAAACAACCCTATCAAAAAGTGAGCAAAGGACATGAACAGAAACTTTCCAAAAGAAGATAGAATAATAGCCAACAAACATGAAAAAATGCTCAACGTCTCTAATTATCAGGAAAATGCAAATCAAAACTGTAATGAGATATCACTTATCTCCAGTGAGAATGGCCTTTATCAAAAAGTCCCCAAACAATAAATGTTGGCGTGGATGCGGAGAGACAGGAACACTCCTACACTGCTGGTGGGACTGCAAACTAGTTCAACCTCTGTGGAAAGCAATATGGAGATACCTTAAAGTGATACAAGTAGATCTACCATTTGATCCAGCAATCCCATTACTGGGCATCTACCCCAAAGAACAAAAGACACTCTAAAAAAGACACCTGCACTCGAATATTTATAGCAGCACAATTCGCAATTGCAAACATGTGGAAACAACCCAGTGTCCATCAATACATGAGTGGATTAATAAAATGTGGTATATGTATACCATGGAGTACTTTTCAGCTATAAGAAACAATGGTGATATAGCACCTCTTGTGTATTCCTGGATAAAGCTGGAACCCATTCTACTAAGTGAAGTATCCCAAGAATGGAAAAATAAGCACCACATGTACTCACCAGCAAATTGGTATTAATAGATCAACACCTAAGTGGACATATAGGAATAACATTTATCGGGCATCAGGCAGATGGGAGGGGGAAGGTGGGGATGGGTATATACATACATAATGAGTGTGATGTGCACCATCTGGGGGATGGACATGCTTGAAACTCTGACTTGGGGGGGCGGGGAAGCAACACATGTAACCTAAACATTTGTACCCCCATAATACGCTGAAATAAAAAAAAATTATGTATACATTTCCACAGTTTAACAAAAGAGTCTCCGTTAAGAAAAAGTAGCAGAAACTTTAAAACAAAGCCCTCCCTCATCTAATTTATTTGAAACCCCAGGGTTTAAGCAGATTAAAGTAGAGATGCTCAGGTTAATGCACAAGTAGGAACTGGAGCCCTTTTTACCAACTCTTTTTTTCTTCCATTCCACTTGGCCTTCCTTTCTGTCTTTCTTAACCATTGAGGAATTTAAAAAAATAAATAATTTGAAAAGAACTAAAGGTATTGATCAATAGGAAAAAACTGACTGCATTAATTTTATCCATATTTATCTCTTTTTGCAGGGAAAAGGTTTATTAATGAATTTTTAATGCTTAATTCCAAAGCTCACAATTTTTTTAATAAATCACTACTACCACCCACCAAACCACCATCACCACAACAAAAAATCCAATTGAAAACATCAGTAACATCATTATTGGAAACAAATGTTTCCAATAACATCTATTTTTATTATGTTCATGAGTTTTTGGTTTTAATTATCTCTAAAAGAAGAAATATAATATGTTGCCCTAAAAGTTTCTTTTGTCATGTCTTTCAAACTAGACTGCCAAAGGGGAAAATATTGTTTAAATCTTCATATTCACTAATAAGACTCAGTACATGGTCTACACATAGGTATTAGTGGATTAAAAAATGATATCACTGTAGGCTTTATCATTGGAAAATGCAGGAAAATATGTATCAAATATAGAAAATAATTTAAAATTTTGTGGCTTATTATTTGAATGCATCTAAAAGTATAATACATAACAAATTACTTATATATAGTATTATTACTACATTACTGTAATAAAGATTAGAGCTAAACATAAATCATCACACAGTTTAAAATATTCACAGTCATTTATAAGATATTAAATAAGCACAAACTGTGGGCAAAAATTACTTATCTCACATTTTGCCTGCTTAGGAATCAACTTCTATATAATAAAATATGTGCTAATTACTAGGCATATTTAAGGATTTGCTTTCCTTTTCCATTTACTAGGTGACATTTAGAGGCAATGTCTTCCAAATCTTACTGGTTTTTAGAACTGTAAAATAAAGCATGCCTACATCAGGGAAAAAAAAAAAGCATTAAAAAACACACTCAAAAAGTACTACAAAATTATTCCCTCCAATTGGCCTGGTTTGCTAACTTTATACATTCACGCTAAGCAGCTGTAAAATTACCTAAATGTACTCAACATTTATTTTGTGAGAATTAATTTGCTTCAATCATCACTGATTTGTTTTACTTCAATCTCTTTTTGTACACTTTTGCTTTAAGGATTAAATGCAAATAATGACAAGTAATGAATGAGTAATGAACAGGGGAGGTAATTTAAATTTTAATTATTAAAGAGTCATTAAAACAGATTTTTTTAAAAACAAACATGTAGGCATGTAAATGTTATAAATAAATCAACTGATCTATTTCAAAAATCTAGAAAATGGTTGTCTAAATTAATTATGGTAGGAAAGAACTGAAAAAGCCTAACTACAACCATCTAACACCATTGATGCTATCCTCAAAGACAAATTCATTATGGGAAAGTATCAAAAACATTTGGAACCAAGTCTGATAAACCAGGATAAGAATGGATGTTTGACTTTCCTGAAGAAGAGAAGCACAAAAAAATCATTTTAAGTATTAATATAATCTATGTGTGATTGAAAAGAACGTGGCTTTCTCAAGTTGACAGAGTCCATCTTCTATATATGTACTTGTTAACGGTAGTTGTTGTTCACATCTCCAGTACCTTTTAATTTATGCTTTTCTGTCACAGAAAGGTCTATAAATTCTAAGATATTGAAATTTAAATTTTTCTTAGAATTATTCATCGTTATTTAATATATTTTGAGGCTATGGTATTACATTCACAAAATTCGGAACTATGTCTTCATTCTAAGTGATTTCTTTCATTACTACATTGGGAACTGCCTTAACCTCCCCACTGCCTTTTTTTTAACCTTAAAAATCTAATTGTCCTCACTATTTATATAGCTTAACCAGTTCTCTTATAATTAATATTTCATCATGTATTTTCTTTCAGCCCTTTATTTCAATCTCATCCCCACTTCAAATTTCAGTGTGTGTTATATACAGCATTTAGCTGTCAATTTTTAAATTTTTCATAAAATAACCTAATCTGAGAGTTGGTCTTTGAACTGGCAAATTTAATCTTTTTCAACTTACTGTGATCAGTGATGTATTTGGATTTATTCTCATCATCATATTTTTTTGCTCTTTACCCTGATGCTTTTTCTATGGCTCTTTATTTTCTCCTTTCCTGCCTTCTATAGATTGAACTTTCTTCAATAGAGATTGAGTTTTCTTTCCTCTGTAGGCTTGGAAGTAGAGACTCTATTTTTATGTTTTAATGTTTACGTTTAAAATTTTAGAATGTATACATGACTTTAAAAAGCACAAGTTAATTAATGTTACACAGACAATGTAAGAACTTTAGACTGCACAACAGTTCATCAATAATCCTCTAAAACCTGTATTATATTACTGTCCAGATTTTTATTTCCATCTTTTTTTAAGCATCTCAAATTAGTCTTTGCTCATTATTAGTACTGTTTCATACAGTCAATGCTAGTTAAGATTTACTCATCCTTATAAATTTCTTTGCTCACAGAATTTTCCCTTGTACATTATTCAATTCTTGGTTTAATACCCTTCTTTTGTTTATTTCTCTGGGTTGGGAGAAGGGAAAGAAGTAGTATCCTATACCATGCAGGCAACGGTTAGCATTCTCAGGTGGGGCACAACTACTGTCCACTACTCAGAGACCAGGCTTAAGACAAAGTTTCTGGAAATTTTCCCCATGCACATGTGCAGATAGGCAGACAATTTCCAAGTCCAAACCCATTAATTCTTAAACATCTAGGTGCCTAGATTACACAAGCCAGCAACTTTCCACCACCACCAACATCTAGGCAATACAACTTCAGCTTACATGTTTACCTCTTTGGTTTGTATATTCTGCTTTGTTTTTGACCCCTTAGTGATTTCAATACTTTATAAGCTATGCGTTTAAAATAACATTTCATATATTTTATCTAAAAAAAAATTTATCTAAAACAAATAAAATATTTGTTGCTGGAGGATTTTCAGTTTATCTAAACCATCATATTGTTAGAACCAGAACTCCCTTTGGAGTATAACTTTTATTGGTGTGATCATTTGAAATAAAGTTCAAAACAGCAGACTGATTAACCTTCTACTCATGTCAAGCAACTAATCATCTGCTGTATTTCACAACTGTCACTCCATTTCCAGAGGGACTTTCATACAACTCAAGATACACACTTACATTTTAACCAGCATTCCAGAAACAGTAAGAGTCCTTGTGTAGTAGTATTGTAGGTACACTCCACAGTAGAATATGATTGAAAAACTAATATAAAAATGGAGACTTTAACTGCAAAAGATAATGTAGATCTGGGGTTCAGACTATGTTTAATGACCACCTGCATGTTGTTTAAAAAAATAATAGTTAATTCTATTATCTAAATAATAGCAGTTTATAAGACTTTTTTTTACTGGACATATTGTTTTACTGGACATATTTACTGGACAGATTATATTCTTCTAATGCTACTAGAACAGAGATTTAATATGGTAATATAATCATTCATTAGACAGATCAAACTTTCTTAATATGTCTCTATTAAGAGACATCTACATTTTCAAACTCATATCCCACCATTTCAGGAACCTGTACATACTTTTAGCATAGCTGTTCTTGGCCAAGGGCAAGGGAATGGGGTGGATATGAGAATAACTGGAGGAGTGCTTTCATAATACAAAGGCTTGGTGTCTCTGAAGATTCTGATTCAGTGGGTTTATGACAAGTCTCAGACAGAAATAATTTTTCAAAGTTTTTCCAAAATAATTTATATATACTTTGTATTTAAAAAGCACTGTTCTGGTATCATTTTTCACAATGTATTATAATTTGTTTGCTTTTGTGTCTTATCTAAAAAACTATGATGTCAAGGGGTAGAATTTTTAAACTTTTTGTATATATAGTAACAAATTTTGTATGCAGAGTAAATTTGTATATATGGTAACAAAACAAAGTTACTAAAAAATGTTTGGGAAGCTAATAAACGAATGAGATAATTCTCGTATAAAAAGAATTCTAGATAGCCTTACTACTATAATGTGATGGAGAAATATTCTTTCTTTCTTCCTTTTTTTTTAGAATAGTACATGGCCAACATCCTCTAAATACTCACTATTTACTTCTAGGCTCTACAAAAAACCTTTAGATACATATTACACATTTTATAAATAAGTAGATATGTAAAGTGAAAAGCAAGAAACTCACTGAGTTCATGGGCTAATGATCATTAGTATCATAAGCAATCTCCTTGTGTATTCAGAATGCCAGAATGCCAACAATCTCTTGATTGTTGGTCTCACAGATATTTTATATTATAGAATGACCACAGCTTCCAATATGTTTCCCGCTAATACTGACACTCCCCTTCCATTTGTCTTTTAAATTGCTTTTATTCAATATTCTAGAATTACACAACATTAGTGGCTAGTTTTGTTTTTATCTTCTGCAATTTAGATTTAAAACAGATCCACTTTCAATAGAATGTCTCTATACATGAGTACAATATATACATACAAATATACAAAATTAAGATCTATATATAAACACATAGTGAGATACAGCCAAATCTCATTTTTGCAAAAGAGCTATTAACACCTGTTATGTATTTTGCCACTGTTTCTCCAATGCCTACTCCTTTCTAGGAAAGCAAAACATTTCACTGACTCAGATTAAGTAGCATAAAATATACAAACATTACTTTTTTTAATAAATGAAAAATTGTAATTAATAACGGCAGTTAACTTTTGAACATTTATTATGTAACATAGAACTACTCCAAATGCTTTAGACACATTAACTCATCCAATCCTTACAGCAACCCTAGTAAAGTAGGCTCTTTTATTATTCCCTTTTTACAAATGAAGAAAATGAGGCTCAGAGAAGTGAAGTTACTTACCCAAGGCCACATAGCTAGGAAATGGCTGGCCAAAATTAATTTATGCACTATGCTTATAAGAAATAATAAATATGAAGTCTACTAAAAGATTAAGCTGGTTGAGTAATATCTTATCATGGCCTTTCTAAAAGACTCATCAAAAATAGGACAAATTATTTAGAAAAAAACACACTCCTATTCCCGATACAATGAGTGAAAGACTTAAACAGGTACATCACAAAAAAGGGTATCTAAATGGTCGATAAACATATAAAGAGGTGGATCATCACTTTTTAAGAAAATGCAAATTAAAATAAAATCACAATGAGATGCCTCTACATACCTGTCAGACTGACTAAAGAAAAGATTTATAATCCCAAATGTTGGGAGGATGTAGAGCAACTGGACTTTTCATATATTGGTGATGGGAATAATAGTAAATAAGCTTGTTAGCTATCTATTAAAGCTAAATATGTGTTTGAGCTATGACCCAGAAATTCCAGTTCCAAGGTTTATGTTTGAGAGAAATGAATGCACATTATCCAAAAGACATATATGAGAATGAATGTTCATGGGAGTTTCATTCACAGTAGCTAAAAATTGGAAACAACTCAAATAGTCATCATGGAAAGACTGAATGAACTGTGGTATATCCATACAACAAAATAATTCTCAGCACTAAATATCAAACCAATGCTACATTTAACAAGCTGGACGAATCTCACAGACATAAGGCTGAGCCAAAAAAAACCAAAAAAAAAAAAAAAAACAAAAAAACTACCCAAATATATAAGAGTACTACATATTATAGGAAATTTACAGGAACGTATTAATCTATGATGACAAAAGTCAAGAGCGTAAACTCAAAAGTAGGGAGGGACTGACTGGAAAGAAGGACAAAGGAGAATTCCAGACTACTCTACCTAGGTTGTATGAGTATATTCATGTATCAACAGTTCATGAAACTGTACATTTAAGATTTGAAAACATTATGTCATAATATAGTAAAAAATCCACTTGGTATTAAAATTATATAAATGTGAAATGGTAAATTGGACACTTGAAAATTAAAAGTATACGTGAAATCATGGATAAATAAACAGTAAGCACAGCAACTGGAATTATGGGGAAGATCCTACTCTGTGCTTATTTTTATCATAAAGCAGTGAAGACATACTATGCATCAAAAACACAGACAAAAAGAACACAGCAAATAATTCCATCCAACTTGATTATATCAGAGTTGTTACATTTTGGTGCATTCACTTAGTTCTTTCATTTTCTCATTTATATACAAAGTCCACACAGAACTTTTTTATAATAAAAATCCAATTACGTTCCATTAGTTCTGTTACCAAGTTTCTATTAGGTTATAATTAATAAAATCATTCCGAAAACTAAATAGATAATTCATATAAACTTTAGCTCAGTGTGAGGAGAAAATATATGATAAATTATACCTATTATTAATATTATGTGGCTATATTTGACATGAGTAACTAAAATCATACTAACTTGACACAAGACAGAGGCTAAAGCAGCCTTGGATGAGAAAATCTTTTATGAATTGATTCTTTTTATTATGTAATGTCCTTCGTAATCCATGGTAATATTTCTGTATAGAGTCTATTCCATCTCATACTAATATGGCTACTCTGGTTTTCTTTTTGATTAGTGTTTGTGCAAGGGTTTTTTTTTTTTTGTCGTTTTACTTTTAACTTATCTGTATGTTTTTACATTTAAAGTGGTTGGTTTCTTGTAGACAGTGTATAGTTAAGTTTTATTTATCTTATCCAGTGTAACAATCTCTGCCTTTTAAGTGGGTGGGGGGAAAGGAAAGAAGGGGACTTTAGATCATTTGCATTTAAAACAATGATTGACATGGTTGGATTTAAATCTATCTCGCTAGGTGTTTTTGATTTGTCCCATTTTTCTTTGAACATATTTTCTCTTTTCCTAACTTATTTTGGATTAGGTATTTTTATGATTCCAGTTTATCTCCATTATTACTAGTTATTGATTGATTGATTGCCCAAGGTGAAGTGCACTGCTGTGATCATAGCTCACTGTATCTGTGAACTCCTTCTGCCTCACCCTCCCAAATATCTATGACTACAGATGCCTGCCATCATACCTGGCTTTTTTTTTTTTTTTTTTTTTTTTTTGTAGAGATGAGGAGTCTCACTATGTTGCCCAGCTGGTCTCAAACTCCTGGCCTCAAGTGATCCTCCTGTCTCTACCCCCCAAAATGCTAGGATTACGGGAGTGAGCCACTACACCCAGAATAAAAATCTTTTAAAGGTTGCTCTGGAGTTTAAAATAAACACCTATAATTTATTATACTGAATCTTTAGAAAATATTATACCATTTAATTTATAAAATGACAATCACACAACAGTCTATTTCTACTTTACCCCTCCCATTTTTGGTGCTGTAATTCACTACATGTTATGACTCAAAACTGTCTTTGGTTTGGACAATTATTTTTCTTCCTTTTTCTTTTTGTTATATCATTTGAGACAGTTTAAGAGTCACAAAAAATCACAAGAATAGTATAAAGGGTTTCTGTGTACCTTTACCCAGCTTACCCTAATGTTCATATTTTACATAACCTTAGTACAGTATCAAAAGCAGGAAATTAGTATGGTGCCAATACTATCTGCTCAGGCATAGACTTTATTCAGATTTCACCAGTTTTTACATGTACTCTTTTTTGGAGTGTGGAGGGAGACATTTTATCATATGTGTACATAAATTAACTATTACCACAATGAGGAAATAAAACTGTTCTAGTATTACAAAGACATTCTCTCATGTTATCCTTTCTTATTCATACCCTTTTCCCAACCTTAAATCTGGCAACCACTGATTTGTTCTCCAAAACTATAATTTTGCCACTCTGAGAACGTTACATGAATGGAATCAGCACACAAGCCATTCATACTGGCTTTTAGTCACACAGCATAAAGCCTTTGCGATTCATCCAAGTTGTTGCCTATATCAAAAGTACATTCTTTTTAATGAGTGAGTAGTATCTCACTGTATGGATTGTACTGCACTTTGTTATCCATTCACCCAATGAATGATATTTAGGATCTCCAGTTTTGTATATTACAAATAACCCGCAATGAACTTTTGAGTATAAGTTTTTGTGGGAACATGAGTTTTCAGTTCTTTAGGATTTATAAGATGGAGAGTGTGATTGCTGGATTGTATGCTAAGTGTATGTATAAACTGATAAGAAACTGCTAAATTGTTTTCCAGAGTGGCTGTAATATTTTACATTCTCACCAGCAACATATGAGTTCCAGTTGCTCCACATCACTGCCAGTATTTGGCATTTATCAGTACTTTTTACTTTAGTTATTCTAAAAGGTATGTAGTAATAGCTCATTATAGCTTTTCTTCCCTTCCTTCCTCCCTTCCTTTCCTTCCTCCTCCCACTTTCTTTTTTTTCATTTCCCTAATGTCATTGAATAACTTTTCAGGGGTTTACGTGCTATTCATATATCTACTTTGGTGATGCATCAATTCAAGTCATTGGCCTATTCTCTAATTGGATTATTCATTTAGATTATGATCCATTTTGAATGAATTTTTATAGGAGGTGTGGGTTGAAGTTTTTTTTTGCCTAGGTGTCCAATTGCTCTAGTAACATTTGTTGAAAAGACAATCCTCCTAGAAAAAAAGAAAAAAAAAATTAAAAAAACACACAAAAAAAGAAAAGACAATCTTCCATCCACTCAATTGTTTTTGCACTTGTGTAAAAATCAGTTGGTATTTCCCGTTTCCATTTCTGAATGTAAAAAGCTTGGAAATCTCCACTCCTTCCTCACAACAAGTAAAAAGATGAACAGATTCAAAGCTCAACAAGTCTTCTCGAATCCTTAAGAGAAGTGAAAACACAGGGCAAACCAACAGTCCTTAAGACTGGAGAAACAGATGAATATTGGGAGTAATAGCTTATTGGAACAGAAACTTGCAAGCAGAAACTGCCACAGGAACCAGTGCTGGGCATAGAAAAACCTAAACTGTAATTGAAGAATTGCTGGAGGCTCAGTATGGACAAGGCTAAGAGTTAAAAACTCCAGGAGGAACTCATCTTAGGAGGACTTTGATACTTTTGTGAATTTTATCTCTAAGAGCTTGACAAGGTTCTCAGTAAATACTATAGAAAAATCCTCTCATACTTCTAGTAGGGGAAGGAGAAAATGAATCATTTTGAAATACCTCAATGTACTCTGGCCTGCCTTTAAGAGAAACTAGTTAACTAGAGCCATCAGTGACCTATTGGGGGTATCATGAGAGCCTAAGTGACCTTGGGGAGAAAAATATCCAACTCCAGCCCATTCTAGCCTTCCGCATGGAAGAAGGAAATAGTCCAGCCCATTCTAGCCATTTGATCCACCTAAGGGGAAAGAAAAAGCCTGAGGAACGCTTGTGAAAGTCACAATTCAGAGGCATAGACTCACTAAATGACTTAGACCTTAATCACAGAATAGAGTGCTTCCCCTCTTCCTACACTTACCAGCACATTACTATAAGATTACTATACCAGTTACTTTCTATCCAGTACATTATATCCAGCTATCAAGAAAAAATTACAAGGCACGCTAAAAGGCAAAAAACAAAATTTGGAGAGACAAACATCAGAACCGGACATGGTAGGTATGTTGGAATTATCAGATTGGGAATTTATAACAACTATGACTAATATGCTAAGGGCTTTAATTGATAAAGTAGACACAAAGCAAGAAGAGTGGACAATGTAAGCATGAAAATAAAAATTATAAGAAAAAACCAAAATGATATGCTAGAGATCAAGAACACTGTAACAGAAATGAAAAATGTCTTTGATGGGTTTACTAGTAGAATAGCTGAGGAAAGAATCTGAGCTTGAAAATAAATCAACAGAAACCCCCAAAACTGAAAAGCAAAGAGAATGCAGACTGAAAAACAAACAAACAAAAAAATCCAGGGACTGTGGGACAACTACAAAAGTTGGTAATATGCATAATAGGAATTCTAAAAGGAGAGAGAAAAAGGAAGAGAAGAAATATTTGAAACAATAATGACTGAGAATTTCCCCAAAATAATGTCGAATGACAAACCACAGATACAGGAAACTCAAAGAATACCAAGTAGGATAAATGTCAAAAACACTACACCTAGGCATACCATTTTCAAACTATAGAGAAATCAAAGATAAAGAAAAAATCGTGAAAGAAGCCAGGAAAAATACTGTCTTAACCATAGGGAAACAAACATAAAAATTACTTCTTTTTGACTTCTCAAAAACCATAAAAAAACAAGAAGAGAGTAGAGTGAAATATTTAAAGTGTTGAGAGGAAAAGCCACCAACATAGAGTTCTATACCCTGTAAAATTATCCTTCAAGAGTGAAGAAATATTCTTAGACAAAAATTGAAGAAATTTGTTGCCAACACACCTGCCTTGCAAGAAATGTTAAAAAAAAGTTATTTAGAGAGAAGAAAAATAATAGAAGTCAGAAACTCAAACAGACATAAGGAGAGGGAGAGAGCACCTAAAAATAAATAGGTAAAGGTAAAATGAAAATTTTTATTTTTCTTATTTTTAATTGATCTAATTGAAAACAGTTTGTTCAAGACCAGAAACAATATATTCAATAATATGTTCCATTATATACACATATAGGATTCTCTTGTGTGTATTTAATATGCTTACGTATGCTCATCTGTAAGTGAAATAAATGACAGCAATGATACAAGGGAAAGGAGGGAGGAAGTGGGATTATTTTGTTATTATAAAAACTTACACTACCTGTGAGGAAGCACAGTGTTATTTGAAACTGGTCCTGGAATAGCTGCAAATGTATATTACAAACCCTACAGCAACCACTAAAAAGAGTAAAAAAAGGAAGGTATGACTGACATGCTATGAAAGGGGAGAAAATAAAATCATATGAAATGCTCAACTTAAGCTAAAAAAAGGCAGAAAAGAGTGGAAGACAAAAATAAGAGCAAAGAATAAGAGCAATAAATAGAAAACAGTACTAAATAGGATAGATATTAATCCATCTGTATCAATAATCACTTTGAACATCAATGATCTAAATGTACCAATTAAACGACAGAGATTGTCAGATCAGATAAAAAACAAGACCCAACTATGTTGTCTACAAGAAATTCATCTTAAATATAAGACACATATAGATTAAAAATAAATGGACAGAGAAAAATATACTATGCTAACACTAAACAAAAGAGAACAAGAGTAGCTGTATTAATTTGGAGCTGACTTCAAAGCAAGGAAAGTTATCAGGGATAAAGAATAGCATTACATAATGATAAAGGGGTCAACTGTCCAAGAAGACATAATAATCCTTAACATGTATAAAGAGCACTAAACTATGTGAGGCAAAAACAGACAGAATTTAAAGGAGAAATAGATGAATCCATTACCATAGTGGACAACTTGTTCAACACTACTCTATCAGATATGGACAGATCTAATAGACAGAAAATCAGTGAGGATATCATTCTACTGATATAACTGACATCTTTGGACTACTTCATCCCACCACAGCAGAATACACATTTTTCTCAAGCTCACAAAGAACACTGACGAAAACAGACCATCTTCTGGGCCATAAAATTATAAAGGAGCTGTCCTATACAGGTGTACTACATCTTTTATACTATATTTTTACTGTATCTTTTCTGTTTAGGTATGTTCAGATACACAAATATTTACCATTGTGTTACAACTGCCTACAGTATTCAGTACAGTAAGACTGTACGGGTTTGTGCGTAGGAGCAACAGGCGATACCATATAGCCTAGGAGTGTAGTAGGCTATACCATCTTGATTTGGGTAGGTATATTCTGTGATGTTCACATGAAATAGTCTAATGATGCATTTCTCAGAACATATTCCCATCATTAAGCAATGGATGACTGCATTAGAAAAGAACAAAGATCTAAAATCAACAATTTAAGCCTCCACCTCAGAAAACTAGAAAATCAATACAATCAATAATCCTCTTGCTAAGCTAATTAAGAAAAAAGAAAGAGGACACAAATTACTAACATCAGAAACAAAAGGAGACACCACTACAGATCCCATCCCATGGACGTTAAAAAGATAATAAAGGAATACTATGAATAACTCTATCCCAACAAATAGGAGTCCCTGGATGAAATGGACAAGCCACAGACTGAGAGAAAATATCTGCAAAAGACACATCTGATAAAGGACTATTATCCAAAGTATACAAACTTTTAAAACTCAACAAGAAAGCAAACAACCTGATTTAAAAAAATAGGGGGCCAGCACCTTAACAGACACAACCCCAAAGAGGATATTCAGATAGCAAATAAGCATATGAAAACATGCTACATAATACCTAATCAAGGAAATGCAAATTAAACCACCAATGAGATACCACTGCACACCTGTGAGAATGGTTAAAATCCAGAACACTGACAATAGCAAATGCAGGTGAAAATGTGGAACAATAGGAAGTGTCATTCACTGATGGTGGAAATGCAAAATGGTATAGCCACTTTGAAAAACATTTTGGCAGTTTCTTAACAAAACTAAACATTTTTACCGTATGATCCAGCAATCATGTTCCTTGGTATCTACTATTCAAAGAAAGTGAAAACTTATATCCACACAAAAACTTGCACAATGTTTATATAGCAGTTTCATTTATAATTGTCAAAACTTAAAAAGCAATGAAGGTGTTGTTCAGTAAGTAAATTAACTGTGGTACATCCAGATAATGAAACATTATTCAGTGCTAAAAAAGAAATAAGCTATCAAGCCACGAAAATACACGGAGGAACCTTAAGTCCATATTATTAAGTGACAGAGGCCAATCTGAAAAGGCTACATACTACCGTATGATTCTAACTATATGACATTTTAGAGAATGCAAAACTATGGAGACAATAAAAAGACCAGTGGTTGGGGGTGAGATGAATAGGTAAAGCACAGAGGATTTTTAGGGCAGTATTCTGTATAACAACATAATGATGGATGCATGCCATTATACATTTGTCCAAATCCACAAAATTACAACACCAAAGGTGAACCCTAATGCAAACCATGGACTTTGGGTGACTATGATGTGCCAATGTAGCTTCATCGATTGTAACTGTGCCACTCTAGTGGGGAAATTAATTTTGGGGGATGCTATACATATGGGAAACCTCTGTACCCTCCCCCCTCAATTTTGCTGTGAACCCAAAACTGCTCTAAGAAAACAGTCTTTAGAATCAATTTGTGTATACCGACAAAGAATCCTATTGGGGTTTGACTGAAACTGCATTAAGCCTAGAGATGGACCTATGGAGAATTCACATCTCTAGTATGTTAACTCTTCCAACTTGTAAACATGGTACATATCTCTATTTACTTAAATCTTCTTTGATTCTTCTACTAGCATTTTATAGTTTCAGCATAGAGACCCTGAACATGTTTTGTTGGATTTATACCTAAGTCTTTAATTTTTTATGGTATGATTATAAGTAGTTTTTAGTTTAATGTTTGTTTTAAAGTTTGCTTTCCAATTGCTCATCGCTAGCATATAGAACATTTGATTTCTGGGTATTGACATTGTATCTTGCTAAATCCCCTTATTTGTTCTAGAAATCTCTTTGTAGATTTCTTGGATTTTTCTATATAGACTATCACACCAACTTCAAATAGTGACAGTTTCATTTTTTACTTTTTGATCTCATCTATATGTTGTTTACTTCCTTTTCTTGTCTTATATGACTAGGTATGACTTTCAGTTCAATGATAAACAGGAGTGATGAGAGAAAATATTCTTGTTTTTGGTCTTTGGAGGGAAAAATTCAACACTACATCATAAAATATTCTGTTAATTGTTATCTTTTTTGTAGATGCTCTTTAGCAGGTTGAGAAAATTTGCTTCTGTTTCTGGTTTTCTGAGAGTTTTTATTATGAATGGGTATTGAACTTTGTCCCATGTTTTTTCTGCATCAACTAATATAATGTGCATTTTCTTCTTTAAAGTATTATTATAATATTACATTGATTTTTTTCTTCCAATATTAAACAAGCCTTGCATTCCTGGAATGAATGCATCTGGTAATGATCTATTATACTCTTTATACATTGTTGGATTCAGTTTGCTAATATTTTGTTGGGAATTTTTACCTTTATATTCGTAAGGGATACTGAGCTATAGTTTTCTAGTAGTAGTAGTAGTGTAGTAGTAACAGTAGTAGTAGTTATGCTAGTAGTAGTAATGCAGGCCTCAAAACATTTGGTGGGGACTGTTTCATCTACACTTTCTGGAAACAAATAGAATTGGCATTACCAATTATTCTTTAATGCTTTAATTCTTTAATTCTTTCTTTTATACTTACTCTCATTTTTGCCATTTTCAGACTCTCTTTTAGGTAGAAACAAATTTTATCTGGTGTCAAAATCTTTCTGCTTAATTAAAGAACTTTCCTTAACATTTCTTGCATTTCAAGTCTGCTGACAATGAAAATTATCTCAGTGTGGAAAAACAAATCTTACTGATATTTCTCAAGATTTCTTAGCCTCCTCTGTTAAAGACAATTGTAGACAATTGTATACTATGAAAGATGTTTGTTTTTACTTCCTCCAGAAATGTTTGCTTTTCACATACCATGAATATTAGACTTGCAGTCAATTGTTCCTCAATGTATCTTCCTAATTGCTTCCATCCAAAGGATAATAAAATTTTTCATTTTCTCTCAGAGGGTCAAACTGACTGCTATAGTTCAGGGTAGGGTCCTGAATTAACTAAAAAGATACCTAAATAGCCTGGAGACCTCTGTAGTGATTCAGAATAGTATCTTCTTGTGTGTTCCAAAGAAAGAAAATCCTGGTTTGTAAACTTAGGGACACTAAATTTATCTTCCAAAAAGGGAAGAGCCCAGGATCCTCTATCAAAAGGAAGTTCTGCTTCACATGTAGGATTTCCTCTCTTACTCAGCATGTTGCCTGTAGGGTACTAAACATGAGAGGACTAAAGACGGAAGTGGTAATATATTCTGGTTGATGATTTTCTGGAAAAGAAAATTCAGATTTTGACAAAGACGTCTCATGTTTCTGTAAGCATCTATCTATCTTTCTACATCCATCCATCCACGTACACATCTATTCATGCAAGTAAGGTTTTTATACCCTATTTATATGGGTCATAGTTTCTGACTTAACATGTAATTTTGGGTTGTTTGAAATAAAACTCTCTATTTTGTCTTAATTTGTAAAATATGTTTTGGCTGGATTACTGAATTCTGGGTTCACTTCCTCCCTAGCTCTTCAGTACTTTCAGTATGTGGAGGCTTCATTGGTTTTTTTTTGGCCAGTGGTCTGTATAAGTTTCTGACCAGGGGTCTGCTACAGTTTTTATCTTTCCCTGTACATTGTATTTCTTTTTCTCTGACTACCTTTAAGGCTTGTCTTTGTTTTATATTAGTTTGACTTGATATGTGCAGGTGTTTTGTTATCTGTTTTGTTTTTATACTGAGTAAGGTTCTGTGAGCTCCTAGGATCCATAGCTGGTTGTCTTTCATCAATCTAGAAACATCCCTAGCCATGATGTCTTCATATATTTCTTCTGCCCCTTTCACTCCCCTCTTCTCCTTCTGCAACTCCAATTACAACAAGTGTATATGACTGCTTGACATTGTCCCACAACTCTTGGCTACTTTGTTCTAGTTTTTCCTCCCACTCTTTCATTCTGGTTAATTTCTATTGATCTTAAAGTTCACTGATTCTTTTCTTAGTTGTATCCAATCTGCTAAGGACATCAAAAGAATTCTTCATTTTTGTTATCAAGATTCCTAGTATGATCATTTCACTTTTAAGAAATACTTTTCATATCTCAGCTGAAATTCTCCATCTTTTCAAGCATGTCATCTACCTTTCCCAAAAAGGTCATTTAACATATTAATCAGTTAATTTTAAACTTTATGTCACTGAACCCCAACATCCGGTCACCTCAATCTACTCATCTCTTTGTGTCTTAGCAATAGGCTGGAAAGTCTTATTTATGCATCAATTTTCATTATATTGTAAGAGACCTTGTATAAAACAGTAGAAACTGAAGTAGTAAATGGCATTTTTCTGTCAGGCCATTAGTATGAAGGGATGAATTAATCTAGTCAATGGTTTGCCTGGGTTTTGGTTTTGGTTAAGCTTACTATCAGTGCACTACAGCATTAACATCTGCCAAACAATGTGCTGCTGTTACCTTGAGATTAGTGTGGTTCTGGAGTGTCAGGAAATTTTTCTCAGTGTTCCTTATCTATCCTTAGTTTTTAGCAATCTCTGAATGTCTGAGCTTAAAACAAGGGGGTCTTTCTTCATGCTCCAGTCCCTCCTCCAGCAATAAATTGCTCTTGCTTTTCTTTCTTTCTTTCTTTTTTTTTTTTTTGGTGTGATTCTGCTTGGGGTAGAGTTTTCAGTTCTTTTGGTCCATATTCTTTAGAAAAGACACATATCCCTGCGCTTGGGGTACATGGCTTTTTAATGTTCCAGTCTCTCATCACCTTGGCAACTAAGCTCTCACAGAATCTGACTGAGGCAGGTCTTAGGCAGGAGAGTTTCATGTCACTCTGTCAGTGGTAGCAGATCTCTCCTTTGCATTTTTGCAGGATTCTAGGCCCAAGAGGTTTTCCTGCTCCTTTAGCAACAGCTTAAAGCTTCTGCTCCACATGAGGGGAGGGTCCAGAGAAAGGGATAATGTATTCCGCAGGTCCTCTAGCAGAAACTGATCACTTCATGAACTCTTATAGGCCACTGACAGGGGATACTGGGTCAGCCCACTCTTTCTCTTGAGCAGTCAGTCGTGGGCCACAGAGAAAAGCTTGTAAGTATATAGAGTTCCCTTGTGTTTTGGGCTTCCAGTTATTCTATACTGATATGGTAATCTACATTAGGCCTTCAGAAATACATTAAAATTTCAGCTCATTTCTTCTTACCACTTCTGTAGTGGCTACTTCTTCCTCTTGTGATCTGCAAATGGTGAAATAGTTTATGTGTATCATCTCTCCTTGCAGGGATTTATCATTCTTTGGAATTCAGTTCCCATAATTACCTTGTGATCTTGGCTCTCTGACAGAGGTCAAGAAAAGTTATAATTCTGTAGTTTATATAGCCTTTTGTGTTTTTAAGATGCGAGTGACATTTTCTTGTGGCTTTCTATATATTAAGGAGAAGTAAAACTCTCAAAGTAAATATCTTTTGACAAATCTTATCTCATCTATGGGGCCCACTTCTAAAATCTTACATGCTTGTAAAAAAATTACATTGATTCTGCCTGGTGCATTGTTCCTTCTCATTCACATCAACCTAGAATAGTAAATAGTAGCTCATTCTTTCCTTGTTTACTCTGCAGTAGCATCTTTTAAGTACCCTGGTTAGAAAATTTTAATATATGTCATCAAGCGTGGTCTCACAATCAGTTGATGTCTCTTTCACATCAGTAATGCTATAAATCCACTTGGAAATAAAGTCTGATAAAATGACTAAGAAGAATAAATACAAGGCAGTCAATTCTAAGGTGATGGAAGGGAAATAATACCAGTAAAATATCAGATATATTTTATTGGATTAGTAAATGTGAAAAAGGCAATTACTCAATTTTTCTGGCATCACAGAAGAACTATACAGGGAGAGTTAATGAGTTATTGAGCAGCAAAGTGGTGGTAAGTAAAAGAAGTGAGAAAATGTGTGTGTACAACTGTGGGGAGAGACCCAAGCATGGGGCTGAGAGACACTGATGAGTGCCAAGTGGCAAGTACAGGACTAGAGAAAGACAGAGCGGGGGAAAAGAAGAACAAGAGAGGAAGAAAGTAAAGACTGACAGAAGAAGGGAAAAAAGGGGAATAGGAGACAGGGAAAAGGGGAAGAGAGGAGAAATGGAGGGAGAATGAAAAGGAAAAGAAAAGGGAGGAAGGGTGGAAGGGAAAAGATGGAAGTAGAAAAGGAAAGAATGGAGAGAAAGCAGGAAAGATGAGAAAAAGGAAGGGAATCAAGAGAAAAGACAGCAGGAAAGAGAAAGAAGTTTCTGAGAATCTGAACTGCCTTCTCCACCCATAAGTGGGTCTACAATAGTGGCGCGAATCCGGGTTTCATGTATGAATTTATGGGAAAAAATCCTACATCTCACTAAATACACTTCATTTACATCATAAAATAAGTATTTCTTTGCAATGAGAAATACTGTATTTTTTCATATAACATTGTGCCATGCCTCATTTAAAGACTAATCCACCAATTCAAGCATTTAACACCTTCCTGTTGACTAGTACTAGCCAATCACTGACTCAAGCATCTATAACTAAACTTTTATACCTCAAATTAACTAACCAGGTAGATTAGATGACTTCTAACTTTTTTGCCTAAAAGAATACCGAAAAACTACACCTTCATAAATTTTTAAATCAACATCTAAAAATTGTCATCATATATTTAAGTAATTGAAAGAGCTGCCATTTCTAACATGGTAAATAATGACATTTTAAAATATAAATTTTAATTTTAATATATTCTAAAAAAATGATTTGATGTTCAATATCATCCATTTAAAAAATATATGAACAAGTTATTCTTTAATAATGGAAAACTTTATATAATCTTTTCCTTGAATTCTTATTTTGATTCCCCTTACAAAATAAAAACCATCCAAATGATTTCATGCTAAGTTTTAAAAATAAGTCTTACCATTCTTTCTTCTCTGGGGAATAAAATACATATATATACATACACACACACACACAAACATTAATTTCCTTTCCTGTGACCAAAACACTCAAGAAATTTTTTCATTTCCGTTACCATTAAAATTATTAGAACATAATTGATCAAAAATACCACAGATATTGATAATTATTAAATTAAAAATGTAACATTTTATTGGAAATGTATCTTAATAAGATGGCTGTGGCATCCTTTTATCCCTCACTCCTTGTCTCCACTTTGTTCTCGTATCAGAATTCCATTAGAATAATTCAACATTTTGAATTTCTCCTGTTCATTTCGATATTTATATAATCATAGCAAAAGAAAGTGTTCTCATCATAATGTAACTCAATTTTTTAAACCCCAAGTCTATGCCAAAAATCTCACAGTAATCTATTATCAAAAATATTTTTAATGATCAATCATCTGATAAATCGATTAGACTATCCTTCAATTTTATTAAATGCAAAAAACCAGAACCATCTACCTTACTATCTAGTAATTAATAGTCACTTACAGCCACAGTTTTTGCAACAAAAGTACCAAAATGGTTTTACCAATATTAAATCAAATATATAGGACTACTACAATCCAATATTGGGGCAAATGAGTTTCATAATTTCGAATTTTTCAGATTTTGGAAAGTAATGTGGTTCATGTTATACAACACTCTCAATAAGGCATCAACAACTTTTAATTAAACACATTAATATTTCTGCCATAAAATTTATGAACAATTACATTAATGAAATATATAAAGATAAATAACTCTGCTCCCCATCTGATTATGTCATCAAATGAGCAATGACTTTTTTGGTATTCAGAGCTTTCTGGACTTTCGAATTGCAGATAATGGCCTGTGGGCCACTATTACTTATGCCTGTTACTAATATATACTCTAAAAGGTTGCAAAAAACTGAAATGCTATAATTTTAATATAACATTGCCAACAGTATTTTGGAGGCACTATTCTGCTTTTTACTTTTACATTATTTCATGCTTTAAAGGTATTTTTGTTAAAACCTTGACACTGCAGACTTAGCCCATCAATTCATATATAAAAAAGGACAATATTTAATCTGCCAGATTATATTTTTCAATTCAAATAAAAGTATTAATATGCATCCTTGTAACATCTCAATTCTGAATTCTGATTCTTTGACAGTTAAATGTGTAAACAGGGTGTAAAGGGTACTGTCTGGCTGAAGTAAAGAGATCCACTTTCAATCTTTGGTGCTAAGGCTCTTTGCTTTGTTCCCAGGAGACTTACTCTCAGAACAATGCACACTTTTTTTTGGCAGTACTCAGAATTGAGGAGAAATCCTTTAAAGAAAAAACTATATCCACTTCCACTGTTTCACTCAACAAATATCTAAAGTGAAAACACTATAACATGATATAAAATATACTTTTCCTAATGACATGTTTCACTCTTAATAGAAATACCTGTAAGACAAAGAATGATAGGAAGTTAATTTCTAGTACCAACATTCAGAATTATCACTTTGTTTGGTAACTCTGACATTCTTATACCCTAGAATAAGGTATCATACTAAGATTCAGGATGATGAAAGATATGCCTTCCTTTTATAAAACAGGAAAAAAAATGCTGGAAAAGTTGAAGTGTAAAAAGAGAACTGGCATGATAATTCAATCTTCACTGTCAGGCATATCAACCTATGTATAAAATTTGAGTATCTAAAACTTGATTCTTTGATGTGCTGTTGAATTCTATTTGCTAAAATTTTGTTGAGGATTTTTGTACCTATATTCATGAGGGATATTGGTCTATAATTTTCATTTTTGTTGTGTCCTTTCCTGGCTTTGCTATCAAGGTGATATTGGCTTCGTAGAATGAGTTAGGAAGGATACCATCTTTCTCAATGTTGTGGAATAACTTCTGTAGTATAGGTATGAGTTCTTCTTTGTATGTTTGGTAAAATTCTGAAGTATAGCAATCTGGTCCAGGACTTTTCCGTTTTGGGAGGTTTTTAATTGCTGCTCCAATTTCTGATCTTGAGATTGGTTTATTCAGAAATTCTGTTACCTCCTGGGTGAACTTAGGGAGGTTGTATGTTTCCAGAAATTTGTCCATTT
Organism: Cheirogaleus medius; assembly: GCA_008086735.1. Taxonomy (NCBI): domain Eukaryota; kingdom Metazoa; phylum Chordata; class Mammalia; order Primates; family Cheirogaleidae; genus Cheirogaleus; species Cheirogaleus medius. The sequence continues at coordinate 11,881,234 of VBSM01000662.1, forward strand.
CCTCCTCATTATGTAGTTTTTGGGCATATAGTTTTTTATAGTAATCAAAAATAATGTTTCGTATTTCTGTGGTGTCTGTTGTGACCTCTCCTTTTTCACTTCTGAGTTAATTAGAGTCCTTTCCCTTTGAGTTCTTGTCAATCCAGCAAGAGGGCTGTCAATTTTGTTTATCTTTTCGAAAAACCAGCTTCTGGTTTTGTTGATCTTCTGTATAATTCTCTTGTTCTCAATTTCATTTAGTTCTGCTTTGATCTTAGTTATTTCTTTTCTTCTACTGGGATTGAATTGGTTAGCTCTTCCTATTCCAATTCCTTGAGTCTATTTATTAGGTTATCAGTTTCTAAGCTTTCTGTTTTTTGGATGTGAGCATTTATTGATATTAGTTTTCCTCTGTATCCCACAGGTTTTGCTGTATCCCACAGGTTTTAATAACTTTTGTCTCCGTAAATCATTTAGTTCGAAGAAACTCTTGATTTCTCTCTGAATTTCCTCCTTGACCCAATAATTATTCAATAATAGATTGTTTAGTTTCCATGACTTTGTGAAGTGGTATTTCTGTAGGAATTAAACTCTAATTTTATACCACTATGGTCAGAGAAGATACATAGTATAATTTCTATTTTTTTGAATTTGTTGAGATCTGATTTGTGGCCTAATATGTGATCAGTTTTGGAGAAGGTTCCATGGGCTGCTGAGAAGAATGTAAATTCAACTTTATTTGGATGGAATGTTCTGTAGCAATTTGTCAGACCCTTTTGTTCAAGAGCTAGGTTTAAGTCCATTATTTCTTTGCTTATTTTCTGTTTTGAGGATATGTCTAGTTCATTCAGTGGAGTGTTGAAGTCCCCTGCTCTATCAAAGAAATAATTCACCATGACCAGGTGGGCTTTATTCCAGGGATGCAAGGCTGGTTCAACATACGCAAATCTATGAATGCAATTCGCCTCATAAATAAAAGCAAGAACAAAGACCATATGATTCTCTAAATAGATGCAGAAAAAGCATTTGACAAAGTCCAACACACTTTTATCAAACTCTTAACAAAATAGGCATAGACGGCTCATACCTTAAAATTATCAAGTCCATTTATGACAAACCCACGGCCAATATCATAATGAATGAGGAAAAATTGAAACCATTCACACTTCGAACTGGAACTAGACAAGGATGCCCACTATCTCCACTTCTATTCAACATAGTGCTGGAAGCCCTAGCTATAACAATCAGGCAAGAGAGGGGTATTAAGGGCATCCAAGTGGGGGCAGATGAGATCAAACTGTCGCTCTTTGCCGATGATATGATATCATATCTAGAAAACCCCAAGGATTCGTCCAAGAGAGTCCTAGATTTAAATGAATTAAATCTTAATTCACTTAAATGAATTCAGTAAAGTCTGATCTGATCAAATGAAAAAGCTTTTGCACAGCCAAGGAAACTATCATTAGAGCGAATAGACAACCTAC
>VBSM01000662.1:11889450-11902364 GCA_008086735.1 Cheirogaleus medius
CACCATTTATGCTATCCTGGATTAAGTTTAAGCCTGTTATCCAAAGTGAGGCAATACAAGACCAGGAAAATGGGCTCTACATCTACTCACCACCAAACTGGTTCTGACTGATTAAAACTATGGTGCTCAAATGGTGGTAGTACTCACCAGGGAGTTGGTGGGGGGAGACCCACATCCTTGGGATATGGCGAGCATTGTCGGGGGAAAGGGAATACCTCTAACCCTTCTTTGGGAGAGGCAAAGAAATATAATGTAACCAAAATGTCAAAAAAAAAATCTTTTATTGGGTGGTGGGCAGGTGGGGGGGGAGGGAAAGAGTGTATACTTACATAATGGGTGTGACACACACCTCAAGGGGGCTGACAGGCTTGAAGCTCTAGCACAGCGGGGGGGGGGGCGGAGGGTTGGCAGGGGCAATATATGTAATCCTAACAATATTTGTACCTCAATAATATAATGAAATTACAAAATAAATAAATAAAAATGTGGTGGCTTTGAACATTTATTTACTGATCTGGGGGACAGTTTATGTTTCGCTGCTTCCAGCAGAGTTTGCTTATGTGTCTGGGGGTTAACTGATGAGGCTAGGGAAATAGATTCTGCTTCAAATGTCTTTCTTCCTTCTTCTGGGACCAGCAGGTCCTCCTCATGATGACGGTAGAGGAGCAAGAGAAAACAAGACTAACTATTAATATGTACACAACTTCAAACTTCTGGCCAATGTAACACCTTACATTACTTGGGGCAAAGCAAGTTATATGGCCAAGCTCAGAGTCAAAGGGTAGGGATATTTTCCACAGTGGGAAAGCAATGCTTTATGGCAAAGCACACAGATAAAGGGAGGGGTAAATAATTGAGGTGATTAAAGTCATTTACTATAAACATAAATCTTTCAACATCTTACAAGAATAGCTTAATATTGATTAATAGAGAATAAGTAAAATTATACTAGAGTTTAAAAGGTAATTTATATGGCTTAACATTAATTCAGGACCACTAAGAGACAGAAGTGACTCGTAAAATATTAATAGGTATAGGCACTGTATTTATATATCAGTAAGTCAAAAGAAGATGTGATAATAATCACTAAATGAAAAGAAAGCTGGCTCAGATAGGTTTTCAAGTTCTTGGCAATTTATATATTCTATTTTAAATTAGCATCCCTGGGAGGAAAAATAGTCACATTTGATTTAATTCAATTAAGTCCTTTAAAGTTATGTTTTCATCATGTCTCTTTTTAATGAATATATGCAACTCAGATACTAGTGGCTAAATGTTACATTTTCTAAAGCAGCACCTTATAATATAACATAACCTTCTCAATAGCCTTATTCCTATTCTCACTAAGGAAATAATCTATAGTTATATGATTCATTACTCTGTGTTTAGGAAAAAATATATACAATATATATAAATAAATCTAACCTTGCAACCAGAATGTAAAAACACTAACTAAAGGTTTAGATTAAAAAATGATTTCAATTGTCTAAATGGGTTTTTCAAAAATATTTAAAGAATTCTATAAGACAGATTGACATTAATATACAGCAGTAAGCCACACTTGGAACACAATTTTTAAAACCTCAATGAGAAAAAATACATTTCCCAGAACTCTTTCAGTAAAACACATACTAGGATGTAAAAACCTTGTTCTCTTACTGAGTGAATAATTGAATAAACAGTGACACTTTTACTTTATTCTGGGTTTCGGCTTATGCTAATATTTCCCTTATACATTATTCATGCTAGTTGTAGTTCCAGCTAAATTTGAGTGTTCAATGCTTGCAAAAAAGAACACAAATGATACAGCTGACACTGAAGCCTGGTATGACCTACTGGGAATGGAAACAACAACAGAAATAAATAGTTTTAATATGGCCTCAATCTTTCATAAAGAACAACTTAAGAGGGACTCCCTAGTCTGTTCACTGACTGAAACCATCTTCACTTATAAATACCAAAATATAAGTCATCTTTGAGAGGTTTCTATGATATCATAAAAGTCACCAAGAAAAAAAAATTATTTAAGTTTTTTGTAGATGTCTATATGCTAACATTTTAGCATTTGCTTAAATTATTTTACATTTAAAAATATCTTTTTAAAAAATTGACTTGAAAAAACAGCTTGCATACAGAAGAGCATATAAATTGTATGTGAATAGTTTCAACCTCTTTGTAATTACCACCCTAGTTACAAATATGACAATTTTATACCTTAAAAGTCATCTGTATATCACATTTTCTTTTTCTCCACCTGACAGGTGTTAACCTCGAAGTTATAATGTTTATTCCTTTTATCGTTTGACTATCAATGTATATATTCCTAAATAATATACTGTTTATATTGAATGTTCATAAATGGAATTATACTGTATGTTCTTATGGGACTTTCTTCTACTCAACATTTATACTTGTTACTCATACATGCTCATTCATGGTTTGCAGTTCATTTTCACAGCTGAATATATTCCACAGTGTGAATGTCCTATCAGAAAACATGTGTATTGTTTTCAGTTTTTTACTACATATGCTACTGTATATATTAAGTATGTATTTTTCTAGGGTGGGGCTTCTCAAACTTTAGGGTGCATTAAGAATCACCTGGGGAACCTGTTAAAACACAAGTTCCTAGGATCCGCCTCTAGAATACTGATTCAGTAGGACTTGGGTAGGGTTTTAGAATTTGCATTTCTTACAAGCTCCCAGGTGATCCTAATGGTATTGATGTGCAGACTACACTTTGAATAGCATGGCTATAGGGCACAGTACTTAATTCTTTTTTATTTAAAGGACATCACCATGCAATCTGGATACTAACACTTTGTCATTTGTGTGTTCTCAATATCTTTTCTAAGTTGGTGACTTTTTGGAAAATTATTTCTTTCAGGTTTTACTCGATGAACACAAGTTTTTAATTTTATTGTAGCCAAACTTATCCTACTTTTCATTTTTAGTTTATACTTTTTATATCTTAAAACCTTTCCTACCACAAGATCATAAAAATATTGTCCTATATTATCTTCTAAATTACAATTTTGCTGTTCACCCATTTAGGTCATTTAATCACGTGGAACTGATTTTGCATACTGTGTGAGAAAGAGGTCAAATTTCATTTTCCCATACAGATACCAATTATCTAAGCATGAAAATACCATATTTTCCCAACTCTATGCAATCATCACTGCAAGGTATCAAATACTCATATATTTATAAATCTTTTTCTGGTTCTGTTCCACTTGACTATCTACATCTGTGTCAAAATAAAACTTTCCATATTCTTGTATTAAATGTGTCTCTTATAGAGTGTAGTATTGCAGTTTGAACAATTTAACCTCTCTGTTAATCCTTCCTTTTATCTGCAGTCATTAAGCTATTTCCATTTACTATATAATTAGATACATTTAAGTTTCTACCTACCATCTTATTTTCTGTTTTTTAATTGCCCCAATTTTCTATGCTATGCTCCACCCCATTCCTTTCTTTTGAATTAACCAAATATTCTACTTCTGTTTTCACTCAATAATACTTTGGATTTTATAATTTGGTTCTGGTATTTCAGTAGTTTCCCTAAAATACACATCATATATTTCATACTTCCAAATTGTTTGTAGTGATTATTCGGTATTAGTTTTGAAAAATGTATGATGATCATGACATCTGTTATGTTAGTAACAGTTGAATAAGAGATGCTGGATTTTAAAATATATCTGCACTTAAGATAAACATAAAATTTCATGAAGCTCATTTTTTAAAATATCTGGCTAGAGGGTTACTTATAGCCTAGAAGGCAAGACAGACACAAACAGGTAGATGACTTACTAGGTACCTCAAAGTTGTTTTTAGAATATAGGAGTCTCAAAAGTAGATTTTATTTATGATAAAATAATAATTTGCTTCTTGAATATCAGGTTTATGCATTTTAGTTCACTCAAATTACTTGGAAACTTGAGAAGAAAATATCTTTCTGATGATCTTTTTTTCCCCTATCATCTATGTAGTGTACACAGCTGAAATACCACATATTCATGAATACTGAATTAATCAAGATTACAAAAAATATTCAGACATTTAATTTATTTAAAGGGCAAAAGAAAAGCTATCATCCCCACTGGCAAATGCTCTATAAGATAAAAGACAAGGCAGATTTATGACCCTAACAAACCTAAAATCTTACCTACTACTTAAATAAGATGGAAAAATATAATAAAATACACTTCACAAACTTACATATCCATTCTACTTAACTTTCTCCATGTTAACTCCATAAAATGAATTAAATTAGGTTTCATAGTTCCTTAAACTAAAGACCAGATTCTTGAGTTAAAAGGAATTAATTATTTTTTGGTGATTATGATATTAGGGGTAATGGGAAGTAGAGAGTAGTCTAAATCAACTTCAGAGACTCACAGATATTCTAAAATTGTATGTGTTTTATATAGCACAGATATTCACCTTTTAGAATCCACCCCAATTTTTTTAACAAAGGAAGAAAATATTGTTCTAAATAAAGAAAAAATACTTATTGGCTTCCTTCTTAAGAAATGCCATCTATCTATCAATCAATCATGAAAAAATACCTATAAAAACTATTAACAGCAGTACCTCTGGAAAAATAGTTTAATAAAGCTAATCAAGGAAAACTTGGGATTTACTTGTAACGTATGAAAATTAAAAATGAGGATATAATCTTGTATTATTGGTATAATTAAATATAAGCAATTTTTAAATGAGTACATAATTTTTAAAAATGGCAGATGAGTATATAAGATAGAGTCAGACAGCTTTAGAAAATCAAGAAATCTTTATGGAGAAGCTTTACCAAAATTCCCTTGGGTGAAAATTTCCAAATAGTAAACAACTAAGTATAAGAAATATTGGAGCATATCATAGACATTCTAGAATAGAAAGCAAAAATAATAATAATAATAATCTGTATTTTTTAAGCAATGAGAACCCCACTGAAAGTTTTAGAGTAAGGAAAGCAATATTGATATTTAAAATAAATTAATCACGAAAAACAACCCAAGAAGGTTATTATTTTTTTTTTGAAGGCTGAGTTATCACATTCTAAGTCACAAAAACTACAAAGTATTTAAATTGGGAAAACAAATGGTATGTGTTTATGTATATAAACTGTTTAGTTTACTGAGTGTAACAAAGAAACTGAAAATGTTACTGATAACACAATAAAACATTTCAGAATTCCTCTGTTTATTCTAGGAACAGTATTTCTTTCTAGTGAATAGGTTTTTAGCATAAATGCCACCGAATAATACAAATTTTTACCTTTGATTTATACTACTAATTTCCAGAAAAAAACTATACTTTAAAAAGAACATCTTAAGGGTACCCATATTTTCTATTATGACAATTATAGTTGATAAAATTACAAGATGCTTCAACTTAGCTTGCAAGTAAAACCTATTATATTTTCTATTATAACCACAAATTGTTAGGAGTTCTATTCATTTTAGTCTTAAAATGCTCTCCCAAACTGGCTTTAGGGAAGATAAATCACAGAAAAATGTTTTTGTGAGGTTTTTTTCCCAACTTTTTCTCTTCAATATAAAAACTTCAGGTAGTAATCAAATAATTGACAATTAATAAACATTTCTAACTTTATGCTAAAAATACTCTATTCCGGTAAAAGCATGCGTTACATAATCTCAGTGGTTAAGACCAAATTTTATCTGGTTTAAAATAAAATTTAAAGGCTTTTTCTCAATATTAATCACAAAATGGTACTTTAAAAATTTTAGGGTATTATTTTCATGGGGACCACCACATAAGATTTGATATTTTAATAGAAATACTTATGAATTTTTACCCCACCTCAAGAAAGTTTTCATGCTATAAGTTCCAATTAAAATAAATAAGTAAATAACCAGACATCTGTATGTGTGGTAAAGGTGAAAGAAGAAAATAAATATAAAATATTAATAATAAAAATAATTATTGAGCACCATATAATAAGGTTTCCACACAGCATCTTTCTTTCATAATCCTCATAACAGAACCAAGGGGCTCTATCTGTATTTTAAAGATAAAGAACTTTGGGAGGAGGTTAAAACACTTGCCCAGGGTCCTATTTCTAATTGATGACAAAATAAGGATTTAAATAAAGGAGTAGGAGGTTCAAGTGGAAACAAATAACACTTAATCATTTTTTAAAAAACCCAATATGTTAAAAGAGAATTCTACCCACATTTGTATGTTAGTTCATGTCTTCTTGAAATTAAACTATGAAATTATGTCAATATTTCAGTGACAGTGATTTGAAAAAAAAGAAAAAGGTGTAGTTACAAGTTAAAGTTAAGGTTTAAATTATGTGTTTCTTTTTTTAAAAGTTGTTATTGTTCTCATGATACGGTGCCAGCTTGTAATATTTTATAAAAACCTGATAACATTAATTTAAAAAAATCAAGGAGATTTCACCATGCAGAAGTCAAATTACAGCTTTTAGTAAATAATCAATGAGGGAAACAGATATAGAACACAAAGGAATTAAAAGTAGGGTGACCATATGATTTATCTTCCAACTCATGACACTGTTGTAAATGAAAGAGGGCACTAATAGTTATCATGATAGTATAAGAGGTGTAACTAGGTTGCAAACTAGGACTGCCCCAACACAAAGCCAGACATATGGTCACTCTAGTTAAGAAAAATACTTTAGCAAATAATTCTTTACTATGATAATAATGGCTAACTTTTTGGAATATTTACTATGTTAGCATTGCCCTCCATGATATAAGACTTTGCCTTATTCACTGTCTCTGGATGAGTGCTTTGTGCACAGTAGGCAATCAATATATAATTGTTGAAGGAAATAATAGGTAGCCTTTAAAAAAAAAAAAGGTTTCCTGTATCTACACAATATAGCTTAATAACAGCTTAACTGTTTAAACATCATTATGAAAGTAAGTTTGTGAATAAGTAATAAGCATTAATTCACCTGTGCAGACACTTAAAACAAAAATCAACAGTGTATCTCTATGTACTAAAGACAGATGACAGAGTAGTGCAATTTAAGCACAGTACTAAATAGTTAAAGATGACATATTGTATATTTCTAATTTAGAGTCTAACAATAAACACAAAATTTAAATGTACAAAGATAGTTTTCCCTTCTAAAATGCTCTTCTGTCCTAGCCATGATATTCAATCAACATCAGAGAAAGACAAATCTGCTTTCATTTCTTACCTGCGCAGCCGAAAGCTAAATGGTATCTGGAAGAGGGGCTGAATTTAACACAGCACACATTAGCCTTTGCCTCAATGCTTGCCACTGAGTTGTCTAGGTTGGTAGACCACAGCTTCACTAAGGGCAAAGGACAATAAAAACAAAAGGAGAAATAAATAATACATTAGCAAATGCCTCTGCAACTTGGTAGTTTGCTTATCGCTCTAGATACCTTTTTGTGCTAATTTAAAACATTCTGGTTTATGCCAGATGCAGTGGCTCGTGCTTGTAACCCAGGACAATATCCAGATAGGCCCAGGTATTTAAGTTTTATAAAAAGATCTCCAGGTGATTCTAACATGCATTTGGGATTAAAAACCAACAATGAGGATGGAAGCATAGTAAAATCTTAGAATCATTTTAGTAATACTAAGACAGTAACTTGTAAATGGGAGTGATTAAAGTAAGTAAAACTGGTTCCAATAAATATCACTTCTATGAAATGGGATTTCATAAGAATAGAGAAGTTATTTCAATATATGAAATCTCTCAGGAAAAATTAATCATTACCAAAAAAAGTTGCTAATTTACAATCGATGAATCTATTAGCCTTACCACAGAAAAATAAGAGTCATTATTAAAATAAGTGTAAGAGTTTCAAATAGCAATATTGGATTTGTTTCGTGTTGTTTTCCAATAACAATGGTATGCTACTACAATCAACATGGAATCTTAGGTCAATCAGGATATGCAATTCTAAGATGAGATGGCAAGCTGGAATTAAAAGTCTACATGCCAAACATAGCACCTGAAGATCAATAATCTGATTAATAATCTAAGTGGACTTTGATAGAATTGTACTCTAAAGAGCCTAGCAAGCTAAAGGTAATTCACAGCAAATATGTATGGAGCATTTAATGTGCCCACAAACCTCACTAATAATCACTAAGAACCTTTACAAACAAGCATAACATATGAGTGTTTTACAGCAATTAAATATAAGTAAGCATAAAATGAACCAGTACTAACAGAATGATAGTTAAATTAAAAGTAAGTCAAGTCTTTTCTAATTCCATAGTAGTTTTCTCAATGGAGTAATCATTAACATTACTTAAATAAGTCACATTAATCACCATGATTATAATTTTCAATATATAAGACATTAGAATTCAATATAAATGTCTGAGCTACAAGGATAACAAAGGTTAAAAATGCTGTAAAATACACTGAATAAATACAGCATAGAAAAGGAAGTTGCATAAAGATTACAATGAACTTTCAGAGTGATTATTAAACAGTGCAAGTATTATGGGTTGAATTGTGTTCCCCAAAAAGATATGCTGAAATCCTAACCTCATGTACTTTTGAATGTCACCTTATTTGGAAATAGGGTATTTGCAGATGTAATCAAGTCAAGATGAGATCAGAGTAGATTAGGATGGGCCCTAAATCCGTTGACTAGTGTCTTTATAAGGAGAGGGAGATTTAGAGAGAAAGATACAGAGGGAAGAAGGCCATGTGTGGAGAGAGGCAAGACTGGAGTGTTGCAGCTACAGTGCCAATAACGGTTCACAACTAGAAGCTAAGAAGAAGGCAAGGAACTATTCTTCCCCATAGGCTTCAGAGGGAGCATGGCCCTGTCAACAACTTAATTTCGGACTTCTGGCTTCTGTGAGAGAATACATTTCTGCTGTTTTAAACCAGCCAGTTTGTGGTATACTTGTTATGGTAGTCCTAGGAAACTAATACAACAGATACGATGAAATAATATTAAATATGAAATAATATTAAAATCTATTCAATATCTTAAGACAGCATTTTAGTATGGTAAATAGCATAATCTTGTAGAGAAAGAGTAGAAAAATCAACAAGCGTTGGAAGAAACTAAACAAAATATAAATGAGGTGGTCCTCAAAATGAGACAGTATGTAAATCAATAAGAACATGGTTGTTGTTTCTCTTTAGAAGGATAATAGTAAGAATTTCACTTAATTTCAAAAATTAAAATTTTAGCATTTATTGATGAAAACTCTCTTTTGAAAGGAAAAGTAAATTTAAAAGAAAATATCATCCTCAAGGTGAAGAGCTAAAGCAATTAAATCAAACACAATGTACTTATTTACATATGAACTCCTCTGGCTCTCAGTAAATAATCAAAAGAGTGACCCCTAGAGGAAAATCATATCACAATGTAGGAGGCTAAAAATAAACAAACTCTATCTACTTGGCTTTAAATTTGTTACCACTAAGTGTTTTATACAAGTTTTATTTCTTTAAGGTTAACAGGTTAAAAAAAAAAAGGTTTTCTTTAAGTGCCACCTAATTCTTCAGTTCAGTTAAAAAATACTGACTTTTTAAAAATCCAACTGCCATAAAGAATAAAGCTTATCATCCAATAATCTGCAAAATTTGGGTTAATAATTCCCAAATTCTTTTGTTCAAAATGATTTTTTCCAAAAAATAGAACACACTGCATATTTATAACAACATTGAATCAGTCCCAATGTGCAAGATGTATATGTTTCTGGACTTCTCAGACAGGGCCCATTGTATGTCTATTTGTACCAAAGCATCTTAAGAAAGAATATATTGTAAAAGAAAAAGGAAACAGGCACAAAAGTTTTACACAGTAAGAAAGCTCAAGTCTTTCATGAGGATGTGCAGGCATCAGTAAGTTTCATGTCTTATACTCCTAGACTCACTTCTGCACTACTGTCTAGGTCCTACAGAAAACAGAAAGCTATCCATAAAAGTAAAAAGAGATAATGGTGTCTCACCAAAAACTACCATAAAACTGAGAAACAATCTGCACTGTTGCATACCTCTATAAAAAGTATAAAAGATTAAACACAAAGATGTGCACTTTGATGATGATTATCAAACATAATTAAGCTTTTCTTTTAAACCTGGCCAAAGAGAGACAAAAGCCCTTGTATTACTAGCTAGTCATTGTCACATAGCAAATAGCCCTAAAGTTTAGCAACTTAAAACAACAAACATTTACTATCTCACACAATTTCTGAAGTCAGAAATTTCAAAGCAGGTAGGCTAGGTGGTTTTGGTTCAGAGTCTCAAGAGGTTGAACTTAAGTTGTCAGTCAGTATTCTAGACTATTAGACTACCACTTCCAAGCTCACTCAACATTGATATTGGCACAAAGCTTCTGTTCCCTATGACATGAGCTTATGAGAGTGCAGATGGTTTTTCCCAAACCAAGTGACCATAAAGAGAGAAAATGATGAAGATACAGGCTAGTGTTTTTTATAGCCTAACTTTAGAAGAGACGTGTTATCACTATTGTAATAGTCTATTGGTTACACAGATGAACCCTGGAGCAAGATGGGTAAAGGGGAACTATACAAGCATAGGAATAACAGGAGACAGAGATCCCTGGGGCCATCTTGGATACTGATTAACATTAAGTCTTTTATATTTCCTTTAGATTCAGTAGATAATACACTTAGCAAAGTAATAATTTATAGAAAAGGCAACTGCCTCTAAAGTTACAAATTATATGAATGATAACTGCTATAACACTATTTGTTAATTAGGTTGCAGTTCCTTTTTCAGTCCTCTTATAAAAAAGAAGTAGAAGCATTTCATTTGGCATGCATTTAACTAAAATTGATTTTAAAATTTACCAAGATTTCAGTCATCACTTTTGCATTAACTTATGCAGCTAAGAAAATTTGGAAGAAATAAGAACCTGTAACTTCTGCTGTTGTAAAGTCTAAATTCTTCAAACTCACATTTGAACAAAAATACCTTTAAAGAATGTTTATTCTAATTCAAAAGCAAGATTATTTATTGCAAATGTTTCTTAAGTTATATACTTAAAAAGGAAATATATTACTCCAAAAGAACATATAAAATGACTCATAACATTCTTTTCTGGTTAGCTTGCTACATAGTATTGGGTTTTTAACATACAACTATGCACATATATATGTAGAAGTAAATTATTTAAAAAATACGCAGCACAAGTAGGAAAAAGATTTATATGTACTCCACATTTATTTATAATATATTTTTACTTATTTATAATATTTTATTCATAAATAAAAAAGCTTCCATTAAACATAGTTCTGTAAAAAATTTGCTAAATACAGAATATATAAAATAGGCAAAATATATTTGCACAAAATGTTAAATGTGATTTAAAATATTCTTTAACTATAAAATTATCATAAAGACAGTATTTTATAAGTAAGCTCACCAATTAGGATTGATAAATACATTTAAGTAACACTAAATAATACTCTTAGGATGAGCTTAAAAATATTTGAGACTTTTACTGCCAGCTAAGAGAGTTAAGCCCACTATAGCCAATTTCTCTTACTATGATTTTACTCTGAATAAAACTAAAAAAAACCAAAAAGCAACTATCTGAGGAAACTGAAATAGTAAGCAAAAACGGTCATTTTCAGGAGAGAATTCTAAACTTAAAAGACTCATACTGCTTGATTTCAAGACTTACTTGAAAGCTACAAATCAAGATGATGTGGTACAAACAAAAGAAGAGACATGTGGACCAATATAGAGTCTAAAAACAGGCCCATATTAGAAATGGGCATATCCAGCAAGCAAAACAATCACTAAGTACATAGTTGAACTCAATAGCACCACCAAACAACTGGATATAACTGACATCTATAGATTATTTCTTCCAAGAACAGAATATACATTATTAAGTTCACATGGAATCTTTACCACCAAGACATAACACATTCTGGGCCATAAAACACTTCTTAATAAATTTAAAAGAGATCAAACAATGTATCTCTTAGACCACAATGGAATTAAACTGGAAATCAATAATAGATAGTTGAAACTCCCCAAATAAATCTAAGAAACAGGTCAAACAAAGAATCTCAAGCGAAATTTAAACATTTTTGAACCAAATGAAAATGAAAACCCAACTTATCAAAATTTGTGGGATCCACTGAAAGCAGTGCTCTGAGGGAAATTTCTAGCACTGAATGCATATATTAGAAAAAGAAGAAAGATCTAAAATCAATAATGTAACTTTCCACCTTAGGAAACTAGAAAAAGATGAGCAAGTTAAATCTAAAGTAAGCAGAAGAAAGAAATAAAAACTAAAGCAGAAATCAATGAATTGAAAACAGAAAATCATGTGAGAAAAACTAATGAAACCAAAAGCTGGTCCTTGGAAAAGATCAAAAAATTGATAAGCCTCAATACAATCCTCATCAAAAAACCCATGAAGTATTTTACAAAATTTTTTAAAAAAATCCATCCTAAAATTCAGAGAATCTCTAGGGATCCAAATAGCCAAAACAATCTTGAAAAAGAAAAGCAATGATGGAGGAATTACACTTCTTGAATTCAAAACAGCATTACAGTAATAAAAATAATGTAGTACTGGCATAAAGACATACATATAAGCCAATGGAACAGAAGAGAAAGACCAGAGATAAACACTTGCATATATGGCCAAATGATTTTCTACAAGCTTACCAAGACCATTCAATAGGGAAAGAATAGTCCTCAACAACTGGTACTGTGAAAACTGGTTATAAATAGGTAAAAGAATACAGTTAGATCCTTACATAATATACAAAAATTAACTCAAAAAAGATCAAAGACGTAAATGTAGAAGCTAACACTATAGAACTCTTTTTTTTTGGGGGGGGGACTGATTTTTGTTTTAATTTTCAAAATATTAAGGGGGTACAAATGTTTTTGTTACATGGAAATCAGGGCTGTTGGT
>VBSM01000662.1:11902464-11937247 GCA_008086735.1 Cheirogaleus medius
AATATACAAGAGGTGCTATATCACCATTGTTTCTTAAAGCTGAATAATACTCCAAACTTTTAAAAGAAAACTTGGGAGAAGCCTTCATGACGTTGGAATTGGTAATGATTTCTTGGTACCGAATGACACCAAAGGTACAGGCAACAAAAGAAAAAATAAATTAAATAAACTTCATCAAAATGAAAAAGTTTGTGCATCAAAGAACACTACCAAGAGAGTAAAAAGGAAACCCACAGAATGAGAGAAAATATTTGTAAATCACATATCTGATAAGGGATTAATATCAAGGATACACATACACACACACCCCTCCTACAACTCAATCTCCCAAAAAAAACCCAACCAAAAATGAACCCAACTAAAAAATGTTAAAAAATGGGCATAGAACTTGAATAGACATTTCTCCAAAGAGTATAACCAATTAGCAAATAAAAAAGATGCTCAACATCACTAAACATTAGAGAAATAGAAATCGAAATCATAATGAGATACCACTTCATACCACCTGGATCATTATGATAATTAAAAAAAGGAAAAAGAAAGAAAGTAAGTGTTGGTAAGGATGTAGATTAGAATCTTAGGTTCTGCTGGTGGAAATGTAATAGTATAGCCAGTATAGAAAAAGAATGGTGGTTCCTCAAAACATTAAACATAGAAGTACCATATGATCCAGCAATTTTATTTCTGAGTACACACCCACAAAAACTGAAAGCAGGGACATCAGGTATTTGCACACCCATGTTCATAACATCATTATTCACAACAGTCAACAGGTGAAAGGAGCTCAAGTGTCCACTGACAGATGAATAAACAAAATGTGGTACATCTGCACAAAATATTATTCAGCCTTAGAAACAAAGGAAATTCTGACACATGCTACAACATGGATGAACCCTGAAGACATGCTAAATGAAATAAGCCAGTACTGAAGGAAAAATACCATAAGATTCCACTCAATGAGGTATTTAAAAGTAATGAAATTCAAAGAGGCAGAAAATAGAAAGGTGGTTGCTATTGACTAGGGAAAAGGGGTAATGGGGAGTTATTGTTTAATGGGTACAGAGTTTCATTTTTGCAAGATAAAAAAAGTTCTGTGGATGGACAGTGGTGATGGTTGTACAACAATATACTTGATGCTACTAAATAGTATACTTAAAAATGGTTAAAATAGTAAATTTTATGTTATATATATTATAATACAATTAACAATGAATATTAAATTTAAAAAATCTCTCCTAGTTGAATTGCTTAGAATGGTTTCTATTTTCAAGATCTAAGACTCATCAGCTACTGATTCTGAACAAATGTTATCCTTCTGTACAAAAACACAAGTATTCAACCCAATAAAGGCTATAGGATGTTTAATGAAACCCTGCATTCACATATAAAAAAATCTATTGTAACATGGTGCTAATTTAGAAATTCAAGGATAATTTCTTAAAATAATCAACAATATTCCAATCTATATATACAATGAGTAAACAACACACTATTCTATGACCTAAAACTTTTTAGGGGTAGTCCAGTCATATTTGTTTCCCTTTTTATAAAACAAGGCATGCTATATTACTTCACTTCTTTTATGTATAAAGAAGGGCAAAAGGAAAGGCATAACAGTTGATGTGAAACAAACCTTCCAATGCTAGAGCTATTGCAACCTATCTAATCAGTAGTTAGAAAGTTAGATGTGGAAAAGAAGGAAAGGGCAAAGAAACTAAGGCAACTAGCTCTAAGATAAAAGAAATCTGTTAGCGGAACTTTACAAACCAAATGGTAAGAAGAACAGACCAAAACAGGGCAGTAAGGATAACAGAAAAGAATGAATAGTAAAGATGGATATACAAGAAAAAGAGAAAACAAAGGTCAATTAAGAGATGTAAAATTTTGCTTTGATATATGATAAATTTCATTAAGAGATTTTAATATATGCTAAAATTTTAATATAATACAATGCAACATATAGATATTTCTAAATATTTCAGGGGAAAAATTCACTTGATGGCATATCTAAAGGACTTGGTTATAAGATGGCAGCAATTCTAAATGTCACCATGTGGCATGACTCTATGTAAAACATCATTATAATGAGGATGCAGTATATTCATTTTTTTTTCACTCAGAAAGAGAAATCAGCTTCTCTGTTGAGGTTATTTTATTTTTATTTTTTATTTATTCTTTTTTATTGTTACATAGTGGTTGTACATGTTTATGGGGTACATTTGATATATATTTTTTTCATCATATTATGGGGGTACAAATGCTGTTAAGGTTACAAATATTGCCCTTGCCTCCCCTCCCACCTCGAGTCAGAGCTTCAAGCGTGTCCACCCCCCAGGTGGTAGGCATTGCACTCATTATGTAAGTTTACACCCATCCCATCCTCCCCCCTCCCACCTGCCTGACACCCAATAAATGTTTTTGTTTGTTTTTTTTTTGACATTTTGGTTACATTTCCTTATCACAAAGGACTGCCATAAGTTCCAATAAATGTTTGTATCTCTGCCAATAAAAGGAATTAAGGTAAAATAGGGAGGGGAGCTCAGAGACAGAGATTCAAACAGTACCTTTTGCATCATCAGAACCTGAAGCCAAGAGTTTGGGATCCATCAAATTAAAGTCAACACTCCAACACCTCTTCTCATGCTCCTAGAAGTAGGAGGAAGACAAAGTAGACTCAGATAGAATAGAGATTTTCAAATAAATAAAGCAAAAAAAAAAAGTTTGATACCAATTTATTGCTGTAGGGGGAGGGAAAGAGAACAGGCTATGAAAACAAATGAAAAGCAAACTAAGTCACTTTGAAGTGACTTCAAATCTATAATTATAAAGCTCTAAAATTGTTAAAATAAAAATGTGATTTATATAATATATAACTAGTATCTTTATTTACCTGATACACCTTTGACCTCTGTCCTGTGAATCCATCCCATAGAATAACAGTGCCTTCATAATCACTGCTAGCTAACAGGTTCTTATGGTAACTACTCCAACTGATACAGCTGAAAGAAAGTAAACATACTTTATATAAAAATAAATAGCAATGGAATATAAAGAATTTTAATGTATTCAGAAAGATTTGCACTCTTTTAAAAATAGTATCAGTTTACAATCTTTATTCTGCACACAACAAATGTGGGGAAGAGAAGAGGCATATCAATAATTTCTAAATTTAAAAATTGAAACTTTATCAAGTAATGATCCTTACCATTTTTTACTCTGAAAACTAATTGTAAGATGGCTAAGCTGCCACTAGCCATCTTTGATACATGAGGAAAACATGTCTATCAGTGAAAATGATAGAAGCCCACAGGGCTCAAGGCATGCCATGACAGTATGACACACCTGATGAGACAGTTTAAGCCGTTGGATCCAAATCATATAAGCCAAATAAACTACTGTGAATTGGGTTTTTGTACTTATATCCCAAAGGTCTTGGCTAGACTAATACAACTTATGACTAAAATTTCAGTTAAAAGCACCTAATAGGATACAACTTTTAATTATGGTTTCAGTAATTCTCAAGTGCTCTAAAAGTCTACAACATCTAAAAATATACACTTTTGCTGAAATACATATCTGAATCATGCATATAGTAAAGCAAATGTGTATTAAGGAAGCAGCTATTTAGAAAGCAATTAATGTAGATGACTTCCAAACATGTAAACACAAAGTTTTTTGCTCTCTACTAGTTGCATTCATGTTAAATTTTAGAGATTACGAGAGTTTATTTGCATTTTTAAATATACTTGACTAAAATGTCAGTAGAAATTATACAGACCAGGTAAACACTAAATTTTGGATTTAGAGAGACCTGAGCTCAAATTCCAGATCTGCTGTTTACTAACTGTGGCTCTGACTAACTTAGCTCACTTTCACAATGGGTATGCTCTAAATGTGTCTTAGGCATGCTTAACTATTGATCCTTTCAGCGCCAAGCCCACAACTGAAGGCTTGAGCAGCCTCCACCATTTACTCTAACATGCAGTAAAATATTGCATATTTTTGCATGAGTTGTTACAGAACAGGTAGATAGTACATTTAAATCCACTAATCCACATTTTTACTACAGTAACATTTAATTTGATTATTTGCTGTGGGCCAAGTATTGTGCTGAGTACATTATGGGAATTTTTAAAAGTATAATTCTATGAAATAGGTATTACTATTATGGCCTCCATTTTATAAATAAGTAACAAGATGGTTAAGAGCATAGACTCTAGAACCAAATTATCTCAGTCTGAATCCTGGCTCCTTCTTCATATACCAGTTGTGTAATCTTAGGCAAGTTATTCACCTTTCTGTGCTAAGCTTCCTTGTGTATAAAATGGGGGCAATAATGGTAACTATCTCATAAGTCTGCTAAAGACAAAGCACTTAGGACAATGCATAACATAAAAAAATTCAATGAAGTTATGTCTTATTCATGTTATATTCTCTCCTCTTAGGCCATAAACTATAACAGATTCTCAACAATGAGTGCCACTGATAAAGGGGCATGCTCATAATTTATCAGAGGCCAGTATTTTTATGAATAAATTAGGAAAGCAAAAGGAAAACTATAATAAATTATATATAGACTATAATACTTGCTACATTAACATTATTAAAATGCACATATATACACATATATGTCATTCATAAAGATAAGAAAGGTACAAAGATGACTGTTTTGAAAATGTTCAAAATTCTAAATAAAATTATTATTAGATGATTTCCTTATATCATTCCTTTTTAAGCCAGTGCTCATGAGAACAGCTTGGGAAGCTTGTTTAAAAAGAAAAAAGAAAAAAAAAGGTTCATTCTAGAATTCCTCTGAGATTCGGGGGGAGCAGGTCAGAAATAGGGCCTAGATTTTGCATTTTTAATAGTATTTTAGGTTTGAAAGGCACTGCTTATAAATTATAACCTTGATACATAAATCTTAAATATAATTTCTTTAATGAAAAGCAGAATGTTCTTGTAAAATGAATTCTTAAAACTGGAAACAAATACAAAATTTAGAGATATGGGCATGCTAAGGGAAAAATTCCTGAAGTTTCGACACCACTCATATTCTACACTAATCCTTTATTCAACAATCCACTCTATGAAATCTCCAATGGCCATCTCCAATGAAGACCGTTATTTGACTAAGTGAAAGAAAAAAAGACTTTCATTTGGCAACTAGAAAAACAATAAATGCTAAAACCCTCACAAGAGAAAAGCAACCAAGATCTATAAGAAAGATATTCTAAGTAACAATATATCCTCTGTATGCACAGTACAATTATAACATTTTCCATGAATGAGTAAAAAGTCTCATGAAAAGGTACAATAACAATCTCATAATAATTATATATACCAATTGTTATATAAACATTGCATCATGCCAAGAAAATAAATACCTGATTTTGGAATTGCAGGTCATTTCATTCTCAGGGTAATGAATATCCACTGCATCCTGGATGACTGTGCCATATTCATAGACTTTAATCTTTTTTGTAACCCCAGCAATTGCAAAATAGTCACAATCCCTGTCAAATTCAATACTAAGGGAAAAAAGTACATTATTGGTCAGTAAGACTATTGACCTATCCTTGTGACATTTACAATGACAACATTTTAGAATTTGGTATTTTTTATTTCTAAAGTATTTCTATCTATAAGGATAAGAGATATTGTTGAAATGCCTTCAAATTGTACTAGGCCCCATATCCAGATTAAGTCATCAAGACATATCGAATTACAAGTGATCGAGAACTGTGTATATCTATAAAATGGTGCATAGGTGTACTTTTGTTCCTAGATACCTGACATATTTTTCAATTCAGTTTTAGTAATCATAACTTAATGAGGAAAGAATTAATGTTTTTAATGGCTTGGTATACTAAAAGTATGTCAAAAGAAAATTATCAATTAATTTTTTCATAAATTTTAGTTATTTCCCTTCCTACCATTTTGTAGAGATGATAGAATTTCCCAGTACTTAATGTCATTTTAATAAACTAGCAAATAAGCTGAATTACTGAAGCACTTATATCACTTGGGTGATGACAAGGGGACAGAATACACATAAAAATGGAATCACTAAATTACCATTACTTTTTTCCCAAATACATTCCAAAATCCCCCAAATAGTTCTCTGAATTATAAATCCCCAATATACATTCCTATACCACAAAAAAAAAAAGGTTAAAAAAACTAAAAACCTCCCTTCTATTAGAGTTACTTAGGGAATTCAATCCCTCTTGCTGACCTTTTTTATAAAAGTTTCAAAATAAGCTACTTCAAAGCAAAGCACAAGACCTTATTCACTTTTATAGAACTTAACCCAGAGTCTAAACAAAGTTGTTGCTATAGAAATCCACCTAGAAATCTAATTGGCCTAATGGAAGTAAAAGTTGAAATGAGTCATGACAAACATTACTCTCAATATGGTTTAAGCATCTTTTAGAAGCTTAGCCATAAGAGCACTGGTCTATAATTAAGTAATAGCTAACATTCATTGACCATTCACTAACTATTAAACACTATGCATGTATTAACTCATTTAATAACAATTCTATGAGGTAGGTATTATTATCTACATTTTATAGATGAGAAAACTGAGGATTAGAAGTGAAGTAAATTGCCCAAAGTTAGTCAGCTTATAAGTGGCTGAGATGGTATTCAAAAATCAGGTAGTATGGTTTCAGTGTTGACACTAATAATTACTATGCTATACCACAAATCAAAGCTCTTGTGTAAAACTCAAAGTGTAAAGGCTAAAGGTTTAAAATTTAATATAACTATGTATGAATATGTCTTCTGTATCTATGTATGTATGTTTTTTCTCCCAAAATGCCTAGCTAGTGCTCTGCATATATTAAGCTTATTAAATGCATAAAAATACAAATACCTACAAGACATAGCTTTCTCAATGGATTACCTGTGATATTCTTTCACAGAACAGTTAATGATTCTTTCACAGAACTGGTTAATAATTTAGTAAGAAGTTTGCTGAGCTGATGAAGGGTAAGAAAAATATATATTAAGAATATTTCCCTATCACAGAAAAGTGGATGGCTTAAAAAAAAAAAGAATATTCCCCTTAAAAGCACACATTGAGATGCCTAGTTTTCATTACTGCTTAAAATCTCTCCTTAATTTTATATAATTTTTAAAAGGATTTCACTAAGTGTCACTGACTATAGCACTATTTAGCAAATGTTCCCTCCAATAAAATATGACTATATAGCTAGTAATGCAATAGATTTGTACAACCACCTCAATTGAACTGCTGCCTCATCTACTATTTGCTGTCCTGTGGATTCCAATGCAGCATAACTATAATGATGGCAACTATTTATCTAACCCAATGCAATTTATACCCACAGTCTCATGTCATTGAAGGCCAAATATTACTGTATCTGGTTAAGGACAGAGTTATCAGAAGTGAAATCCTATCTTTAAGTTAGGAAGCTTTCGTATGTATGGTTGGGACTTTAAGTGAGAACCAGTTACATTATCTCTAAATACTTTTCCTTCACCTACAAACACACACAGGTAATCAATTAACAGCATTCCAATGTTGTACCAGTAAAAGTAGGCCATTAAAAATATGCTATTATCATACTATTAGTTTTAAATATTAAAAGCTTAAACACTAACCTATAAAAATAATAGTTCAAAGATACTACAGGGAAAAAACTAACACATAAGTAAAAATGCTATCAAAAACCTGATATGATGACCTATGTAAGTAGATAAGTCTATTATTTCTTCTGTTGTTACCCTGTTATTCAAGATAGCTTGCTCCCTTTTCTCAACACGTGTTATTATTTAGCTATTAATACATTAGTTTATTAACTCTCATACTAAAATATTAACTTTCTTTCCACTTTATCACTATTATTTTGTTACAATTTACTTGTGTTTTATTTTTAATATATTGAGATATCCTCAAGAACCTATACAGTATTTTTTAAAAATATTTTGGGGTAACAGGGTTCTTTATGGCTTAAAAACAATAAGATTTTAATAGAAATATTAATCAAAAAGTATAAAGAATTATATTATTTCTGGCAAATTTTGACTGAAAGTAAAAGGAAGACAAACAGCTGTTTTTTTTGTTTTTTTTTTAAATGGAAGTATTTCTACTTCAGTAAGACTTGGGATTTAAGTACTTCCAAATACTGAACCATTTGCTCCATAGCTTTAACATATTTAATCATACCTATTCTCAAACGTAAAAATAATGAGGTTCTGGAAACATAATGAAATAATTTGAGCACTGAACTTTTAAGGTAGAGAGGGCTTTCCAGAGCTAATACAAATTGGATAGCCTCATTTCACAATATGATATTTTAGCTGCTTCTGTTATGACATCTAATAACCCAAGTAAAATGGTATAAAAGTTAAACAGTGACTAGTTAGGCTGAGATGAAATAAAAGGTAAACAAATTAACTGAAATGTATCTGCTTATGCAATTAAATTTTAAAAACTGGAAGTCTTGCTACTGTCATACAAAGTTCATTTCTGCCATCAACTATCATCAGTAATTATTAAAGTAATTGGTTCATGAAAATGTAATGCAATGGTAAGTTCAATTTCATAGAATTTGCTTTTAATTTCAAAATACACAAATATATTTCCTTTGAAAAACAACATTACTAGGCACTTTAAATATGGAAGTAAATTGCATTTTTCTTTCACACTTTGAAATGTTTCAACTGTTTAAAGACAGTGATTTATTTCAACAGTTGAAAAATGTAATTCAGCTGTAGAAAACTAGCAATATTCTTTGTCAAAAGTGCCATCAGTCAAGTGAATTAAGCAGCAAGGCAAGAGACCACATAGGACAGCTGATTAATGCACACCTCCAGTATAATGTGACACAAAGCAATGCAAAGCTGTCAATAAGACCAAGCAGTGAATTTTGTCAGTGTTCTCATTGTCATGTCTTTTTGCAATTATAGAACAGGTATTAACAAACATGGTGTATTAATATCCCTAAACGCTAAAACCCAATTTATCAAATGAAAAAATTAAGTAACAGCAGTTGTTAAAGGTCTCATTCATTACCATGATGGTGTGCCTTAAGAGACACAGGTAACTACAGTTTCAAAGAAACAAAATATAGGTTTAGAAACTGGCCATTTTAATGAACAGAAATGGGCAGATCTTTAAAGTTAATTAAGAATTGATGTTACTCAACTGACTTTAGCTAATAATAATAGCTAAAACTTCTATAACATACATAACACTTAAGATGTCTCAAGCATTGTTTTAAGCACTTTATATAAATTTTTATTAAACTTGAAATCTCCATTGTATAAAGAAACTGAAGTATATGGCTGTTAAGTAATCTGTCCAAGGTTATACCATACAATTCAAATTCAAGCAATCTGGTTCCAGAGTCTATGTCCTCAATCATTATGCAAAATTGTAATTTTCATGAGCACAAATGACCTAGTCTTCAAAGAACATATACTAAGGCAAAATAAATAAGATTAATAATACAGAATACTAATATACACTAATTTATAAATATTAATTAAAAATTAATTAATGATATTAATAACAACATATAATAATTCAACCTGTGCAAGTTAAACATAAAGTAATAAAAAAAGAATAAGGTAGCCTCAAAGGGTTTATAATTAGTAGGAAAGATATAACAAAAACACAACATAAGCAATGCCAAATGATAAGACAAAATATGATACAGGAATTCATGAGTCAATGATCACTGAGGCTTATTGGAACAAAAGGATGCATGCATGCATACTCTCAGTCAACAAATATCCAGAGTGCCTGTTATCTGCCTGACACTAACCTAGCTGCTGGAAAATCAAGATGTTTAAAAAAAAAAAACCCAGAATGTATTATACTCACATGCTGCATAAAATGTTTCAGTCAATGATAAACTGGATGTACGATGGTGGTCCCATAAGATTATAATGGAGCTGAAAAATTCCCATCGCCTAGTGACTCATAGTGCAACATGTTATTTCTGGGTTTGTGGTGATGCAGGTGTAAACCAATCTCCCGCACTGCCAGTTATATAAAAGTATAGCACATACAATTATATACAGTATACAATACTTGATAATATATTTCTACTTATAAAAAAAATGTTAACTATAAAACAGCCTCTGACAGGTCCTTCAGAAGGTATTCCAGAAGAAGGCAATGTTAACATAGATGACAGCTCCATGCATGTTACTCCCCCTGAAGACCTTCCAGTGGGACAAAATGTGGAGATGGAAAACAGAGACACTGATGATCCTGACTCTGTGTAGGCCTAGGCTAACAATATGTGCTTTTGTCTTAGTTTTTAACAAAAAAGTTTAAAAAGTAAAGAAAGAAAATAAAAGAATTTTAAAAATAGAAAAAAGCTTATAGAATGATATAAAGAAAATATTGTTGTATGGTTGTACAATGCATGTGTTTTAAGCCAAGTGTTATCACAAGTCAAAAAGTTAAAAAATTTAAGTTTATAAAGTAAAAGTTACTGTAAACTAAAGTTAATTTATCATTGAAGAAAACATTTTTTTATAAATTTAGTGTAGCCTAAGTGTACAGTATTTATGAAGTCTACAGTAGCATATGGTAACATGCTAGGCCTTCACATTCACTCACCACTCATACACTGAGTCACCCACAGCAACTTCTAGTCTTGAAAGCTCCATTCACGGTAAGTGCCCTATGCAAGTGTGCAGTTTTTTTATCTTATACACTATGTTTTTAATGTACCTTTTCTATGTTTAGATATGTTTAGATACACAAATACTATTGTGTAGCCTGGGTGTGTAGTAGGCTATACTATCTAAGTTTATGTGAATGCACTTGGTGCTTTCGCAAAACTAAATCTCCTAATGACGCATTCCTCGAAATGTATGCCCATTATTAAGGAATGCATGACTGTATTTGAGAAATCCACAGAAATGTGTATTGGGCCTACATTAATATAACCCTGGCTACTGCAACAGCCTCTTTACCAAGTCTCCTACTCCCGATTTTCCTCTTTTCTAATCCATAGTCGGTCTTTAAAAGACAGAACAGGAATAAATTTCCAAACACACAGCTCTGCTGAGATAATTCTCATTTACTAGTACGTAAAATCCAAACTCCAACTATTACTGAAGATCTTTCACAACCTAGTTTGAATGCTTTCTTAAAACTTAGTTTTAAAAATATGTATGTAGGCAATAGTTTAAAAAATATACAGAAAAAAAGCAAGTCTTCCTCCTAGACTTATTAAATAAGTACCCCTAATTGCCCTACCTATAGGCAACCAATAATTTCAATTGATGCACTCTACTTTTTCCTATGCATAAACAAGCACACATGTAATTCATGTCCTTTCTTTTTTATTTAGGAGACAGGGTCTCACTTTGTCACCCAGGTTGGCGTGCAGTGGCATGATCACCACTCAATGTAATGTTGAACTGGGCTCAAATGATCCTTCCACCTCAGCGTCCTGAGTAGCCGGAACTGCAGTCACTTGCCACCATACCTGGCTCATTTTTTTGTAGAGACAAGTCTCAAACTCCTGGCCTCAAGTGATCCTCTCACCATGCTGGGATTACAGGCATGAGCCACTGTACCCTGCATCATGTCCTTTTTTAAAAACTAAACACATGGAATATCATACATGCTGATGTTCACCTTGCCCCCCCCTTTATATTAATAACATCTTGACAATCATCTCACATTAGTACATAATAGGGCTACCTCATTTGTTCCCAGTGGTTACACAGAATTACATCATATGGATATATCATAAATTATTTAACCAGTATACTTCTAAGGAACATTTAATTCCTAGTATTTTACTGTTAAACAATGCTGCAAAAAAATAAACACCCTTCTATGTGTCATTTCTCACATATGCAAGAATATCCTTAAATACACCTAGAATATGAAGAGCAAGGTCAAAAATTATGTGCGTTTTAGCATTAAGTAAAAGCTAAACTTCTCCCCATCCAGATAATGCCACTAATAATCTCAAAAAATTGAGATTATTATACCTTCCCTTTGCCTTCTCATTCTAAGTGAAATCCAGATCTGCTATGAAAATACTATTTCCTGTGAAGCCCTCCCACATTCCATGTTCAAATAGGCATAAATGTGGAGTCAGTGTCCTTGCTATACATAGTTCTTCCAGCCATTTTCCCTCTCCTTCCTGAAACTTCCCAGCTCAGATATCCTGGAATATATACCATCCAATACCTGTCCTTCTATCAACCCAAGAGTTCCCGGAAATTTTAATTTTCAGGTCGTGATCACTCTCTCCAAATCTATTCCTTTCCTAATTGTTAATAATTTGAATAATCATATAAATGACTACTCTAATACCCTGGCCTATCAGTTTCTTGACTTCTCCAAAGATCTTTTATCCCGCCCACATCCACTTCACAAAACCATGATCATACCCTAGACATTTTCATTACCAATAACTTTACCCCTTCACAATCTCAATTTCACCTTCTGACATAACACTTTCTGACAACCACCTCCATTCTTTCCAGTTGACTCCCTGTCTCCAACAATCCTTCAAGTCGACTAATGACCTAAAAATTCACTGATTCTATCACTACTGGCCCTCGCCCTGTTATACATCCACTTTCTTCTTTACCCAACAAAAATTACATGGCCAATAATTATAACTCCCTCACATCCAACTCTGCATTTTTTCACCATTTCATTCTCTTATTTTTTGTACTTTACTTCCTTGGAAAAACTCTAACCCTAGTTAAATCTCCCTGCCCACTTTACACTTACAGTAGCATAGTTGAATACGGTTAGTGAAGAAACATGCAACCATGTTTCTGATCTCATTTTAACTTCATGATCACTATCTTCAAGTGGGCACTTAACACTGTCCAACTTAATGGGAAATTTCCCTTGTCTATATATTTTTCTATTTACACAGAAGAAAGTTACATAATTTTTTCACTCTTCACAAATTTCCCACACCTCCTGATTCATAATCACTCTCAGCAGATTACTCTGCTCTTCAGTTTACTGAAAATATAAAAAGAACAAGAAGATAATTTCCAAAGGCTCCCACTACTGCATCCTTCACCAACCAGCATTTATCACCAATAGTCTGATATACTCTGTGGCCTCTCTTGTCATTCTGAATGAATGACTCATGCTCCTAGATCTGACCAACATATATATTTATATACTAGATCCCATGCTTGCTTGTCTACTCAAGAAATATTTCCTAAATTCTATTCCTTTCTCCTGTATCATTAATTTTTCCATCTATCCTCATCTTTCCCATAGCCTTTCAATGTTTTTATTCCATTTTAAGTAAAAAACAAAATAGAATGTGTCTTATAATCCTGTATCTATTTTAGCTACCACCTCTGACTTTCTATTAGCAAAACTTTACCCACTCCCCCCCCAAAAAAAGGTGTTCATAATCACTGACTCCAATTTTTCTGTTCCCATTCTCTATAATTCATTGGAATCAAGCTTTTACCTCCAACACCAAAATGGTAGTATCAAGGTCAACAATGACCATCAGGTTGTTAAATATAATTTTAATTCTACATTCTTACTTTCCTTGAATAACAGTAAGACACAGATGATCACTTCTTCCTCAGTAGAGTTGATTTTTCTCCTACCCTACTGATAGCTCCATTGTAGTCTACTTTGATCATTGATCATTCCCTCTCACTTTCACACTGAAGTATCTCAGAGCTAAGTCTTTATACTTCATCTCCTTTTTATTTACCTAGACTACTCTGGTGACCTCACCTAGTCTCATGGCTTTAAATCTATACAGTACACTGATGACCATCAAGTGTTTGGCTCCCAAACCTGAACTCTGTCTACACTACTGACTGATGCCTACTTGACAGCTCCAATTTTAATCTAATAGGCATTTTAACCTGTTCTATAATAAATTGAGTTTCTGAATGCTCTGACAAACATCTTCTAACTTCTCCTAGTTTTCCTTGATTACGTTGACTAACAATTTACATCTTTTATTTTTAAAAGCTCATGGATCGATTTAATAATTGTTTTTCATAATGAATTCTTATTTTTACATTTATCTTATTTAATCTCCTTTTATTTTATATAGGTTTATTTTGTTCTTTCTCTAACTTCTTTAGTTGGATGCTTAATGAATTTACTTTATTTTTTCTTATCTAATGGAAATTCATCAATAATTCTTTCATCAGTTAATTCCTTTAAAGTAAGGAATTTTATTCTGAGCACTTTTAGCTATGTCCCATAGGTTCTAATACACAGAATTTTCATCACAGTAGTATGATTTCCATTTTGACCCCAGAATTGCCAAAATAACTTTTAAATTTCTCTGTGATAGTTTTTTTTTCTATTTTCTAAGTTTGTTATAATGTTTGATCTTACCACATTGTGATCAGAGAATGCTGTCTCTGCTCTTTTTATTTTCTGTAATTTGAGGTTGGTATATGATCTAGATGCTATACATTTTCTGATGTTCCACTGACAGTTTAAAAGAAAGTGTATTTTTTACAAATGTTTGTACATGTGTTCTAGCTTGTTAATTAGTTTATTTAGGGCTTCTACAATTTTATTTATTTTGGGTCCACTTAAGCTGTCATGGACTAAGACCTGATCTGATTTAAAGTTTCATATAACTAAGTGTGTTTGCTTACAACTTATTTATCATCTGTGTTTTAATAAGCCCTCCAGTTGATTCTGAGGCATTATCTTAAAAGCAGGATAGTACCTCTGGAAGGAAAAGAATATTGTCTAACATTTACTTAGTATCTATTATATACCACACAAAGTGCTAGAATAATTTCAAATAAGTTCTCATTTCATCTCATTTAAATATTAACTGAGCATATTTCTAGTTAAGCTAGATAACTAAAAGAGATAAAAGTGCATTTTCCCCCAAACAATATGAGACTTTACTCATTCAAATTGGTCCTTCTAGCCCCTATTTCAATTTCGATTCCTTAGGAACTGCACTCTAAAGATTTACAAAGGCCTTCTCCTATAGAGGTAGTCTATATAATTGAGTATGTGTGAATAAATTATATTATTTTATTTTTGTCCCACATGTGTTATCCAAAGACAGTGCAAAGATAAACTATATCTTCCCCTTAAACTTGCTAAGTGCAATGATAGCCCAGTCTTTAACAACCATTACTACTTTCACAACAAACTCCTGCAAGAAATTATACAAGACATAGTTCTGGACATAATGAAGCAATAAAGAAAGTATGTTAGTGCCACCTCCAATCTTAAAAATCAAATATAGCAAGAATAATCAATAGATATTCAGAAGAAAAATATTTTAAAAATCATTTCAAATGACTCCAGGAAAATAAAAGTCATAGACTAAAGAGCCCTCTTTAGTCACATCCCACAGCATTTTATCAGATTTTCACAAGCATTTATTATTAATTCTCTGCCTTGAATTTTAGTTATTTATTCTCTAATTGAGTCAACAAACAAGAACCTCGATTAGATACCAGGCAGACTACCCACTGTTCAAGGACAAAGATGAAAAAGTATTCTATGCCAAAGATGCAAACACTTCCCTCTGACCACAATATCCACAGCACTCTTCCTCACTTGTTTACCATTCCCACCACAATTCTTCATTTTTGACTTCCATAATACAACTGATTCCACTACTTTTTGCCTATCTCTCAGCCCTCTTCTATCTTCATTTCCTTCAATGTTCAGTTTAAATTCCACAGCCCATAAATTTAATCATTCTCATCATGTAATTTTATTCCTTTATAGTCACACATAAACTACAACTACCTTTCCTTTCCGTCACTCTGAAATGACATATGGAAACTGCATAAACTCTTAAAGGATTTTTAAGCTTCCTGCCACCAAATCTACAAAAGTACCTGCCTCTGCACTCATTCTCCTCTTCTTCCCTCCCATTATCCATGAGGAAGTGTTCTCCCTTCTAAATAAGGCAAAAAGTCTCACCGTGCTTCAGATCCAATCCTGTCCACAAGAGCTCATGATTTAACCCAGTAGATTATCTCCTTTCCCCACTGGATTGCATGGTAGTAAACTCTCCAACTTTCCACCCTCATTTCTGTACCAAGTTTCTCAGTCTGCTTTACTAGGTCTTCCTTGTCTACCTGGCAGTCAAATGTAAGTGTTCTATGTGTCTATAACTATGCTATCAATTTCCAACTGCAAAAGTCCCCCAATTCAGACCTCATCTCTGCATATCCAGAGAACCTATGCCAAATCTCTAGTGGGATATCTCCCGTGCACTTGCTCTTTCTCCAGTATCCCTTTAACACCATATTTTTCCTGCCTGGCTGCTAAAGGCAAAAACTTGGAAGTTAACTCCCTCTGCTTTAAGAGTAAGATCTAATTAATTATGAAATTCTGTCTATCCTAGTCCCTAAACATTTCTTAAATACTTCTGCCTAGCCCCACAGACCTCATTTTAGTACCAGCCTCAAACCATTATTATAAGCTGCCAACACCTATGTATTGGATCTCCTTACTGCCACTCTTGCTTCTGTCCAATTCATTCCCCATACTGTATTCACAGCATTTATAATATCGTATTCTACATAGTGGCTTAAAGGTTTCTCTCTCCACTAACATGTACATCACTTACCACTTGTGCCATTTGGCGTGAATAGGCAAAATTTAAAAAAATCAAAACAAAATATTCTAGACACATATATAACTGATTTTAGGATTAGAGAAAGATTTTCTAGGTAAAAGAGCTAGAGCTTAGTCTTAAAAAGTCATAAGAGTATATGGCAACTGCCTCCCAATGAAGCCTATTCCACCTCTGCACGTTACTGACTACAAAGAGCTTCCTATATTAACCTTAAGGTGCGGCTTCGAGACAATAGTCCCATTTTTATCTCTTGGATATCAAACACTGCTTTGTGACAAACCTTCACTAACCCATTAAAATATCAAATGTTAACCTAATTAATGCTTGCTTTGTGGGAATAAACCTAATATTATTTTAGCTTATGGTTTCACTCTATACTACTGACAAGCCTTTCCCAAAGGCAAATGAAAATAAACAGGAAAAGCAAGAGGAATTGATATGAGAACAGGAAAATTTTAGGATAGAAGTTATGGGAGAGTGAGCACATAGTGATTTCCAAAGTTTAAGTCTAGACTGTTGATTTCATCTTTAACCAATATCTTGAATCACCTATATCTTCAATTGTCACAGAAGTAGGAAACTCATCAACATTTACTGACAATCTTGTACTTCTTTAAATTGTTAACATGAATTTATATTTCTGTCATGTGTCATTGGTGATTCACAAACTTCTTTTTTAGTCTAGGGACACTTTCTTCAAAGGAATACTTACCAGCAAGCAAATATGTAGACACTGGACAACTGCTAGAGCCCTACTTGCTCTAGATCCTTCCCCAACAGCCCAGTTTTCCATTCATTCATGCATTCGTTCAACAAATATTTACTATTGAGCACCTACCATGTGCCATATATGAGGATGCAGCAGGAAATAAGACAGATAAGACCCCTGCCCAGATGAAGCTTCCAGCCTAAAACACAGTTTAAAAAATAACTACTTTAAAAGATTGGTCCTAGGCAAAATTTTGGAAGGAAATCCTTTCCTCTGTACTCCTATTCATCTCATATCTCACCCCAACCTCAGATGACCAAAAACTCTTATGACAATAGAAATATCTTCTGATAAAAAGAGAAAGTACACTGGTATTCCTTAAAGTCATACTTATTCCTTAGAAAATAAGTCAATTACATGGAGATCTGTTCTTAAGTAAAAATTTAAAGCTTACAAGCATTCTACAATAAAAGATGTATTAAAAGATACCCTATATCTGGATCTCCATTTGCTGTTATTATAAATTGAAGTTTAGCAAAAACAATTCTATAACTAGCTATTTTAAAAACAAAGTTTAATTTGAAGAGTTTCAAACTATGACAAAACAGACATATAATGTGTAATATCCACATTAAAACTAAAAAGATGTTCATTTTTAAGACCTACTTAGGTAAGACAGTAAAATAGGAATACATAGTGTCAGAACTTCAAAAAATTAATTCTTTTATTCTTCTGGGTGTCTCAAAGTGTTTTCTGAAATTTTTCCCAAGGTTTCAATAGACACTTAGGTGAGCAAAAGAGCACTAGAACTAAGGTATGCCTAGATTCAAATCTCAGTTCTGTCTATTACTAGCATTGTGTTGCTGTTAAACAAGATTTAAAAACTTTCTACCTCAGTTTCCTCATCTGTAAAATGAGATTAATAGCAATATCTTACCACATAGGGTTGATATAAGGATTAAATGAGTTAGTAAATGCATGTAAAATATTTACAATGGTGTCTAAAAAATAGTAAGCAAATACTACATTCCCAGTGTAGTAACTGATTTAGCATCGATGAATGCAACAATGCATTAGACAACCATTTTCTTCTAATGAATTTACTAATGCTTGATACAACAATTTGAGTAAACAAGCAAAAATGTTAAAATAATCTCTAGAGGTGGAGTATATAACAATTTTGACCATAACAATCTAGGTAAGTAAAATTCAAACAAGGAATTGAAAAAACAACCATCACTACTAAATATTGAGTAAGCTTAAACTACACAGTTTCAAACCATTCCTCTCTGGTGGCCACTGAATACTTAATGTAAGAAAAAATGGAAAATATGACATTATTGTTATATGTGCAAGAAGAATGCAGTGTCTTCTATCTTTTTCATTATTTGCTGTTATAAACCTAGATTATCTGGTATTTATGAGTGCACTTCATATTATCTAATAGTTGAGATAATGTTAAAGTAAACAAATGCTGCCACCTTGTGGACTGATGGATATGATAATGACCCCAACCAGATGAAGAAGAATACAAGTTTCTGATTCAACTTTTTCTTAGTAAGATTCTTACTGCAATAAGTGACCTAAGAATGTTAATTTTGCTGTTGTGAGAAACGTAATAAAAGAAATTTTGAAAAGAATAAAAAATATAAGTAACCAACATTAGACATATTTCATGCAATTTTCCAGTAAGAATTATTTATTCTACAATGTAATGAAATAATGCACCAAATTCAACATTATGTTTTCTCTAATATTTCTTTATCCTTCTTCTTGAAAGAAATTCATTCAATTTCCTTTTTTGAGAGGAACTAAAAGCCTTTAAAACAAATTTATTATATGTTTGAATATGAGAAACTTAAGAAAAGCAAAAAAAAAAAGCACCAGGACTGTGAGAGTTTTGAAGCAACTTCAGTTGTTTGGCTATATCATTCTTTCTTGCTAGTCTTCATCTGTCCTGCCTAACAAACTTTCAACATTGGAAATTTTCCTTTCAAAATGTTAATTCAATGTAGTTAACAGAAAAGAATGGATGTTAGCATGCCAAACAGACCAACTAAATTAGGTACCTTTTAAATTTATAATAATTAAAACATTTTAATGTAACCTCATTTTTCCCAAACTAAGATCTTATTTAAGTCTTCCTAAAAGAGCAAACTTCTGCTTCAAAATGTACAAAGTTTTAATATAAATGTCTTGGTACGATAAAGATTTATTAGCATTTTTTAGAATCCAGGATATTAAATCACGCTAAAAAAAGGGGGGGGGAACACCACCCCCCACCCCAAATCAACTAAAATGGCTTTCAAGAATGATGGGGAAAAAAATGACTCATTCTTTTTTGAAAGAGACTGACTGATAATCAATCCCACACCTCTTATGTAGAGATAATGATTTTGTAATATTATGTTGAAAAGGAAAGTTTTTATTTTATTTTTTATTTCTTTAATGAAGAAGAAAATACAAAATGGGATGAATTCACAATGGTCAGGGCCATTAATCAATATTACAAGACAGCTTTAATATGGATTACATTTTAGCTTGGATATAGTTATCACATAATTACAGACCAGTATATACATATAGGGTCAATATTATAAATGAACTTTAATAGTTATTTTTGGCATTTACATTCCAACTGAAGCCCTTAAAAACACATATTATACATTCTTAAAGTGAAACAAGGTAATAATGTTAACTTGTTTCTTCAAGCTAAATTGTTTCATAAACTATTCTTATATTTCTTATCTATATAAAGGCACTAAAACAAGATTGTGAATTCTCCTGAATCCAAGTGTCACATTTGGCCTGTTCACGTTATGCGTTTAGCCTAGCCCACATTAGGTTGTCAATGACTTTTTGTTAAATGAATTACGTAATTAAATGAACCTCCAAATCTGTTGCATTTTTAAAATTTACTCAGTCTGGTGCATAAGAATAACTCACATTGCCAACATATAGAAAAATAAATGAATGTGTGATTTTTGTCTGAGTTAAATAAATGCAAGAGTATAATAAAAGGTTTCTTGCAATAGTCTCTATAGCAAATGACTTAAATTTCAAACTCAATCTGTGTATATATAAATTCTTAATTCTGCAAATGAAGAGCAAGCAAAGTTTTAGTAATATTTGACAAGTTAAAACTTGCCAAATTCCTGATCTGCCCCCAAAACATCTTATTAAGGTTTATTCATTCTAGGAAATTTGAACATGAACTAGTAATTTGATGATACCAAGGATTACTGCTAATTGTCTTAGATGTGATAATAGCCTTGTGGTTTTACAACGTCCATTTTAAGAGATGAGATTCTTAAATTTGTGGGGATAAAATGACATAGTATCTGGAATTTGCTTTAAAATATTTAAGCAAAAAATAAAGTATGAATGAAAAGGATAAATGAAGTAAGTATATCAAAATCATAATCACTGCTGAATCTGGGCGATAGTCATGTGAGGAATTGTTAGTCCATTTTATTTTTGTGTATATTAGACATTTTCATTAAACATTTTAAAGGAATAATCATCCAGCTAATGGCAAAATAAAAATGTATGTGATAAATACATGTAATTTCATCTGTCAATTAAAAAAATTTTAATAAAAAGAATAGCTAAAAAAATTTTGAACTGAATGAAAATGGAAAAATATCACATCAGTATTTGTGTGATGCAGCTAATGCAGACTTAGAGGGAAATTTATAGCACAAAAATAGCTATATCAGAAAAAAGAAAGCTAGGCTGATGCCAAGGCACTCTAGCTGGGGCAACAGAGTGAGACTCTGTCTCAAAAAAAAAGAAAAAAGAAAGATGTCACAACTAAATGACCTCACTTTAAAAAATTAGCAAATAAGAGCAAATGAAACCCAAAAAAAGCAGAAGAAAGGAAATAATAAAGAGCAAAAATCAACAAAACAGAAAAATATAGAATTTCAATAAAATGAAGAGCTGGCTCTTTGAAAAGATCAATAAAAATGATAAAATTCTAAGCCAGACTATTTAGGGAAAAAAAATATCAAGGATAAAACAGGGACCATCATCACAGAATCTAAAGATACTAAAATAATAAGGCAATATTATGAACAACTGCATGCCAATAAATTCAACAACCCAGCCATGGACAAATTTCTGGTTTTTGTTTTTTTTTGAGACAGAGTCTCATTCCATTGCCTGGGCTACAGTGCCGTGGCGTCAGCCTAGCTCATAGCAACCTCAAGCTCCTGGGCTCAAGCAATCCTTCTGCCTCTGCCCCCACGAATAGCTGGGACTAAGGGATGCACCACCATGCCTGGGTAATTTTTTCTCTATATTTTTAGTTGGCCAATTAATTTCTTTCTATTTTTAGTAGAGACGGGGTCTCGCTCTTGCTCAGGCTAGTCTTGAACTCCCGACCTCGAGCGATCCGCCCACCTCGGCCTCCTAGAGTGTTAGGATTACAGATGTGAGCCACCACGCCTGGCCGACATGGACAGATTTCTTGAAAGACACCAACTAATAATGCTAAATCAAGAAGAAATGGTTAACTTGAATAACTCTAAAATCTCTTAAGGAAATTGAATTTCTATTTAAAATCTTCCTGAGAAGCTTCACTGGAGAATTCTAGAAAATATTTAAGGAAGAAATATACCAATTCTATACAAACTCTTCCAGAAAACTGAAGAGAAGGGGGCAATTATGAGGAGAGCATACCCTGCCATCAAAACCAGACAAAGATATAACAAGAAAACAAACTACAACCCTATGAGACGGATACTATTAATCATTCCATTTTAGAGATGAAGAAATTCAGGATACAGAAATTCAAAAACTTGCCTAAGACCACATAACTAATAGTTGGCAGGAAACCTAACTTCCAAATCCAGGCTTTTAACATTAATGCTGTAGCAGCTTCTCAATTTCATTAGATTCTAGATATTTTTATCAAAAAAATAGAAGTGTGCCCAATACTTACCTGGAGACTATGCTGGAACCATTATAGAGATCACTAGCATATGACAGTGTGGCCAAAGGTCGTACTGAATTATACCGAGTAAACTTAGATAAGCATTCCTGAAATTCGTCCAACTGGCTTGCAGTTCGACTGTCATCTATTTGAAGAAAACAAAATAAAATTGATGAATTTCGCTACAAAGTAAGTCAAAGAGCAATGTCCATAGATTAAAAATTATATTTTAAATATTAAAAAAATTTAAAAATTTTAGAGAAGATTAATATGCATAAATTAATTAGCTGACCTTTCAGCTTTAATAAAAAATGTCTTAGTGGTTCTTTAAAAGATACTGTCTCATTCCACTGTGAATTCTCTTAATTTTTTTTTTTTTAGCAATAATTACTTAGACAAACAATAAAAGAGCTACTGGCCAAGAGAAAAGTCATTTATTAAAACAAAAATCCCTTATCAATGGAGAAAGTGAGGGTGGAAAGAGGAGTATATACACTGGAAGGGTAATTTGTTAGTTTGAAAGAATATGTTTACAGGGACACATATTTATGCCTGTGTTTATTTACAGATTATAACAACACATTTTAGATAAAGAACCAAAAATATAGTTTTTAAATAAATACTTGTTCACATAATACTGTGAAGCATTTCAAATCCTATTACAGGGAGGGAATAGAAAAACCACAATGTATGAACTATTAATTCTCAAAAAAGAAGTCTATAGAAATGTTTGAAATGGCTCACATTTATCCCAAAGAGTACCTGCATCAAGAAAAAATAAATTCTCACTCA
The DNA here is from genome assembly GCA_008086735.1 of Cheirogaleus medius. Classification (NCBI taxonomy): domain Eukaryota; kingdom Metazoa; phylum Chordata; class Mammalia; order Primates; family Cheirogaleidae; genus Cheirogaleus; species Cheirogaleus medius. Next base: position 11,925,485 of record VBSM01000662.1, read on the forward strand.
TATGTCTTGGTGGAATATGGGAAACAATAATTCCATCCATCAGAACACTATACAAATACCTTGGGTAAAGTCCACTTCAATAAACCATTCAAAGCTAAATCATATGGGATTTAAATCACAAAATCAATTTATGAAGTACATGAGAATACAGTTAATCAATCTAGTCTCCAATCTAGAAGCTGGCATATAGTAAAAGCACAAATAAAAAATAAAAATTCATTGTTTTTCAAAACTGCTTACAGTTTGGGCTTATATTTTCCTTTTCAAAGGATGAAAAGAACAATGTGTACTTTAGTTTCCTAGACCAAAATTGAGACAAGTCTGTCTTTTCGTAGCTTCTTCCTTAAGGTCATACACAAACATAACTTTTTTTTCAAGGTAAACTTCCATGATTTCCCTTTTTAAATGCCATCTAATAGTTACAGGCATAATGAAATTAAGATTCAGTAGTCATAATTTAAAAGAGTTATATGATTATATAATACATAGCAAAGAATTTATTTATTTTATTTGGAGATATTAGGTTATCTTTAAGATAACTGTTTCCATGAGGAAATTTATCTAACAATTATTACAAAGAAAAACAAATAACAATTACTTAAGAAAACTAAGTAAGATTTTTGTCCCTGATATTTTACAAATTTTAAACACTTAAACATTAAGCAAATCTATCTAACAACCTAGATTAAAAGGGTCCAATTTACTAGTGCTTCCATTCTAAAATCATCAAAAAAATAACTAGCATGCAATATCATAATGGCACTGAAATAAAGGTCCTCCTCCACAAAATTATTTTCAGGAAATTTAACAAATTACATAAAACATGGTCTCTTGGGGGGGGGGGAAGTCATCAACTATACTGCAGAATGGTTTGGATGCAATAGCTAAATTTTTTTTAACATGTAATCCATTAAGTTATTTAACATAATAAATACTTATTGGGACGACAACTGCTTTATTCATTTAACACAGTGACTGCCATACCAGAAAACAAAAATTTTTTTTCCTTGGAGCCATGGTGTTTTATTACGAAAACAGAATAAAAACTTTGAAAACAAAACAATCTTTTTTGATCTAACGGAAAATTTGTTATTTTTTATTGTTTTCTGTGCATGGCTCATATGCAACTTGAAAATAGTTCTCATGAAAAATAGTGCTTCACTTTCTCCCAAGATGAAGAGACATGTGAATCACATATGCTCTATGAGGCCCCTGGCTCAAAACTAGTGTGAGTTAAATACAACTCACATGGCAGTTAATGTATTAAACATTGTTTTAATGTCATTCTATTCTTTCACATTTTGACAACAATTCCTCAGTACATAAAATTCACAAGTATTCAAGATTGTGTATTCTGGTGAAGGCCATAATCCTTTTCCAGGCTACTGGACTTCTGCTTTTCATACAAGCTCATTAATATCTACTTTAAACAAAAACTATAAAGAAAACAATAAAATTAGTTATTTCAATATGTGAAAGTATAGCATTGTTTTTCACATATCTGCCTTTGATAAGGCAGGATTTTGTATGCTTGGTGTTTTATAATCACCACCCATACATATTTGCTGGTGTATCACCTCTCCTATTCTAATTATAGATTGGTTTGTAAAAGTGTGTGCATTCCCTTTTCTTTCTCCTAAAGCTTTATAATTTACTTCCTCTTTCAGTTACAATTACGAATCCAAGGTATTAATTTCTTAATATTCATCTTTTATTTTCAAAGTTGGAAATAAATGCTGTGGAGGGGAATGGATTCATGGATTTTCATGTGAAAATAAACAAAGGACAACCAACCTCTTAGGTAACCTATTAATGAGAACTTAAAATTTCCCCTTTATAGTCAAAGGCACGAGAAGGAACTTCAAATTTGGCAATATGATTATGGTAGCAAATGTGCAAATTAGGTAAGATTAACTTGAGATTCCTAAAAACTAGACACATGTTTTAAGTACAATGCAGCCATGGCCACACAAATAAAAACCTATCTAAGCCAGGCACAGTGGTACATGCTTGTAATCCCAGTGACTTGGTAGGCTAAGGCAGGAGATCACTTGAGGCCAGGATCTGGAGACCAGTCTGGGCAACACAGTGAGACCCCATCTCTAAAAAAATTTTTAAAAATTAGATGCGGAGGCATGTACCTCTAGTCCCAGCTACTTGGGAGGCTTAGATGGGAGGATTGCTTGAGCCGAGGAGTTCAAGGTACAGTGAGCTATTAACGTCACTGCACTCCAGCCTGAGCAACAGAGTAAGACGCCATCCCCTGAATCAAAAATCTATCTAATTTTCCTCCTGGTTATATCTTATTATTCAACTGTCCAGTAAAGCTATCTTCCCCCAAAATAAGCTAAGTTGGCTTTTGCTTACTTTTACTATTCCATAGCCTGCCTACATTGCTAGTGACTTAAAAATTATTAATAATGATAGCCTACTTCAATTTCTTTCCCATCTTTTTACTTTTATTAAATGTCTGCCACTTGTCTATAGTTATATTTCAACATCATACCAACAAATAGCATATGAATGGGTTAACATGAACTCTGCTAGTTAGAATGCAGGTCTCAGGCCACTTTCAATTTAACAACTCCCTGTTGTAGTTTATATTAATAGACTACTACAGAGGCTCAAAAAAGGGCTCAATTCCTAGGCAATAACTGAAAACTTTTCATCTGTAAAAACTGTTTATCATTAATTTCAAACACACAGACAAATTGTGGCTTCCTCTTTGGTCTTCCTAGGAAAAATACTATATAAATCTAATACATATTTTCCTTCACCACCAATCCCGAGGCAAATTTGTCTGAAGGATCTAAGCAATACATAGATTATAATATAAACATGTTTATTCCAGAGAAAACCAAGGCCTACTTTTAACAGCCAATAAAATATCAGACATTTTTTCCTCAGTGGTCTTGTTTTTGAGCAGGTGACTAATGACATTAACTGAGCACCTAAGATGTACCACTGTGTTTTCTATATACAACCTATAACCCTTAAAAAACACATTAGGGTTGGTATTAATGTCTCTACTTCATTGATGAGCAAAGACACTGAGAAATGCTGAAGAAGAGAGAGCTAACAAAAAGAGGCCAAACTATATTACTTCTCCACAGCAATAAGAATATCCTATGCTATTACATTCATGTTATTTTTTCTACTTTGAACATGTTTCTAATTATCTTTTTCAGTTAATTCATACTAGCCTAACTCAATTATTACTCCTCTGAAATTCCTACAAATTCCTACACTGATCATTCCCTTACATCTCCCCATTTTCAACTTGGCTTTTTCCCTCCCAGTTATATCAGTGGATATTCTCTATTCTCATAATACCCTTGTATATTTACACAACACATAATGTCACAAAGAATTGCTTACCTGTTGTTTTCCCCTACTAGATTTATAATACTCCTTGACAGTAAGAGTCAGTTCTTTCATATTTTTATTCTTAGCACAGAACTTAATTAATATTCAAAGGGGGCAACTAAATGGAACTTATTTTTTGCTAGCTACAAATTCATGGCTTATTTCCTTTAACTTTATATAGCTTGCTAGATAAATTCCCAAATAAACTTATGGTTAGATAGAAGAAATAAGTCCTAATGTTTGATAGCAAACTAGGATGGTTATAGTTAAGACGGTGATATATTATACATTTCAAAATACCTAGAAAAGAGAATTTAAAATGTTACCAATACATTGAAATAAATACTCAAGGTGATGGATACCCTAAATACCCTGAGTTGATCATTATACATTCTATACATATAAAAAGCACTCACATGTACCCCATAAATATGTAAAACATTATCAATAAAACATTTTCTTTTTCTTGTAAAAAAAAAATAATTCCCAAATGGAAAAGAGAACAAAAATAGCCATTGGAAAACAATATTCCCCAAGATTGCAAAGAATAACGCTTTGCTAGACTAAATTAAAAATGCACACATTTGCTCTGCAACTAAGAATTCCCATAAATCCAGCATAAAAACCTAGAAACAGATTTGAAATATGAACTTGAGATATTTTAAGAGAAAGGTTGAACATGTACCTGAGATACGAGACATCCTTGTAGAAAAATAACATTGCTCTAAGTCTTCAAAATGAGCAGTGAGTCGTTTTCGTCTTGATGCCAATGTGCTGTTATACCAAGGCTGTTTCTTTGTCTAAGGTGACAGTAAGAAAAGACACTTACAAGGTAGAATAAACAATAATCTTCTTCTGAACAGAATGAATACTCAATGCTTGCATATTTAGTTTCAAAAGTTCATCACAATAAAATGAAAATGGTGAAAAACTACAGTTCTGAGATCATATTTTACTTTTATTTTAAAGTGAAAATAGTAACCAAACCCATTCACAGAATGATTAAAAGTAAAAAAATGATTTAAAAAATAAGCTCTGAAGGCCAGTTTTACAAGACTAAAATGAGTAACATCTTCAATTCTCCAAATTAAATGAAGACAGAATTCACTGTAAGGGCCATTTTAAAATTTAGAATTTGGGGGAATCTTAATATCCAGAAATTGTTAGGGAACAATTATCAAATAGAAAACTAATTATTTTTTTATCATCCCTACATTGTAGCCTTATACCCCCTGAATTATAGCAATAGTTCTTGACTCTAGGGAATATCTATTTAAGTTAACACTGATTAGAATAAGGGACAGTAATATATATGTGTGCTAAAGAGTCTGACATATTCATTAGAAGAACAAAATAACAAAATCAGATAGATATAGACAAAGGTAACAAATTTGAAATATGTTAGCACATAAATCCTATAAAAAACAAAAATCTGTGATCCTAATGCCTACAACATGTTAACAATTGAAAGGATAAGACAATTTTTAAATAAATGGTTATTATCTATTATGCTTGAAGCACATCAACAGATACAAAGATAAGACACATAATGAGATCTTGAGATGACACAGTTAACGAATAACTATACCACAATGTCAAAAGCATAAAGAAGTACTAAGGCACTACAGTGCACATTCTATCTATAGTGCACGCCTGCTTTAATAAAACTAGATGGGAGATGAGAATCATATTTTAAAGCATTGCTTCATTCACAAGAAAGTATGATAATTTCCAAAGACATAACAAACAAACAGGAAGCTGAACTCAGGGGGAGGACAGTAAACAAAACAGAACAGCAGCACAGGAGAGAGAGGAAAGGAAGAGGAAAATACTTTTTGGGGGGACAAATACCTACAAAAGAACAAATGGTTTGAACTGGGATTTGGAAAATTAAGCCTGAGGACCACCACAAGTGGAGAAATGAAAACAGAATTTATAAACTGGAAGAGGTATCTGAAGGAATTACTTAGAATGAAGGAAAAAAGTCAAGACGATAGAAAATTTGAAAGAGAAGAGGCATAAAAGAATAACGGTTTAAAACATGGCCAGAGTACTAGGAGAAGAGAGCAAGAGACTAAGGAACAAATAATTTACGAGTTGATGGTTAAGAATTTTCCAGACCTGAAAACAGACATGAATATACAGACACAGACATTATTTCCATTAAGTGGGATCATTAAAAAGAAATCCACAATTAGAAACACAAAGATAAAACTGTTTTTGTCTACAGGGAAAAAAGAACATAAAATTAGACAAAAGGAAAAGAATTCACTTAACAGGAACAATTAAAGAGGCAAAATACTTTTCAATAGCAATAAAAGCAGCTAAGGCAAAAAGATGAGAATAACGCCAATCTAAAATTCAAAACCCAACAAAACTATCTTGCAACACATGAACAAAATATATCTTCACATGAATGAAAACAAAGTTTATTACCAATGATCCATTTCTAAAACAATTTTTGAAATTGTATACTTGAAAATACAATAACACAAACTAGAAGGTCTGAGTTACAAAATGAAAAAGGAGCAAGGAAGCTAGCAACCAAATCACTGATTCTAAATATTATTATATATTATCATTCTAATTTATGGGGTTTAGAATAAGACAGAAAAAATACACCAAATAAGAACATATAAGTCAGAAGGCAGTGATAAGCACTTTGTGTTCTGGAGCTCTTACATTGTTCAGGAAGGTAATTAAGATACTAATTAAGTATAGACTCTGTTTAAATGACAAATGTGAATAAATTTCAAGGATAACTACTAAAAACACTGTAATAGAATAAGTAACATTCAAATCAGTAGCGGGTGGTGGAAGGGGGTAAAATACAAGAAAAAGTTTAAAAAGAGAAAAATACCAAACATAAGGTGTAAAAAAGAGTGAAACTATAATCAGCATTAGTAATCAAAGTAAATTTAAACACTCACTAATTAAAATAGTGTTAGAATGGATTTTTAGGCAGGGCACAGTGGCTCACACCTGTGATCCCAGCTACTCAGGAAGCTGAGGTGGGAGGATCACTTGAGGCCAAGAATGTGAGACCAGTCACAGCAACACAGTGTGACTTTGGTTCTTTATTAAAAAAAAAAAAAAAAGCTTAGAAAAATTAGCTGGGTGTGTGGCACATGCCTGTAGTCCCAGCTAATAAGGAGGCTGAGGCAGAAGGATCCCCTGAGCCCAGGAGTTCATGGCTGCAGTGAGTATGATCATGCCACGACACTTCATCTTGGATAACAAAGAGAGATCCTCTAAAAAATAAGATTAAATTTTAAAACAGAATGGATTTTTAAAAAAATAACTATATCCTATCTGCCAAAAAAACACCTAAAACATAAAGAAACTGGAAAACTGGAAGTAATAACATAAAAGACAATACAATAGAAAAATACTAACTAAAAAAGAAACAAATAGACTCAAGATAAAAAACATTATTAAGGATGGAAACAGACACTGCATAAAAGGTTCAATTCAACAAGAATTATACCTATTTCTACATAATGGTAAGCTCAAAAATATATAAAGCAGAAATTCCCAGAGAAATTAACAAATCCATGAACATAGCAGGAGATGAATCTCACCAAGTAAAATGGGAGATATAGAGCCATATATAAAAGTTTTATTTAATGAATACATATAAAACTGTACCCAATTTAAAAAACATGCATTCTTTTTAGGCATACATGGAACATTGATTAATACAAAAATTGACCATGTACTATGTTACTGGATAATATGTTTATGTTCTTGAGAAAGGGCAGAATTTCTTAAATGAAACAAAAAAAGCACTAATTATAAAAGCTATAAATTCCTGACATAGAAATTTAGAAATTAAAACTTCTGTTCATCAAAATCCATCATTAAAAAGGTTTGATAAGAAAAATCAAGGCTCGGCGCAGTGGGTCACACCTATAATCCTAGCACTCTGGGAGGCCAAGGTGAGAGGATCACTTGAGCTCAGTAGTTCAAGATCAGCCTGAGCAAGAATGAGATGCTGTCTCTACTAAAAATGGTAAAAACTAGTAGGGTGTCATGGTGCACGCCTGTAGTCCCAGCTACTCGGGAAGCTGAGGCAAGAGGATTGCTTGAACCCAGGAGTTTGAGGTTGCTGTGAGACAGGCTAACACCATGGCACTCTAGCCTGGGCAAAAAAAGAAAGAAAAAGAAAACTGTAAGAAGATATTTGTAACACACAGGAACAAATGATTAATATCCAGAATCCATCTTTTTTGAAAAAAAGTTCCTGCAAGTAAATAAGAAAAAGACCAACACAAAAAAATAAGGTAAAGACATGAAATACCATTTCACAAAGGATGAAACATGAATAGCCAATAAACATAAGATGCTAGCCTTACAGTGACAAGAAAATACAAATTGTAACCACAACTATATTCCATTTATTACCACTAAAGTGACAACCATTCTGAAGCCCAATAGTACTAATTATTGGCAAGAATGATGAGAAACAGAAATGCATAAACTGCTAAAAGCACTCTGGAAAAAAATTTGATAGTATCTCAAAATATAAATTTCGTATACCGAATGACTCTCAATTCCTCTCATAGGTACATAATCTAAACTCTTTGCACTCATGTTTCATCAGGAAACAAATACAACAATACCTTTAATCTTTGTCAGAAACAACAAAAACCCTAGAAATATAGCAAATGTATAGACTGGACAATTCATAAATTTTAGTATATTAACACAATGAAATACTAACCATCAGTAAAAACTAATCAACTACAGTCACTAACATCAGGAATTAATCTCTGAAAAAACAAGTCTCAAAAAAATACTTCCTACAGTATAATTTTTACAAAGTTCAAATATAGCCAAACCAAATAATATAGAGGTGAATTTATATATGTGTGTGTGTGTGTGTGTGTGTGTATGTATTTGTGGTAAAACTATTTTTAAAAAGCCAACACATCAATAAACATAAATAGCAGAAAAGTTATTACCTCTGGACAGGACACAGGTGATGAGATTTGCTCAGAGCACATGGGTAACTGGTGTTCTACTTTTAATGTTCTAGTAATTAATGGAGCAGCTTATTTCATAAGGGTTTTATTATAATTATGCTTCTAATTTACATGTTTAAGAAATACATTCCTTTGTGTGTACCAATATATTTTTAAAATAAATTCTAAAATTTTGTTCTAGATTTTATTGTATATACATTTTTTAAAGTGATCTGTTTAATAGAAAAACAGAAAAGACTTCGGAGTTTGAAGGATGACAATGTTTACAATAACAAAAATCAAGAAGAGGGCATATTAAGTCAAGAAAAATCAAGGAGTGAGGAACCTGTAGCCTTGGGGCCACATGTGGCCTTCTGGATCCTTGACTGCGGCCTTTTGACTGAATCCAAATTTTATAGAACAAATCCTTTTATTAAAAGGGATGAAACAGATAAAGATGAAGCTTTTCTTGCCTCCTTTGGTGCTTAAAAAAGAATAATCTTGAAATCAGAAGGCTGCAGGTTCCCCATCCCTCCAGTTTAATTACTAAATTCACAAATAACACTAATATAAAAGGACAGAAATGTATTTACTGTGCAGAAATAAATATTTTGAAAGTACAAACTGGTTCCAGATAGTTCACAAGGCCAATCATCAGATAGAACATAATCTCAAGAAAAGTTCTATAACCTGCAAGTAGATACAAATATGGCTACAAATCAAAAGGAAATGTTCATTAACTGTGTTTTAATTTATCTAGATTGGTTACAAAGAAAAACAGCCACAATCACCAAACTCAAAGATAATTAAATTTCACCACAGCAAAAACAGGCATACAAGTATCTTATTTGATCATTGGAAGAGGTTTAAAACAAAGTCCTCAAATAAAAGCTAGAAAGTTAGCTGGCACGAACTGAAGATAAGATAGCAAATGAGATATGAAAATATCATTTAGTGTCAGCCTATAAATTATCAAAAATATCTTTATAAATTTAACTCTAATTCTCAATGAATGCAATTAAAATGAAAACAGAAAAGTACTCAAAACTGAATATTCTATTTCATACACTTAATATAAAGTAGTGGCAAAGAGTACAAAAGCAATGAGATCTTCAAAAGATGAATAAAATCAATGTTTGTATAATAAAAGAAGTAACTCACCATAGCAAAGTTCCCTGTCAATTTCACTAAGAGAAGACTCCTACTCAAAATGAAGCCAAAAGTGTTCCAGTACAGTTAATTGAACATTTTCCAATGTATAAATACCCCTTCTCAAATTAATTTCATAAATTAACATAAAAAGAAAACTATCATTATTTATACTGTTTAAATAATCTTCAGAAATTCAGGGACCATTTACAAAATAATAAAACGAATTATTAAGCACATATAAAGATTTTCAAAGAAACAGATTTAAAGACTGACTTTAAAAGAGAAACCTGCATAATTTAGAACAGTGGTTATCGTACTGTGATCCAAAGTGTGGCTATAGGCCCCTCCAAGAACTTTTCAGTAAATATGTGAGGTCAAAACTATGTTCATAAAAACAGTAAGACATTATTTGCCATTTTCACTGTGCTTATGTTTGCACTTGTGATGTAAAAGCAAAGGCCAGTGTAAAAGTGCTGGATGCTTAGCACAAATCAAGGCAATGACACCAAATACTGGTAGACACTGTTCTTCACCACTATTCATAATAAAATTAAAACATATAAATACACATTTTATAAAAGTCAGTTTCATTCAGAAATGCCCTTAATAAGGCTATAAAAAGTAAGTCTGTTAAATTTGGACCTTTTTACTATTCTATGATGAAGTAGAAAGTATGCATTGTACTTTACCTACATATCAAAGTACAGTACAATGGTGAACTCCAGCAAAAGTACTTGTAAGATTCTTTAATTTGTAGGCTGAGTTAGCTGCTATCCTCATAGGACACCATAGGAAAATATGGAGGTTTCGGGAGGAATGAAGAGAAGGGAAAATGACAAATATCTCAGTAAAATATGAAGATAATATATTCCTCTTAGTTTCTTTAAAATGTATATGATAAACTAAAAAATATTTTGATAGTCTAGGATTTATAATTTATGCAGAGGTAACATAAACTATGCTACAATTTATAACAACCATACCATAGAAAATACAAGAAGTGGGAAGACGGAACTATAAACTGCTGAAATTCTCTGTTTTAGATTTCAGTGCTAAATCAACTCTAAGTAGGTTGTAACAAGAATATAAATTGTAATCAACAGAACAGTTTAAAAAATAATGTGAAGAAGGAGGTACAGGTAATGGATAAATTAAAATTGAATTATAAAACATTCAAATAACACAAAAGGTGGCAAGAAAGGAGAACATGAGAACAAAGAAACAAAGGGACAAACAGAAAACAAATAATAAAATAACAGACAAATACAATTATATCAATAATTATACTAAATGTCTATGGACAAAAACTACAAGTCAAAGTAGAGATTATCAGAATGGTTTAAAAAAAAAGACAGAAAAAAGACCACTATATATTATAAGAAATATACTTAAGTATAAACCACAATTAAAAAGTTAAAAAGACAGAGAAAGATATACCATGCAAATAGTTAAAATAAGAAGACTGCAGTGATGTATTAATATCAGGTAGAATAGACCTTAAGACAAGGAATATTCCCAAAGATAAAGAGGGTAATTTGATAAAAGTGTCTCTTATCAGTAACACATAATTATAAATGTATATAACAGAGCTTCAAAATGCATAAAACAAAAGTTAACAGAATTAAAGAAAACAAACATAGGATTTAGTATCCTTTCAGAAATTAATAGCACTACAGTAAACAGATGATCTAAACAAACTACATGCCACTTTGGCCTAATTCATATATATACAAAACAATAAACTGAATTGTAAAATAAACATTATTTTCACATGTACATAGCATGGTCACAAAGACAAACCATAATCAGGCAATTAACACATTAACTGCCATGTGAGTTGTATTTAACTCACACTCGTTTTGAGCCCAGGGCCTTGTGAAGCATATGAGACTCACATGTCTCTTCACCTTGGGAGCCACCAGAACTATTTTTCAAGTTGCACATAACTCACGCACAGAAAACAATAAAAAATAACAAATTTTTCATTACATCAGAAAGGATCGTTTTGTTTTTGAAGTTTTTATGCTATTTTTGTAATAAAACACTGTGGCCCCAAGGAAAAAAATACTTTTCTTATGTGGCAGTGGATGTGTTAAAATGACTTTCAATAAATTTAACAAGATTGAAATAACAAAGAGTATGTTTTCAGACCACAGCTCAATTTAGTTAGAAATTAATAAGATCTCTAGGAAAAACTCAAATATTAAGAAGTCATAGGCCGGGCGCGGTGGCTCATGCCTGTAATCCTAGCACTGTGGGAGGCCGAGGCAGGCGGATCATT
>VBSM01000662.1:11937347-11977183 GCA_008086735.1 Cheirogaleus medius
ATAAAACACATTTCTAATCTATCCATGGGTCACAAATATGAAATAAACAATATGGGAAATGAGGAAATATTTCAAATTAAAGCATACTGGGGACGGAACACCAAAATTTATGGGACACAACTAAAGCAGTGCTGAGAGGGGAAAATTATAGCTTTAAACACATATAAGAAAAGATCTAAAACGAACAGCCTAAAGTTTCAGCTAAAGAAACAAAAATATAAGTATTTCTAAGTATATCTAAGTAAAACAAAATAAAAAAGAGAAAATATAAAACAAAAAAGTTTTAAAGTGAGTTTATTAAAAAGAGAAAAAATGATAAACACTTCTGGAAAAAAAGAGAAAAATCACTATCAAGAATGGAGATGTCATTACAAACATTAAAAGGAAATGTGGTATAAGACATATATTTGGTCTTTGTCCCTAGTTCCTAGCACACACAGTTTCGAAAACCCTTGGAGTTTCCTGAGAGATAGCAGCATCTTTCATTATTCATAGTAAGTCCCCTTTTACCATACCTGAGTTTAATGAGGGGACTCAGGTTGGGACCCCCACAAAGCCTCATGATGGGGCTGTTCACCAGAAACACCAAGTAATTATAGGGTTGGAACTTTCAGCCCTACACACCAACCTCCAGGAAGGAGGTGAGACCTGGAGAGTAAGCTCTATAAAAACTCCAAACAAGACTGGATGAGTTCCCAGGGTGGTGAACACCCTGAGATGTTGGGAAGACATGTGTGCTCAAAGAGGGATCGAAGCTTTGCAAACGAGTCCCCTCCATACCTAGGAATATTTGTATTATGCTTACTGGTTGAGGATCCCAAATCCAAAAATCCAAAATGCTCTAGTGAATATTTCCTTGAGCATCATATCAGCACTCAAAAAGTGTCAAATTTTAGAACAGTTAAAATTTCTAATTTTGGGATTTGAGATCCTAAACCTGTATTTCTTACAACTACATGTGAATCTATAATTATCTCAAAATAGTTTAATTTTCAAATTTATATTTAAAAACAAATTTTCAACTAACATTTTTTAAATACTTAGAAATGAATTTATGAAGAAATGAGCAAAACCTAGACTCAAATCAACATAATAAAGATGTCAATTTTCCCTAAGGTAATTTATAAATTAAAGGCAGTTCCAATAAAAGTACCAAGAAGCTTTTTTCTGGAGCTAGAAAATTTGATACTAAAGTTCTTTGAAAAAGCAAACAGGAAGGAATACTCTGTAAAACAATGAAAAAGAAAAGCTAAGGGGGAGGAGAGTTAGTCCTATGAGACATTAAAACATACTATTTGTTATGCCTCTATAAAAAGAGGTGATATGGTTACATGAACTAAAATACACTAGCAGAGACAGACTTTTAAAAATAAGCCTGAGGAGTGGCTCCTCTGTTTACAACCCACCCAACAAGAATCTCCGGTCATTGTGACAAATGGTGGCACAGAAGTTGTGGCCTCCCTACAAACAAATGCCCTACACTTGGGGAAAAAGAAAAAAAAAAAAAAATAAGCCTGGAAAAAATGGCTAGCCATTTGGATAAAGGTAAACTTGGATCCACACTTCAAAACATACAATAAACTCCAAATAGGCTGGGAATCTAAATGTAAAAAAGCAAAATAAGACAAGTCTTTTAAGAAACTATGGGTAAATTTCTCTATATCTTAGTTGTAGGGAGAGGTTTTTAACTATGACTAAAAATCCAGACATAATGAAAAAAATTTTATAATTTTAACCAAAAACATTTGAATGGTCAAAAAAAAAACATTAACAAACTGGAAGAAAATATAGGCAGATATAGGCAGAAAATATCCTAACGTATAAAACAAAGTCCTAAAAATTGAACCAAAAAAATAAAAAACCTCATAGAAGAAAATGGTCAGCTAAAGATATGAATATACTGTTCACTAATAAGTATACTAACATAACAGTAAACATGAAAACATGCTCAACCTCACTCATAATTAGAAAAACACAAAACTATTTTGAGATACATTTCTTACCTAATGCATTATACTGGCAAAATTTACAAAGTATAAAAAGTGATTCTGTTAGAGAGACTGTGGGAAAACAGGAACATTCAAGCATTGTTGGGGAAGACACAAATTGGTTCAGTCCCTCTAAGGGCAGTTTATTTGGCAATATCCATCCACATCTTTGATCTAGCAGTCTTACTCCTTAGCATTTACATTGAAGGTATACCTTCAATAATATGAAAATATTAATACATAGGCATAAGCTAGTCACTACAGCACTGTCTGTAATTTCAAAATAATGGAAACTAGAAAACAGTCCAAATAAACTTTGAACATACTATATTTTCCGTATATATTATCAGTCTAAAGAAAAAAGGAATGTTAAACAAATACTTCCAGTTAGCACAACTGCTTTCTCAGCAATTCTCATACTGCTTTTGGTATATATATTTGGTATATATATTCTAAGACCATGCAAATAAATATATTTTGATAATGAGAGCTAGGTTTCTGTTGGGAAAAAAAATTATAAATATAAAAATGGTAAATGCTAGAATAAACTGAGCCCTGTAATAGTGAACTGCAATTTGATTGAGATCATCAGTATGAACTCACACCTTTTAAGACAGATCCAGAAATATATACAGATATGTGTATATACACATATGACTATAAAAATATTATTTATCATATACTTCATAGCATGAATTGACTTCAGCTAGTCTGGCTTAACCACATGGTTATCTCCAGAGCTTCTGACTCCTGCCTACACCATGGACTATATTAACTAAAGATAAGTGATATTCTGAACCATGAATCAGTAAATTGTTTTGAAGCAGAATGTATCAGTCTGTCAGCATTGTTTAATAGTAACAATTGAATTTATGATATGCACCTGGTGTCAGCGGAGATTGTTAAGGCTGGTCACATAACTAAAATGTATGTGTCAAAGTGACTAGCTCACAGTAAGAGTCCCCAACCAAATGAAGACTTTGGATCTCTTGGTACTGAGGTACTTCAAAAACTCAAGCCAGTAGTGGTTCTAAACCTGGCAACAAAGCGGTCCCTATGCAACCCAGTAGTGGAAGGACAAAGAAGACTGTGAATAAAATCTCCAGACTCCTTTCAAGAAATATCCTCCTTGGCTGTACCATATCCAATGCTTGTAATCAGCTGTTCCAGAAGCTATGTGTCTTTCAGTAACCAAACATGGTAATTAATATGTAATTAGTACATACATATTATGTGTATGAATATATTAAAATATGTATATCTTAGCTCTGTCCACTGAGAAGGCTTACAAGCAATGACACTCTAGGAGCAATGAGCACACTTAAGACCTAGATCTTGGTTTTTAAATATATTTCTCCACTAAAAGAAAAGAGAGCTTCTTGGATACAAGACTGATTCTAGAATTGGAGCAAGCTAAGTATAGGATGAGATTGAACCATTATTGTCTAAGAATGTAAGAAAGTACTTATAAAGAAAGATAAGAACATGTCAAAAGGACACAGAAGTCATTTGAAGGAGCCCTAAATAGCCAAATACAGGACAATTTCAAAATTAATGACAGAATATACTAAGAACTCAGAACTTATGATTCCACAATGACATAAACAAATACAGAGAAGGGCTAACAGGTGTGGAAGATGTAAGGACTTAGAAAATTATCATGTGGATAACCACCACATTAACAATTATTTCAAGTAAGGTTTAATAACAGATGCTCAAAAAGGAGAAAACGGTAACTTCACCATGGAGAAATCTGGTAGACACCACATTATCAAGTGATCAAAATTAACATCGCCAACAGTGAGACAAATAGATATCCTCTGCCTCCAGATATGACGACCTAAGAAGGACACAATAGCACTTCTGTAGTATTCCTGAAGTAAGTGTATAACTGAATCTTAGGCAGAGGAAACACAAGACAAACTCAAATTGAGGATCCTACAAAATAACTCCTACTCTTCAAAAATGCCAACGTCATAAAAGACCAAGGAATTATACCAGTTTAGAAAAGAGTAAAAAGACATGACAAATAAATGCAACAAGTGATTCTTGACTAGTTCTGGACCAGGATTTTTTTTTTTCTTTTTCTATAAAGGGCACTAAGGAGAACACTGGTGAAATTTAAATTTTAAAAAATTTATAATAAAAAATTTAAAGTTTTCCTAGTAATATATCAATATTAATTTCCTAATTTTGCTAATTTACTATGATTATATAAGAATTCTGAAGCAAAATGGGCAGTTTCAGAAATCCAGAAGTATAAAACAACTATATAAAGTTCATATGTATCTGGCCTTCAATCATATTGCTATATTTTTAATTCAATTTCAACTATAAAATATTATCTTTAAGAGCAGTAGAATAATCCATCCTATAGTTGTAGCATAATTTCCATAACTATTTTATTATGGCTGGGAATGTTTAATTTTCCAGAATTTTCTCTTACATATAACTAATACTGGCATATAATTTTATGCAGTACTTTGAATCACTTTTTAAAATAAATTTCTATGTGTATAATTAGCACACATTTTTAGCATTTCTCATATGTATATATTGCCAAATTGTCTTCCTATTAGACTACCAACTCAATTATCCCCCTCCCTCCCTCCTTCCATCTAGTTTCCCCCAAAAACACATACCAACACACACACATGCTTGGGCGGGCACACACTCACACTGCAATTATGAGTATTTCCCATTTTGAAACATCCCTTTTATTTACCCATAACTATTAGATGACTTCTTTGGTACCTTGTATTCCTTCATACTTTGCTTTTATTATTTTGGAAATTGAGTATTATCTCATATGTGAGCTGAATGTATGAATTTTTGCCTTTTTAACCATGTCCTTCAACATTATTATATTTTTTTTACTCTATTTGGGGCTTTCATTAAAAAGATGA
Source organism: Cheirogaleus medius (assembly GCA_008086735.1). Taxonomy (NCBI): domain Eukaryota; kingdom Metazoa; phylum Chordata; class Mammalia; order Primates; family Cheirogaleidae; genus Cheirogaleus; species Cheirogaleus medius. The sequence continues at coordinate 11,942,242 of VBSM01000662.1, forward strand.
AATTGTTATCAAAGCTTTCTATTTTTGAAGCAATTTACCTACCATAATTATGATACTGTTTCCAAATTAGGTTTAAATTTTGTTTGTGGTGCTTTCTTTTTTTGTTGTTGTTGCTGAGACAGAGTCTCGCTCTGTTGCCCTGGCTATAGTGTGGTGGCATCATCATATCTCACAGCAACCTCAAACTCCTGGGCTCAAGTGATCCCACTGCCTCAGCCTCCCAAGTAGCTGGCACTACAGGTGTGCACCACCATGTCTGGCTAATTTTTATTTTTATTTTTTATTTGTAAAGATAGGGTCTCGCTCTTGCTCAGGCTGGTCTTAAATTCCTGAGCTCAAGCGATCCTCCTGCCTCAGGTTCCCAGAGTGCTAGGATTACAGGTGTGAGCCACATTGCCCAGACTGTGGTGCTTTCTTATATGCAGGTTTCTTTCTTAATTTTTATAGTTCTGTTGTTGTTTAAATCATTATTTAGCTGATCTGGACCCTTTCAGTAAGTGATAAAACAAGAAGCTAAATTTCCATCAAATGGTTTCCTGTTTGTCACACGCAACACCACGTATTAATCTCTCCTTTCACTACAGATCTGCATGACCACCTTTACCACAGGCTAAACTAGTAACCACCTCTTTGTCAGATTTTTAATTTTTATTCTGCTCCTTTTGTTAGAGCAGTCTTAGGATACATTTTAATAGTTGATTGGATAAATTCTCTAATCATTAATCTCTGAATCATTCATTCTACCAATGAACTTTAAAGTTAGTTGGCCACACTCTCTGCACACCATTTAAAATATTGTTGGGCTTCCAAAAACAAAACTACAGTTGAGAATTTTTAAATTGGAATCCCATTAAATTAATAATTATGGTTACTGGTCTGTCCAAACTGTCCTGTAATTACTTTGATCTATTTTAATGTTTTTCTTAAAAGTTACACATTTCATTAAGATTGCTATTTTTATTAGTATGCATCATCTTAATCATTATCTTAATCATTTTAACCTACTCCATATAATGATAACTAATTTCAATGCTGTATATGGGCTCTTTTTTAAAAAAAAAATTTGCCTTTCTACATTTACTATCTTATGGTAATGGTTAAAAAAATCTCAGCTCTTGCCTCTTACTAAGCTATATTACCTTGATCAATCTCCTTAACTTCTTGGTTCACTAGTTTCCCCCTCAATAAAATATACAACAAAATAAATAATAATAGTACTTATGTCGTAGAGTAGTTGTTAAAATTAGTTAATACATGTAAAGTAGTTTGAACAGTGTTTATGAAAAGTAAATGCAAAATAAATGTTACCTTTTAATTATTTTAATTAATTAATTAATAATTTTAGGCCGGGCGTGGTGGCTCACGCCTGTAATCCTAGCACTCTGGGAGGCCGAGGCGGGCGGATCGCTCAAGGTCAGGAGTTCGAAACCAGCCTGAGCGAGACCCCGTCTCTACTAAAAATAGAAAGAAATTGACCAACTAAAAATATATAAAGAAAAAATTAGCCAGGCATGGTGGCACATGCCTGTAGTCCCAGCTACTCGGGAGGCTGAGGCAGTAGGATCGCTTGAGCCCAGGAGATTGAGGTTGCTGTGAGCTGGGCTGACGCCACGGCACTCACTCTAGCCTGGGCAACAAAGTGAGACTCTGTCTCAAAAAATAATAATAATAATAATAATAATAATTTTAACTTCTAACATTTTTTGCTTTCCAATCCTTTACATGACATGAAGCATTACTACTTTTGGGGGAGTTTACCTTTTATTTATGTGAAAAACTGTACCTGTCTTTTATATTGTTTCCTTGAGTTCCATTTTGTTCTGTACTTTTGGGGTTTTGTTCATTTTTGTTTTTGCTATATTCTTTAGTTTGTGTTTGCTGGGCAAACGCAAAATTCCAATTGTTCTATTTCAATTGTTTTTGCATCAATTTATTTTAGGTCTGTCTCTTATACAGAGTACAGCTAGATATGAAGCACAAGGCCTACAGTACAACGTATTGTATTAGTTACATCTCATAGAAACACTAGAAGGATTTCCTCTTGTACAACTACCCTGTCCTCTAACAGATAGATGCTAAGGTTGGAGTCTCCTGGGAAAGCCAGACTATTTAATCCTTAAACATGTACTTACTCTACTTACAGTGACTTACTCATAGATTAGGCCGCCTTTCCGTGAGTAGTTCTTTATTATCTATAAATTCTAAGTTTTTGGTGTGAAGATAGCAATCTATCGATAGGATTTACTGTCAGAGAGGGTTGTGGACAGGTAACACATTGTCTCAGTATATTATCTCAAACCTAAAGTCTCCACTACATAATAGTAAGTGTACTCTAAAATATTTTAAAAAAACCACTTCTGATTGTTTTTCTTTTCTCTCCAAGTTTAATTTCTTTTTTTAATTGATATATCATAGTTGTACATATTTTGGGGTTACATGTAATATTATAATACATGAATGTAATGCAAAATGATCAAACCAGGGTAATTAAAATATCCATCACCTCAAATATTTGCCTTTTCTTTATGTTAGGGACATTATAATTCTTCTATTTTGAAATATGTAATAAATTATCAATTATAATTTCCCTCCTGTACTATCGAATACTAGAACTTATTCCCTCTATCTAATGGTATTTTTGTACCCATTAACCAACTTCTCTTCATCCCCCTTCCCACATGAGTCCTCACTCATGTGAGGACATACGATATTTGTCTTTCTGTGCTTGGCTTATTTCACTGAACACAATGACCTCCAGTTCCATCCATGTTGCTGCAAATGACAGCACTTCATTTTTTTTTTAATGACCAAATAAGACTGCATTGTATATAAACAACACATTTTCTTTTTTTTTTTATTTTGCTTTTTTTTTCCGTTGTGATTATTATTTTTAATTTCAGCATATTATGGGGGTACAAATGTTAAGGTTACACATTTTCTTTATCCATTCGCCCAGTGCTGGACACTTAGGTTGATTCTATATCTTCACTATTATTGTAAATAGTGATGATGCCATAAACACAGGAATGCAGTATCACGTTGATACACTGATTTCCTTTCTTTTGGATACATATCCAGCAGTGGGACTGCTGGATCATATGGTAGTTCTATTTTTAGTTTATTGAGGAATCTCTGTACTGTTTTCCATAATGACTGTATTACTTTACATTACCATCAACAGTGTAGGAGCATTCTCTTTGCTCTGCATCCTCGCCAGCTTTTGTTAATCTTTGTCTTTTTTATAATAGCCATTCTAACTGGGGTGAGATGATATCCCATTGTGGTTTTGATTTATATTTCCCTGATGATTAGTGATGGTGAGCATTTTTTCATATACCTATTGCCCATTTGTATGTTTTCTTTTGACAGATATCTGGTCGGCTCTTTTGACAATTTTTAATCAGATTTTTTGTTTTTTTTTTGTTGTTGTTGTTGTTGCTGTTTTGTTATTGTTGAGTTGTTTGAGTTCTGGTTATATATTCTGGTTATTAATTACTTGTCAAATGGATAGTTTGTAAATATTTTCTCACATTCTGGAGGTTGTCTCCAGGTTCAATTTCTACTATTTTCTAGCACATAGAATTTGCTAGAAATTCCAAAGCAATGTTATATAAATGGTAACAGTGAGAACTTTTTCTTGTTCCTCTATCTAGAGTTTGGTCAAAGCCTTGCAGTCAAAGATCAATAAAAACACACTGTAGTTGAACAAGTTTTATTTATTGTTAACTGCAATAAATATGAGTGAGAGGTGCTTCAGTAAGTTTATTAGAAATAACTTATAGGATTTAGGCTTTTGTTAAATAATTTGGGGAAGGGTTCAAGGAAGTAGGGCTTCATTCTGGATAGGATACTGTCCAGTGGGACTAATTCTATTAATTAAATAACTTAATAAATCTTACCTAGAAGGACAGAAGACTACTACTACTGGGAGGCTAAAGTTTTAACTGGTAAAGAAGCAGTAATCACTCTTAGTCAGGATAGAGGTGTGTTTCGTACTTTTTAGCACAGTGACCTTCCTTTGTTCTTTTTTTTGTTCAATGTGCTTAGACAAGTTTATGGAGTGATCTTGTTTTTTGTTTCACTTCATAATAGTCACAGAATAGCCTTGTCTGATCTTGATGTTCTGTGAAATTATATTCAAAGGGAAAATATCAAGGCTTAGCTAATAATGCCAAGCCAGTTTCCAGACTTAGGGACTGCTTTTCTCTTTCAAGTTCTTACAATATATTTCAATTTAAGGCTTTAAAATTTCTTCTAGTATATCCCATTATGTCTTATAAAAACACCTGAACCTGGTATTTACATGGATGTTCAGAAACAGACACAAACCAATTTATAAACTTACTGTAAAAAAAAAAAAAATAGACCAAATGCATGTACGTACATGAAGAAAATAAAGCATAGGATAAGCAGAGTAGTCACATTAACCATAAAAGTAACAGGGTAGCCATCAAAGTTTTAGGAAAAGAAAAACAAAACCAATATGACCCAAAGTGATTTACTTTTCATTTTGATAAAAATAACTACTTTTTTTTCACAAAAAGTGACTATATGAGTAAATGTGCATTAAAAATGCATCTATTTTTCCTTTTACTATAAAGGATAATATTAGGACAATTCATAAAATCTGAATAAGATCTAGAGTTTAGATAATAAAACTGTATCAATGTTAACTTCTTGAATGTTAAGATTATACTGTGATGGCATAAGACAATATCCTTGTTTTTAAGGAAATATACAGTAATGTGTTTATGGGTAAAGAAACATGTCTGTACCTTACTAAAACAATCCAAAGAAAAAAATTACATGCATATATATGTAAAAGGCAGACTGAATGAGAATAAAATAAACGTGATAAAATGTTAAGTAGACAATCTGGATGTAGAATACAAAGGAATTCTTTTTATTATTTTTGTAAGCTTTCTCTAAGCTCCAAATTATTTCAATATAGAAAGTTAAAAAAAAAGTCAGGCCTCAAAAATAGGTTTGACAAATATCAGCATTCCCACATCAAAGATGAAGAGAGCAAAAGTCAAATAATCATATATTTAATTGGAAGAGGTGATGCTAGGTGTCTCTTTAACTCAAGCTTGTAGCCTACATTCCAGAGAAAAGCTAATGTTTCAACATAATGATAGGTAATTCATCAATAGATTTATAACCTTCATATCTCTAAGATAAACAATGCCCTAATTATTCATAATTTCTTCCTAAAGTATTTCCTTCCTATTGAGGTCTGATATTACTAGTAAATTAAAAAAAAAATTTTAATTCTTATTGACAAGCAAAGAAATAGTTGATTCTTCCATTATGCATCAGAGCTATTCAAGTCCTAATCAACACCATACCATTCAAACAGCTGTCTTTATGATAGGACATTTCAAGTAAACTAATCTAATAATTTTATAACTCAGGTGCTTATAGTACTCATGGCACCATAAAACATACTGTTAAATACATCATTTACCTGAGAACTGCCACTGAAACCTGGAGGTTGGCTGTATTCTGTGGAATCAATAATACTACTGCAAAATGAAGAGAGAAAAATGTGATTTCAGTATTTACATTATTTTAACAACCAAAAAAGTAGATCTAAAATAATGTATCATATATAAATCCAGTATTTCTAAGTTCTAAGGAAAGAAAACATTTATTGCCACTCATTTAATTGGATATCAAATACACAACCAGTACACATAAAATCAGCAAATAGTTAAGTAATTTATTACTTTTACTCATCACCTTACACATACATACCAAAAAAGAATATCAATATGTAATAAACACAAGGCACATGTCTACATAGATTTATTTGTTTCTATTTCATTTTCAGATAGGTTAATAAGATTTTTGGAACTTTAAGGAAAAGATGATTTATAGTACTGGGAAAAGCATAACATGTAATCAAAAGCCATGGTTAATAGATCCTGCTACGCCATGAAAAAGCTATGTGTTCTTAGACAATTACCTTATATCCACTCAGTTTCCTCATCTGCAAAATTAGGTGAATGGGGACTAGGTCTCTCTGTAAATTATCTAGAGTTCCTTCCAGCTCCAAAATGTTATAAAATCTCGTGAAAAAAAAAAAACTACCAAAGAAATGGAATAAATTCAAAAAAAAATAATCTCTTTCATAACCTAAAACTATATATTAATTTCTTCTGTCTAGGTCAAACATAATCTGCTTTCTGTATTGGTTCTTTTTAATTGGTTACATCCTCTGTACATTCTCCTACCTAACTCCCAAAAAACCACTTCCAGAAGTCTAGACTATCTTTTACTTCCTCTATCTTACCATTCTATCTTACCATCTCATTGTTCCTATCTCCCTCCCATCTTTAAATAAATTAGCCTATAAAAACTATCAACAACTGAAAATTGCATGACGCATATACCCACCATCATAATTATTTACTTTTTATATATTCTTCTTCCCTTTTCTACTATAAATATGTTTATATTCTTGTCTACCCTCATGAAATTTAAGCAATTGAGGGTACTAATTAAAATAGTTCCCTACACAAATACATAAATGATTAATTACTTTGGTATTGAAATAACCTCAAAAGTTATGACATGAAAGATACTTTTAGGAGTATAGAGTTTGAATTTTACTCCTTAGCACTAATAACTTGACTCTAAGTTATTAATCTTATTTGACCTCTAGTTTCTCCATCTATTAAATGATGAAGACACATCAGGGAAGTTTGAGATTTATTAAATGAGATAATGTGTGTAAAGTTCTCAGTATGATACCAAAATTTGGTAAACATTCAATGAATTTTAGCTTCTATCTTTAACAAAATTAGTAACATAAAATCTCACATTTTCAAAAATATAATAAATCTAATAGAACTCTCCTCACAGTAATCTTTTTTTAAAAAGTAGCACAGTTAATGCACACAAACATACAGTTAGATAGAAGGAGTAAGTTCTAATGTTTGATAGCAGAGAAGGATGACTACAGTTAACAACAATGGACTGTATATTTCAACATAGCTAGGAGAGTACTTGAAATGTTCCCAACACATAGAAATGATAAATACTCCAGGTGATGAATATGCCAAATACCCTAACTTGATCATTACACATCTCCTATGCATGTAACGAAACATGTGCACCCTGTAAATATGTACAATTGTGTACCATAATAAATAGCTTGTTGAGTGTCCTCCCCAAAAGCAACATATATTACATAAGTCTTATTTCATTGTATTCTTAACTGTTCCTATGGTAAAAACTCAATTATACAAGAAAGACCCTTTAAAGTACTTACACTACAAATTAAGAATTCACACACTTTTGTAATGAGTTTCTTTTGATGAAATATGACCAATGCTCACTTTCCTTGTAGAGTCATGTACTGCTATGACAAGATCATGTTATTTTCAGACTACTCCATGTAGGGACTAATAGGACTAAAATGAGGAGATAGCATGCATGCAAAAAGCTCTCTGTCCCTTCTACTAAAGAAACCCAATCCCCCAGCATATGTATAACATTAATAAAATTATGCAGTTGCATATTTAGAGGCCAAAAGAGCAATTCTAGCTATGAATTTTTAGGGTTTTATGATTCTAAATTCTTCAACTGCAAGCCTGAAAAATGATACTGATATCTCAGTGTGTGTGGTGAAATAATACATTTCAAATATATGTTAAAAAAATACTCATCAATTTGGTGAAGATATTCAAATTATAGGTTTTAAAATGGTATTTTATTAATAATCACTGCAGAGTTTGAAATTTTTATCAGGTTTTAATTTTATTCACTAAGAAAAACTTATAATGCGTGAAGACTGTGAGAGGAAATCTGAAAAATAAAACCCTTTAATTCTGCTTTTTAAAAAATGTGTGTGTATTCATATACATACACAGACACATATGAACATAATTAGAAAAGAATATTAGAAAGCAATGACAGGGCTGGGTCTCTCTTGATTCTAGTGCTATACTATTTCTTAACTGTCAATTTATCCACAATCACTAGATGGCAATAACAATATTGATAGTACCATTTATCAAGCATTTACTATGCAGTAGGCACTAATCTGAATTTAAACCTCAGCTCTCAGACAGATACTATTATCATTCTCATTTCTCAAATGAGAAAACTCAGGCACTGACAGATTACATATTTGGCCCATGGTAACAATGTTAGCAAATAGCAGAGTTATTATTCAAAGCCAAGCAGTCAGGTTCCAAAGTCCACAATGAACCATCATGCTATACTCCTCTAGGCACTTTTATGTTCTCTAACTGAAGAGTAGGAAAATCCTGGATTAGCCCACCCACTTCATATATTTTGAGATAAAAATGTAAAATAGCAGCCTATAAATGTGAGACAGAATCATCAATTGTTTCAAATAAATGTCAACAAAGTTACAAAAGTTATAAAAACCAAGACATCAAAAGATGTCAAGGGAAAAAATGAAATATTTAGGGTGGAAACTAAAGCTGGATTAGGAATAATAAACCTTAATCAAGATGTTGGTAATAAGATGATAAAATGTTAATACTTCCTAATGTTCTTGCTAAAGACAATGAGAAATTTAGCTAAAAAGAGAAAAACAATTCAGCTGTTACTCCAAGGTATAAAAGAAATATACAGTTATGCAACTAGATGTCACACAACTACTCTCACTTAAATTGTTTTCTTGCAAAAGCAAAGATGTATTTTGTAATTAGAAGATAGATTATCAAGTCAATTTTCCATACAAGGTATGCCTATAATGAATAGGTAGCTAAGAGAAAATGTGGGTTACTCTTGGTAAAAATAATGTTTACTAATTTTAGAATGGATTTTTATTTTGAAAAAGAATAATTTGCATTTAAATTATTAGTAGATATACTATCTAATTATTTATAAAGAGAATTTTTAAATCTATGAGCAAAAATAAAGCACACAGATCATTTAAGGCTGAGCATAAAGACAATAATTATGGGATTTCTAAATAAATAAGGGAATTGAATAGACACAAAATGCCATGAGCATACATAAAATTAGACTAACTGCTATCATTAATTTTTTTTTTACTATCAACTTAAGGCAGAGAAAAATAAACTTTTACACTTAATAAACCCTATGAGCTACAGACAATACCTGTTCCTTTTCAGTATTCTGCAAGAAATTATTGAACCAGTTTCCCCAAAACAAAACATACTAAGCAACAATAACCTGAAAATAATCTGACATAAATTTTTAATAATTAAATAATTTTTAATTGAATTTTAGATTAATGGTAAATCCTATTTACTAAGTAACCAAAATTCTTGTGGCCCCAATTTTGCAGACACCTCCAGAGATGCTAGAAATCAGTCTTTATGTTTATTTTTTCCTGTTTTATTCTACATACCTTTTAACATTTGACACACGTAGTCAAACAAATCATCCAAAATCAATGTGACTGATCTGCCAACTACCAACAATAGCAGCAGCTAACATCTACTCAGTCCTTACTATGTGCTAAAATTATTCTCATTTCTTAAATGCATTATCACATTTTATCAGTCAAGACAGATACTACTGCGCTTGTATAATTTTCTCCATGAGTGTATCATATAAACATTAAGATCTGACTATAAATGAAAATAGTAATTCAGTTTTATTTGTTTTTCTCAGAAAAATTTTACATAATTTATAGTTACATTTTTAATTTTGTGGTCTTAACCATATTGTTACCTTTGTCAAGTCAGAAGAGACAAGTAAGGATTTAAAAAAAAAAAGACAGAAACTATTAACCTTATTTTACAAATAAGAAAACTGAAACATACAGAAATTAATAAATTTGCCTAAGACCAAACTGCTAATAAATGGTAGAGATGAAATTTGAACCCAGGTAGTATAATTCCAGAATCCTTACACTAAGATTGCCAAAGTGGCCTATGTCTTCTCTTCATGAAGAATCACTTGCCCTTTCATTTTGAATGGAAAGTTTCTGTTTATCTTCTTAATGTTTTATTCTCAAGTCTGAGATCATTTCCACAAACCCTCTCATTCCCCAAGGATGTTTAGGCTTTAGAGTAATGATGTCTGGGTTAGAATACCAGTTATTCCATTAACTGTGTGACACTGGGAAAATTATTTCATCTCTGTGAACCAGTTTCCTAATCTACAAAATGAAAAGGATAATAAAACCTATTACATATATTTATTATGAGAATTATATAAGATAATACATGGAAATTACAAACAGTACCCAATACACAGCCCCACTATTACTCTGACAGTTACAACTTTTGCAAATAAATGCAGTTCTCTTCTAGGACAGAATTCCTGATTTTGATGCAAAATTCAATTGCAAATTAACATGAAACTTTTTCTCTATACTGTCTGTTTAGGACTCTTTAGAAATAGACAATACTAATACTCTTTTCGTGGCATTTGAATTTCAACAAGACAAGTTTTATGTAAATATTAGTAAATGTAGGTGATTACGAAAGCTCTTTAGCAATATATAGTTTGGCCTTTAAAAATCCTGGGCTCAAAATGATTATATAAGACCTCAATTCCTAAAACCCAAAACTCTGAAAGTCAACCTAACCTGCACAGATTAGACCATATTTCAATGTTGAAATATTAAAGTACTTGATTATGGAGATATCCCTCTTATTCCGCCATCAATATTATTTGATATATGGCATACGTACTCTTACCCTTATAAAACTGCAGATGGTGGGGAGAACACTACTGCATTGTAAAATACTTCTGACCCAAAAGGTTTCCAAAAAAGTTTGGGAACCTGTATGTCATACAAATTCAGTTTTATTTTAGAAATGCAAGGTTAATTCAACATTAAAAGTACTGGACTCCAGAGTAAACATGTATAGTTTCCTAAGGAAAGACACAGAGGCAATTTATTCTTCAAAGAAGAGAAGCTGTGAGTGTTTTGGAACTCCAGAAAAAATTTTTCCCAGTATCCTCTTGTCCTCTTTTAATTTCATGGTTAGGAAGACTAGTAGTATAGAGGGACTATGGAACCTAATATTTATACTGTCTTTTAAAATGTCTGTTATTCCATAATAATCCTGAAGTTGAAAAAAGAAAAGCAAAAGGGTAGCTCATTTTAAAGTTTTCTTTCTAAAAGGAGTTTCCTTAGGGAGAAACTTACTGCTGACAGATGTAAAAAGCAAATCAAAAATTTCTGAAAGACCGAACAGGTCTGAGTCTACTGCTTTACTGCCTTTGAAGGTAAACAACTTTGCTTTGTAGAATTTCAAAAACAGACAAGAATAAGCTCAAAGGAATAAGACTGATAACACTGATCTGCCTTTAACAAAATTAAAGTTTCAGTTTGTTACAGTTCGTTACATACAAAGTGGTGTATCTGACCACTCTATAGTCTACTATGGCTTTCCAATGAGTTGGAGTAAATTATAATTTATTTGAAATTCACAGAGGATAAACTTTAAATTATCAGATGACATAGTTGCTACAAACTATTAGGGTCACAAAAAAACACAATTATCTGAAATAACCTCAGAAAAAGGCAAAAGCAAAGAAATTAGAGGAAGCATTCCAAAAACAGTAAGAAAAGATTCAAAGGTAGAGAAATCTGGAGAATGGGAAAAACATGATGGCACTTTGGTAGGAGAAGTACGGTGAATAGCAGCAGAAATGGTAAATGATAACAGCACATGAAATTTTATAGTTTTATTTAGTTGTCCATATAACTAAGCCAGTTTTACCACGTACAGCTTTGGTTTCCCTAGTCACCCCCATCCTGGAACTCTCAGAATCAAAGTAAATCTATAATAACTAAAAGGATAAAGAGTTTCCCCTATAAGACTTTACTCCAAAAGGGTAAAAAGCCCTAAGCAAGAAGATCTGATCACAACATATTCCCTAACAAGGAATAGTTGGTAAATTCCAATACTTGTGTCTTTCACAGAGGCTTAATTTTAACTTGTCTGGCTCTCCCAAGCCCCGAGACTTAATTTGAGGTATTTTAAAGTCATTATAAAAGGATGTGTAACTTTACACAATAGAAAAGAAATAAAAATCTTTATCCCATCCTCCCCAAAAGATGAAATATGCTAAAGATAGTTATAAAACTTTAGTGTTGAATATTTTAGCTTTTTCTTACGGAAAGGAAGATAAGCATGTCCAATTTAGAGATTTACTTAAAGAGACACGCATATACACTATCTACTAAACCAAAGTTTCCATGTTTTCTGAAGTTATCATCTGTACCACTCTCCACCCCCAGGACTGCAGTGAATCTCTGGGACTGACTTCATATCTAATGAATCAGGTTTGGTAACTGGGTTCAAAATCGGTACTTCAAATAGGCATCTTTGTTGACGCTCAAGAACACTGAAATCTGGCCTCTTCAGATCTCAGATTTCAGAATCTAAATGGACTGTTAATATCTTCACCAAGCAGTAATAATTATAGTTCTTAAAAGAACCCAAAGGTGTTTTATAAAAATCCTGAAATAGCCACTAATCAAACATAATTACTATAGTTTTAGAGTTAAATATATTTTGATAGATTTAAATCCATGGAATCTTAAAAGTCTATTTACACCATATTTTAAGAATAATCAATTCACCAGCATGCTTTATTTTTCATCTTAAGACTATGTAGCCATGACAGCAGGGTTCTAGGGTCTGTCATATTCGCAAACTATATCCCAGTGCCTGCACAATGTTTTTGAAATTTTTGTTAGTTTTATTTTATTTTTAATTGACAATAATTATATATATTAATATTCATGGAGTATAAAGTGGTATTTCAAAACATGTATATATGGTAGAATGATCAAATTAGAGTAATTAGCATATCCATCACCTCAAATAATTATGATTTGTTTGAGATGAGAACATTTAAAATCCTCTCTTTTAGCTATTTTGAAATACATAATAAATTATTATTAACTACTGTCACCTTGCTGTGCAAAAGAACACTAGAACTTATTTTTCCTATTTAACTGTAACTTTGTACCCACTGACCAACTTCTCCCCTTTCCCTATCCACCCCTACCTCACAGCCTCTGGTAACTACCATGCTACTCTCTACTTCTATGAGTTTGACTTTTTTAGATTCCCACATATAAGTGAGAACATATGATATCTCTCTCTCTCTGCCTGGCTTGTTTCACTTAACATAATGTCCTCTAGGTTCATCCATGTAGTTGCAAATAACAGAATTTCCTGTTTTTCTTTTTTTCTTAAGGCTGAATAGTATTCCATTGTGTGTGTGTGTGTGTGTGTGTACACATACACCACATTGTTTTAATCCATTCATCCACTGATGGACACAGAATCTTGGCTATTGTGAAAAATGCTACAATGAACATGAGAGTGCAGATATCCCTTCAACATATTGATTTCATTTTCTATGGGTATATACCCAGTAGTGGGATTGCTGGATCATATGGTAGTTCTATTTTTAGTCTTTGGGGAACCTCTGTGTTTACCACAATGACTATACTAATTAAAATACCATCAACAGTGTTACAAGGTTTCCTTTTTCTCCAGATCCTTACCAACACTTGTTATCTTTCAACTTTTTGATAATGGCTAAACTAAGATGAGTGAGGTGACATCGCCTTGTGGTTTTAATTTGCATTTCTCCCATGATTAGAGATGGTGAGCATTTTTCTATGTTATCTGTTGGCTATTTCTATGCCTTTTTTTTGAGAACTGTCTATTCGAGTCCTTTACCCATTTTTTAACAGGATTATTTCTTTTCTTGTTATTGAACAGAATAAAAATTTCTTGTTATTGAATTCCTTGTATATTCTGCATATTTGCCCTTATCTGATGTATGACTTGCAAATATTTTCTCTCAATCCATGGATCTTACTTAACACAGTATCAGGCTTGCTATAGCCCAAATACTGGCTGAATGACTGAAAATAAATTCTTCAAATATTCTAAATAAAAAAAAAATGGTACTGTTTCAAGAAAAGTTTTCAGAATTTACTGCATTTCTATTACCAATAAATTTTAATAAGAAAGTATAGGTATACAAAGAGTACACCGTCTTACATTAATACCAAAGAAGTTTGTTTTTGTTTTAGTTTGACTTTAAGATTGCTTAAGATTCTTCAGTATCTTCCACTGCTTATGACATCAAACTCAACACCTTTCCATGGTAGAGGGTCAGTGTTAAGACAAGTAACCTTTACTATTCACAGTGATAAAACAAACAACTGGTTTTACTACTTCTCCCACACAAAAGGTAAACTTCATTAAAATACAGCAAAATACCGTTTATGTTCAAAACTCCCCAATGCAAGTATAGCTGAGATTTCTTAAAATCTGTTTGTAATCACCTAACCTTGGAAATTCAGAAGAAAGTGCTAGCCTGTGTATAGAGAATTTCCTATACTTTACAATCTTCTCCTCTTAAATAAAGGAAATAAACATTATATATAAAATGTTTAGGTTTATGCAGGAAGATCTGTTTAAAATACACAACAAATCTGTGATAAATTTGTAAGCATTAGTTAGACCTGACCATAAAAACATTTCAGTCCTTGTTCCCCCAACCCCGCCAAAAAAATTATCTTCCCAAGTAAAATAAAGCAGTTAGGCCAATAATTGCCAAAAAGTACCAAGAACTTAAGCATTAATATGTGAAGAAGGAATCATTAACAATGCATTGGTCATGGGTGATAATCCAGCCAAAGGCTCAATATGCAAAAAGAGGGAAGATGACTCTCTTTTCATCTACTGTACCAAAGAACCATCCCTATCATCTGCCCCACCCCCTGCATATTTTTTTTAACAATTGAGGCAAATATAATTGCATACAGTCTCATGAGTGAGCCAGAGGAAATTTCTTAATCCAGTCTAGAAGCTATTATGCAATATCAAGTTTCTTTAATTTTGCTGGTTTACTTAAGTTATAAAATATACAAATTCACAAGGTATTTAGGATCACTATTCTAAGCATATATTGTTAACAACAGTTAAATATTCCTAGCATCCATAAAATGACTCCTTGCTTTTCCCTCCTATTATCCCTATGCTTTGATTCATCTGGATCTTTGTCAAAATGATAGAAACAAATAAAAGGTAAAACTCAAAACTGTCTGATAGAGTAAATAAAATCAAAAGTAGATTACATAAAAGTCTGACCTATATATTTTATAATATTTACAAATCTCCCTCTTCCTGTACCTCAAAAAACTTTGATGAGCAGTTCATAATTTAAAATGATATCTCTTTTTTTAAAATGAATTAAATTTTTGATCAACAGCAATCTCTTACTAGTGTCTTAAAGATGAGAGATTGCAGATCAAAAAAATTTTTAATACTTGTATTTTTATGTATTTATTTAGTTGTTTTTGGTTTTTTTTTAATGAGATAGGGTCTTGCTGGTACTGAACCCCTAGGCTCAAGCGATCCTCCTACCTCAGCTTCTCAAACAGCTGGGACTACAGGTATGTGCCACCACACCTGGCTTATCCACTATTTTATATTAAATATCTTAGGAAAACAAGACTTACTCTGTACACTTAACTGCAGTGACTATCTGGATCTTATTAAAGCATATTCAACTGAAAGAGACAAAGAAGTTTTCACCTAATTCATTATCTTCAAAACAAGTACTTTGAAGGTGTAAAAACACAGAGTTAAGAGACTAATAATTCACACAGTTCTGAAATAATTTTTTAAAGACAAGGAATAAAGCAATTATGAAACAATTATTTCTAAGATAGAAATCACATCAATATGAAGCAATTAGAAATCTACAAGTAAAGCTACCAACAATGGCTTTGAAGAGAATTTAAAATCTTAAAAAATATGCCAATGTTCACCATCACACCATACATATATAAGTAACCAAAAAAGAATAAGGCCAGCTTTATGTTAAGCTACTAGCTTCGTAGGTTCAGTAATAAGTTATTTAGCTCTGCTTCCTATTCGCTTACCCATATAAACTAAATAATATTTAAAGAGCCTGAAATCCACATTTGTTAATCCATACAGAATCACGTCCACCCAGTTTACCTCTCTCAAAAATTCAGAGATAATCACACCTGGTCTAAGAATGTTTTACTCTATACAAAATCAGTGCTATTCTCATTACTAGTCTCATATTTGCCAGGAAGAAAATCTAACAAAAATATTTCACTTTATTATTTAAATAAAGTTTGAGCTAAAAAATGAAAATGTATAGAATATTAATAATACTCTAGGAGGACAGATAGGATATATGATCATAATCACCCTCTCAGATAAAAGAACCAATCTCACTTGGCAATAGGTAAAAGAGACTATGCTTGCTTATTATCTAATTTACTCATTATTTGATACATATAACTATGCAACAATAAAATGTAAAGTATAGTTTATGCTGAGAAATTGTGAAGGCTTTCTTCTTAAGAACCTAACGCAGATTTAAAAGGCTCTGAGAGTAGCAATATTTGTTTTGAACTGATTGTAATACGGAAAGCTTGAAACGTATGAAAGCTTGAAAGGTTAGAAAAAAATTAATTTTACCAAGGAAACAATCATACTCTCACCCCAATCCTACAATGAAACCTGATTGATAGCTTTTTAAAAATAATAAAATAATTAGCTTATTTATTAAGTATATTAAAGTTCACACTTCAATCAGAATCTCAAAAAGCTATGAAAATTAAACAACATTCTAGGTTGAGTATATATTTATTCAAAACCATATTTTTAAGTCCCTATTATGTATAAATACTCATATAAAAAGGAAGAAGAATAAGAAAAACCCACAGGATTACAGAATAGCATGGCAAATGTGTATTTTCCCAAACTAACACATATTATAGAAACAGGATCAAAACAAGTAGAAATCTTTGAGGAAAAAAAAGGTGGTCAATTCTATTTCCTTATTCCCCTCCCCAAATCCTTATTTTTTAGGGAAAGGGCATGTTAAAAATAGAAAAGACCTCACCCTAGGTTGGATTCTTTGGGGATTCAGGGAATGATTACTTAGCAGGTGAATCCAAGAGAAGTTTCTAGGCAAAGAATCATTATAAGCAAAGATACCCTAACACCCTGCTTTGAGCATTATATTCAATTTTAAAGCACAAAAAGAGTAGGCAGGGGCTAGGTGATTATGGGGGGTTATGTAAAGAGATGGAGCTAAACTAATGGACACGATGGATAGCTTCTGAAAGATTTTAAGCAGAAAAGAAACATATTTCTGGCAATAATGTGTAAGAGGATAAGTTAAAAGACCATTGCTAGACTTTACACGATACTAAGGCAGCAACAACAGAAAAGACAGGATGTGACAATTACAGCTAATCAAGGTAGGCAGAATATAAAATCCTGTGAGGGGTGGGAGAAAGGAGATTACCACCACCTGGCTTTGTTTTCCTTTTCATTTAAATACATAATCTAAACATAAACTCAGAATCTACATAAGGGATTCAATGACTTGACATATTAAGAAGGTTCTCATTATAGAAAAATAAATAAACCTAGAAAAGAGCTTTTTAAAGTAAACCTGCTTAAAAAAGAGATCAAAACTTTATAGTGAAGAAGAAAAAAAACTGTCGTATATATTATGAAGCTAATAATTATGGGGAAAACAGGTAAATATAATTGCAATGACATGCTAGTTCTTAAAAATAAAGAAAAATCAAATTCAGATAGTATAACATAACATTCATTCCAGTATGTCTGATTTCACATCTTAATCCTAATGATTTTTCACAAAAGAGTATTTAAGAGCTATATCATTTTCCCCAAGTGCCTCTCTCAATCCTTGAGGGATATTCAAATGACTTATTCAAAGAAAATATCAAAACACTCTTGAAGGAAATGTTGTGTATGCCTATTTTCCCTTCTTCAACTATTAAATAATGTAACTCTACTAGAATCTCACTTGATGATAGCTTTGCAAGTGGTTTTAGCAATTCTCCAACAATATTTTCACAGACTTCATGAAATCTTGTATCTTCTACAACAGCAGTCCTCAACCTTTTTGGTATCAGGGACCAGGTTCCATGGAAGACAATTATTGCACGGATTGGGGCCAGGGAAGGTGAGGCGGGGTCAGAGTCAGGCAGTAATGAGAGCTATGAACA
The DNA here is from genome assembly GCA_008086735.1 of Cheirogaleus medius. Classification (NCBI taxonomy): domain Eukaryota; kingdom Metazoa; phylum Chordata; class Mammalia; order Primates; family Cheirogaleidae; genus Cheirogaleus; species Cheirogaleus medius. The sequence goes on from VBSM01000662.1 coordinate 11,960,267, forward strand.
CAGATGAAGCTTCACTAGCTCACCCACCACTCACCTCCTGCTGTGTGGCCAGGTTCTTAAGTTTCATGGAATATAATTTTTCCAGGGAGGTGGGGACAGGTTGGGGGAGGAGGGACTCAGGCAGTGAAGCACGGCCCAGTTCTAACAGGTCACTGACCTGTACCAGACCACTGCCCTGGGGTTGGGGACCACAGTTCTACAAGATCTGTTACTATTACAAGATAACCGCTTTTACCTCTTCCAATAAAATCCTAATCCAAACCAACAACTCCTCTCTTCTGAACTGCTGCAATGCTTCCTAACTTTGCTTCCTGCTTCCAATGCCAGGGGGTTCAGAAAGACCATAGTTATCTTCTCTTTTTCCACCTTGGAACCCAAATAACATTTGAAAATCTAAATCAGATCCTGCTCAACACTATCCATTGAATTTCTATCATAATTACCCTTCACTTTATTCATGTGTCAACTTAAATGTCACTTCCTTGGAGAAGCCGCACTATGCAAACTAAAATAGGATCCTCTTGCAAACCCCTATCGTGCCTAATTTCTCTTCCTAAAGTACTACAGTCATGTGTCGCTTAACAATGAGTATATATTCCAAGAAATGTGTTGTTAGGCGATTTCTTCGCTGTGTAAACATCATGGAGTGTACTTTCACAAACCTAGACAGTATATATATTTTTATTAATATATATATTTTTTCAAATGGAAAACTAAATGTCCCAGCACCATTACTGAATACCAATCATTTCCTCTACTTGATCTGCAATGCCAACATCAAGTGCCATATATCAGGTATCTATATGCTCCATTACAATCTTATGGGATCACCATCATATATGTAGTCCATCATTGATGGCAACATCATTATGCAGCACATGATTGTATTCATGTTAACATGCTACTACCATGTTACATATTTGCTTGTTTAGTATTTCCCACAACCTCCATACAGACATCCCAGAAGTTAAGCTCCTTAAAGGCAGGAACTTCGTTAACTTGATTCAATACCTAGAATAATGCCTAGTACATAAAAGGCATTAAAAAAATAGAGCAATTAAGAATGCACTATATTGTCATAAGTTTATAAAATCCAACAATCAGTGAAAGATTGAGTAGCAAAGACCTGGATACAATAGATATAAGGAAATGCTACTGTTAAGCAGAGAGGGATTCCTCAGTCATAAAAAGGAATGAAATAATGTCTTTTGCAGCACTTGGATGGAACTGGAAACCATTATCCTAAGTATCTCAGGAATGGAAAAACAAACACCACATTTACTCTCTAATAATTGGGAGCTAATCGATGGGCACACTTGGACACAAAGAAATGTAAAAGTCACTGGAAATCAAGAAGAGGGAGGGGGAGGAGAAGGAGTGGGGTAAAAACCTACCTATCAGATACAATAAACACTATTTGGGTGATGGGCACACTAAAAGCCCCAACTTAAACATTACAAAACGTATCTATGTAACAAAAAGGTTTGTACTCCCTTAATATTTTGAAATTTTAAAAAAATGTGATATGACAATGTGAATGAATTATCAGTTTATTAGTGAATTTTTTGTGATGTAACAATTTCTGCTTCCCTGTATATATTCATACAATAAATATTCCACTGACAAAGATCCCACGTGTATCATTAAATGAATGACGGACTTAAAGATAATATCTCAAAGACCCAATCATTCCCATATCTTTTAAACGAAGTAAAATAAGGAGGAAAACCAGCTGAATTACACAGCTAAAGTGACCCCAGAATCAACTAGAATTCACAGGGATTCTCCACACCATGTTTAACGGGAAAAATATCAAATCTCCCAGGAATGCTCCTTAACCAGAACATCTCCTGCACTCCATTCCGCATACATCACACTAAACTAGACCCATAATAGATGTCCTAAAATGATAAAGGTTCTGAAGGTTAGTGTAACCTACTGTACTGGCACTGGACTTCCTAATACATATGTTACCCTATAACCATAAGTCTGAGAAGTACCCATTGGACCATTATCCTTAAATGAATTAGTAAATTAAAAAAAAAAGTGGCTTCATGTAAAATTGCTCTTATTTTGAACATTTCAAACATAAAAATTCAAAATTTAGATAGCACATATTTCATAAAATAGAGTTTAGAGCTTAAAAGGGATCATAGATATTCACTATATTTTACTAATACTTACTAAATGAGGCCAGGCATTATTCTAAAATCTAGGGAAACAGTCATGAGTGAGACAAATATAATCCCTGCTCTAAAAGAGCATACAGAAGGGAAGGCTTAAATTAATAACAAAGAGTTATAGGAAAATACCAGGGAAATCTAACAGATCTATCTAGTGCCCTCATTTTAAATCTGGGGAAAGTGATCTGCCCAAGAAAATTCAGTGAGTTAGGCGAAAAATCCAAGGTTTTATCACATTTTCCCCTAATATTACCATTTCATGTTCTCAAATTTAGATTTGTATGGCATCTGACGTTAATTTACAAGATATTTAAAGCTATCATTACTGTAAGAAATTTACCAAAATTTTAATCCAACTGCGAATTCACAATATTATAATATTCTACTCACTAAATGTTCCTGGCAAGAAATTGAAAGCAATAAGGAAACAGATGGGCCATCTGAATCTCATTTATAGGTCATGACCAAAAGTAATTTTTCAGGGGTTTTGTACATTGCATGGAAAAGGCTCCCAAGGACTAGTACCATATGCACACTTTGTAACATGAACTTTAAGCAATTGCAAGTGTGAAGCTCTGTACCTGTGTGATGGAGAAGGAGCTTCAAATTGAGGCACTGTGCTATCCTCACTGACAGGAGAGTATAAGCCACTCATTTCCTGAAAGTAAAATTATTTGAGTTATAGTAGATACTCCAAATAGAAGATACATAAATCAAAGAGAGATGGCATATTCCTTTCCAATCCTGGGTTTTCATCAGTCCCTTTTTGTCTCAACACCCAAATTTCTGAAGGCTTCCTCTCCACAGAGTACAAAAACAAGGACATCTGAAAAGTTAAGAGATGAGTCCTTGTCTACAGTATACATAAAGAACTATAAATTCCTTAATAAATATTGTTCATTATTAATGAAGACATCAAATACAGAAAAAAAACAAATATTTAAATTAGATAGATGTACATTACACTAATTGAATTAATAAATCATTAATCCAGGCAATAACCTACTATAAATATTAAGGTAAATACGACAGTAAGGTAACAAGATCATCAGGTTCAACTCTTTAAAGTACAAAAAAACCCCCAATATATGTCAGTTTCTACTTTAAAAATATTCTCCACAAATATTAGGAAGAGTAACACTCTTCTTGATTCAAATATTAGCTTTGCTTAATGACTTAAACTATAATTTTTGATCAGTAACCCAGGAAAAAAGGCCTCCTAATCAACCTTTATTGTATAAATTATGTCTCTGAACATACCGACAAGCTAGCCTCCTTTTCTTACATGCTACATTATGATTAATGGGAAAACAGCAAATTTTAAAACACCACTAAAGATGCATAATCAGGTAAAATTATTTCTGGCTAATGAAAGCTCAGCTCAATCATATAGTCAAGTAAATGACATAAATATAATAATAAGTTACAAATGTCACATGGGATGCTGAACATCCCCTATTAAATTCATTATCTTTTAACATATTCTATATATCAGCAAAAGAAAATGACATATGAGAATAATGTAAAACACAAACTAAATTTAAATATATCCAAAGGCAAAAACTTCACATCATAATACCTTATGAGCCTCCCAAGAATCTTACCATGGATTTAAGTAAACTACATTATATTATCAATTCCTAGAATATTGATAATTTATTCTATTTCTCTTTTAATCAACCTTACCACCTACAAATGCACATAGTAGATATGTAAAAATTACTTAATTAAAAAATGGCATAGCAATGAATCATTTTTAGTAGTAACAATTAAGGGTTTTTTTTAAGTTAATATGATGGCATGCCAAGAAAATACAGTGATTTTTTTCAATCTAATCAAGAAAAATTATGGCAATAAAACATTGAAAACAAATTTATACTACATTTTATCATCAAGAAAGTGTTCAGAATGTGTTTCTCTACAAAAGTGCATTCTCAATTAAAATTAAAGTAACATGTGTTACTTTCTTCATAACCAAGACCAATCCCATAAATTCAATGCAGCAACTTAAAGGAAAGGTGACAATTTCATGAAATTGGAAAAACTGCTAGATATGGGAGAAATTTTTGATTTCTTACTTCCACTCTTTTAATATCCTCTTCCAAAACACTGAGCTCCTTCTGGATCTGTTCCAGTTGCTGTAGATTAAATAGAGGGGAAAAAAAAAACCTAAGCCAAACCACAATGGTATCACCATGATCATAAAATAACTTTACATTTAGAAAATAATTTCTAGAAAACTAGGTACTAAAGGCAAATTAGAGATGAAAAACACCAAAAAAATATAGCTAGAAGTTCCAATGTTAAAATGCAAAGGTAAAGATTTAATCTTTAAGAAAATACAATGTCTTATTTCTTTAATAAAACAGGGTTTGATCTTACAATAAAAACATAAAAGATGAACAATGATAAGTGGCTTAAAAAAGTACAAGTTATCCAAAGAACTTTCATATTACCTCATTTAATTGTGAAAAACCAAATAAAAAATATAGCATATCAGTTATTAATCCCATGTAATAAATAAAAAGTAGTCTGACAGAGGTTAAATCCCATCACCCAAAGCAAACATAAGTTAGCATCTTAACATTTCTTTCTTATAGGTTTTTAAAGCACATTTAAGATAATATCTTATCTTTTATAACTTGCCTATTACATCATAATCATTTCCTATGTCACTAAAATGCAAACATTTTAACTGCTGAATAATATTCAAAAATATATTTTAACTATTCCACTCTCACTAGAGATTTAAGCTATTTGCAAAGTATTCCAAATAATTCTGGAACATACAGGCCTTTCAGATTTTACTTCATTTCATTTTCAGATTTTATTAAAAGATTACTTCAGATTTTATTAAGAGATTATTAAAAATAAAATTATTCAATCAGAAGAAGTAGTTAGAAAAATCTTCATTATATAACATAAAAATGCTTTCCAGAAACAATATACCAATTTAAATTTCTATCATCAGTATGGATAACTGGCTATCTTACTTTAGCATATATATAGAGAACAGATTTTTAAAATATAAAATAGTAAAAATGAATACTTATACAATACTGATTGCCAGATGTGAAACAGGTATTATTATGTATAAAAATGAGGCACAGAAAGGTATGATTTGTCCAAAATCATTCAGCAAGTAAGTGGCAGAATTGGAATTCAAATCAAGGCAAGCTTTTTGCTCCAGAATTCATGCTGTTAACCACTATTCCAGGGGTCCTCAAACTTTTTAAACAGGGGGCCAGTGCACTCTCCCTCAGACAGTTGGAGGGCCGGACTATAGTTTAAAAAAAACTATGAACAAATTCCTATGCACACTGCACATATCTTATTTTGAAGTAAAAAAAATGGGCAAAAACACCCGCTTGTGGCCCGTAGTTTGAGGACGCATGTACTATTCTATACTACCTCTTGAAAACAGTACCTTATTGTTTAATTCACTTCTTTGATGACTGGTAAGAGTGAACAGGGTTTGTTTATTAGCATTAGCACCCTCTCTTCTGTGGCAATACAGGCACAGTTGGTAATCTAATTGATAACTTATTAATTCAAATATTTACCAATCCTAGGCATTTTGCTAAGCACTGAGAAAAACAGGATTTAGAAAATCTATAGCCCTTGCCCTCCCAGACTTCAGTCTAGAGGAAATGGTAAACAACTAAGCCAACAGTTGAAATACTGTTGCCAAGTAGAAAACAGTGGGAAAGTACAAAATAAGCAGAGTAAATAATAATATATGCAAAGACACAAAAGCTATGAGAAAAGGAAACAATAAATTTGAAGCTATGGCAGTGAACGAAATTGCCTAACATCAATCAGTATAGTCAGAAGAGATAAAAACAAAAACTGGATGGTAGGGAACACCAAAGTTAAAGAGACGGACAAAGGAAGAAGCAGTATTAACTATCAAGAAGGGCAAAGTGACAGCCACAAAACCAGAGGAAAAGACAGTATACTATTGGAGAAACCAGGGATAAAAAGACTGATTAGCATTGTCAAATGCTTTCAACTCATCCAGCTACATTAATAAACTTTCCACCACCTTAAAATCTGTCACACAATACTACCTTAACTGAAAACCTGCTCTCCCTCAAAGACACTACCTGTCTTGGCACTCTTTCAAATAGAATGCCCCAGGTTCACAAGACTAGGTGGAACTCACCATTAGTACTCCATTTCATGCCATGTCCAACAATTAGTCTCCCACTCTAACATAAAAACCACTCTGGTCTAGCTCATACCAAGTAGCGAAGTCACTCTCTACCCACTTTAGCTATCTATAAACATCCCAGTTATTCCTCACCATCACTGGAGCCTTTTGGTTCATAGACATTTTGAACTCCAGTTATGCTGACCTATAATTCAGAAAAGCACTCCCATGGTCAGCTTTTAAAATGAAGGCTGAAAGTAAACATCTATAATATTAACATCCAGAGATAGACTATATCACTTGTATGATACCTAATACATAACTGAGATCAAATTAATAATTTGATTTTTGCTTTGAATTGGAAAGACTAGAAAAAATTGCCAATGTCAACTGAAATCCCCAAATATTTAACTCTAATGTCCTCTTTTCTGAAGATAATGTCCTATCCTTCTAATACCCCAACACTTTTGTTGGATAATACACCTATAGTCATATATAAGGTGAACTACAAAAACAGCAATTTCATATGGTACAATTTAAAAATGAAACAACTAGGCTGTGCACAGTGGCTTACCCCTGTTATCCCAGCACTCTGGGAGGCTGAGGTGGGAGGATTGCTTGAGCTCAGGAGTTCAAGACCAGCCTGAGCAAGAGCAAAGCCCCATCTCTACTTAAAATAGAAAAATGGGCCAGAAGTTGTAGAGCACCTGTAGTCCCAGCTACTTGGGAGGCTGAAGCAAGAGAATTGCTTGAGTCCAGGAGTTTGAGGTTGCTGTGAGCTCCGATGATGCCACTGCATTCTAGCCGGGGTGACAGAATGAGACTCAGTCTCAAAAACAAAAAAAAAGAAAGAAAGAAACAACTAATGTACAAGTAAGCGCTGGTCTGATAAATCCATAAAGTACTGAAACAATGATGTAAGCTATCTATGTGAGAAAGTCTAATAAGGTGTCAGACAAGAAATATTAAAAAAAAAGTAAGAAGGAATGAAAACTAGAGAGCACATATTGAATTTAAGGCATTTCTATTTCAAGATGAAGTTCTGAAGGGGTTTGAAGTTCTGTTATTAGGGTATAATGCAAGACATTTTAGTACTAGCAAACAGAAGGCAAAGGACAATTATTTAAAAGAAGCAAAAACAAGAACTGGGCTAAATTCACTCTGCAAACATCACAACCCTGAGAGGCAGAACCTAGAATAAAAGCATTAATACGAGCTCAAGAATGTTTTGGAGATAAATGAAGAAAAGCACACAAAGCTGAACTGCTATTACCTGAATGAAAATCAATTACAAATCAACTCCTAGATCAAATCTGCCTTAACATTATCGTAGAGTTTGGGGATACTAAAAAAAATAATAATAATAAATACATAAGATAGAGAACAAAGACAATTCTACTTGAGAGCATGATCCTGAGGCACCCATAGCAAGCACTCTTTTAACACTGCCAAAATCTAAAGAAAACTTATAAAAAAAATTTAAATTTAAAAAGCAAAGGAGTTTCAGAGTCCCTTATGAAGACAAAAATGTAAAAGAATTCAAAAATAAAGAGTCTCCCAATATTGACCATAGCTTTGGTGCAGGCAAGTATCATTGGTACTCATTTACTTGACCTTCATTAATGACTTAACAAAGATATGCTTAAGCATTAAGCTGATTAATTTAATTTTTTAAGGTTAATATAATTTAGAACAAATTATATACAACTGTTTCAAACTGAACAAAAGAATACAGTGTTATACTTTCAGGGGAAAAAGCAAGTTTAAAAAAAGGAGTAGTAACACTTAATATATACTAATTCTAAAAGTGTTACTACCAAAAGTAAAGCATTTAGTCATATGAAGTGTACACTACACATGTCCCATACCACCACCCCACAGACATATACACACTTAATACCTAGTCCCTGTAGTGACAGACTATAAGACTTTGTTCAATCTTCCCACAGCAATTTATTTAAAAGGTGAGAAGAAAACACAGAACAAGATGATTGATAAATAAATAAATAGGAGGGCAAAATAAAATGACTTATTGAAAAGCAAATGTAAACAGATGTCGACACCAACAGACTGTAATAACTTACAAATACATGATGTAATACCTAGAGCAACCACTGAAAAACCATACAAAGAGATATATTCAAAAACATTATAGATAAATAAAAATGGAATTCTAAAAAAAGTTCAAGAACTCAGAGATAAAAACAGAAAAACAACAACTAAAATAACAACACAAACAGAAAAGAAACATAAAACAAATAATAAAATGGCTGGCTTAAGCCATAACATTTATGATAAATACTAAATATACAATTAGACTGCAACTGGCAGAGTGGATTAAAAAAATACAGTCCAACTATATGAGGCTCTATGAGAAATTCACCTTAAATATAATGATTCAGTAATTGATACCATAAGGACACAAAGACTCAGTAAAGTTGCAGAAAATTCTCACCATACATTTAACAACTTTATACTGAACCATGCAATTGCAGAAAACACATTCTTTTCAAGCACAAATATTTAAAAATTTAACCAACTACCAGGTAGCACGGCAAATATTACACTCAAAGGAATAAAACATAAAGTACTTTCTGATTACAATGCAATTGTAACAGAAATCCATTAACAAAAAAACTCAAGAAAATCTCCATGTTCAAGTAATAAGAAGTTGATTTCTAAATCACCTCCCACAGGCCTAAGAAAAAAATATAATGAAAATTAAAAACAATTTTGAACTAAACAACAAAGTACGATACCAAAATCATTAGCTGCAGGTTAAAAAAATAAGAAACTGCGGCCCTAAATGCCTATATTAGAAAAAGCAGTCTGCACAGTAATATGCATATCCAAGTCAACAAATTAGAAAGGAAAAATAAAACCAAAGAGAGTAGAAGGATGGAAATAATAAGGAGTACAAATTAATAAAATCAGGAAACAAACATAAAATATAAAGGATAAATAAAAGGATAACAAAGCCAAAAGTTGGTTCTTAGATAAATTTCATAAAATTGATACATCCCTGAAAAGAACTGATCAAGAAAAAAAGAGAAAAAGGAACATCTAAATAAGCAGTGTCAGGAATGAAAGATAAGACAACACTAAAAACCCTGGGGACGCTTAAGACTCTATTAAGACCAATGTTATGCCAATAAATTTGAAAATTTACATGACATAGACAATTCCTAGAAAAAGTTTAACATATCCAAAGTGATATCTAAAACAAAACCCTCAATAAGCATATAAATGTTCAAGTATAACTGAATCAATAATTTAAAACTTTCTGCAAACACATCACAAGCCCACACTGCTGCTCCAGTAAGATCTTTAAACATTCAAAAAGATACCCTTCTTAGATGATAAAAATTCTTCCAGGAGAAGACAAAGAAGGTACATTTCCTAACTCATGTGAAAAGTTAACATAATCTTTACAGCAAAACTGGACAAGATCAGTGTAAGGAAAAAAAAATCTCATTCACCAAACATAGATGCAAAAATCCTAAACACAATATTAGCAAGCCAAACCACACAGAAGAGTACACACATAATGACCAAGTTTGACTTACTTAAGGGACAAAAGTAGGGGGACCAACTTTCCTGGTGGGGTTTCCTAGAATGCAAAATGTTTAGTGACAGAACTAAAATGTCACTCAAAATGGCTGGTCACCCTAAGTGCAAAGTTGATTGGCTTTCTAAGGTTAAACCAATGTATGTAATTATTCACATTAATAGGATGAAAAAGAAAAATCACGATTGTCTCAGATGCACAAAAATTTTAGAGAATATTCAACCCCACTCATAATTTTAGAAATCCTCTTAGCAAACTGGGAATAGAGATGTACTTCCTTGAATGATAAAAAGTGCCTAAAAAACCCTACAAAAAACATCATACCTAATGGTGACACGTCGAATGCTTTCACTTTGAGATCAGCATCAAGACTAGGATGCCCCGCTATCACCACTTCTATTCATCATTGTACCGGATGTCCTAGCCAGCAGAGTAAGACAAGAAAAATAAATAAAATATATAAGGATTATTAAAAAGAAACTAAACTGTTATTATTTTCAGATTATGATGTGTACATAGAAAACATAAAAGAATCTACAAATAAATTAGAATTAATGAGAGTCAACTAGGTTGTGGCATTTTTTTTTAAAAAAATGTATGTAAAAATCAACAATATTTCTATATACCAGCAACAGTAAGAAACTAACATTAAAGATTCAGATAGCATTTACAATAGCATCAAAAATAACTAAACCTAAAATAAAGATGTGTAAGAATGATACCCTGAAAAATTCAAAATTTTTAAAGATTTTTTTCAAAGACCTAAATATAGAGAGACATACCACAATTATGGATTAGAAGATTCAATACTGTAAATGTACAGTCTCCCAAATTTATCACAAAAGTAATCCAAATAAAAATCATAGCAAGTTTACCATGGAAATATACTAGCTGATTCTAAAATCTATCTAGAAATGCAAAGAGCCATGAATAGCCCAGACCTTCCAGATGAACAGCAACTTACTAAAAGGTCTAGCTTTTAATACAAGGTGGTATTGTCAAAAGGACAAACAGACCAGTGTGGCAGAAAAGAAAGCCTAGAAACAGATCCATACATATATGGATACTTGATATATGACAAAGGTGAAACTTCAGAGCAATGGAGAAAGAATGGACTTTTTAAATAAAGGATGCTTGGACAGCTGGATATCCATATAAAAAGATCCGATACCTCACATTAAACACAAAAATAAATCTTCAAGTAGAGTATAGATCCAAATGTAGAAGATAAAAAAGAATAAAGCTTCAAATAAAGGACAGTAAAGTAAGTATCTTTATGACCACAAGTGGAAAAGACTTCTTTAATTGACACAATAGACACTAATTATAACAGAAAAGATAAATTTGACTCTATTAAAGTCAGAAACTTCTGTTCATCAAATGACATAATTAATATAGTGGAAAAAGCAGCCCGAGTAGAGGCAAAGATATTTGTGATAGACAGACCTAACAAAAATGTACATCTAGCATATATACATATCAAACCATTAAGAAAAATCAACCAAACAGAAAAAAATGCAAAAAGTTTTAAACAAGTACTTTATACAAACACACAAAAATCCATATGGCCAAAAACATAGTATCAAGTGCTAAGCCTCATTAGTCATCAAGGAAATGTAGATTAAAACCACAAAGAGATAGCAATACATACTCCAAGATTAGCTAAACCAGGAGCAGTCTATTGATACCAAGTATTGGCAAGAACACAATGCAAGAGGAATGCTCATGCAATGTCTGTAGGAAGAATAAATAATACCACTTGCTTTGGAAAACATTTTGTTATTATCTATTAAAATTGAAGATATACATACCCTATGACTCATCAATTCCACTTCTAAATACATCCTATACAGATCTGTACGCTAACATACACCTGGATATGTTATGTAAAATAGTAGCATTGTTTGTGAAGAGCCCAAAACTGAAAACCTAAGTTGTCAGTCAGGTTTTCAACAACAAAAATGGAGTTTATTCACTTCATGGAATACTATACAACAACAAAAATCAATCAACTACCATATATACAACCATATAGATGAATCTTAACATTGAGCCAAAGAAGATAGGAATGAAAGAGTACATGTTGCACAGCACATTTATATAAAGCTCAAAAACTGAGAGAACTATATAGATACTCAGGCAGCAAAACATTAAAGAAAGGCAAGGACGGGATTGCCATAAATATCAGGATATTAGTTACCTAATGGTCAAGGAAGAAAGCTGTAATTAGAAAACAGTCAGGAGGCTTCAGGAGTCCTAAAAATATTCTGGTGTGCTCATGGTGGTGGTTACATGAATGGTCACTCTAATTCTTATAATTTGATTTATATACATTTCTGTGTTTTTCATATAAAAATAGTTTAAAATTCAATTCAGTAAAATTCCAAACAAAACCAAAAAGGAACCAAGATTCATCAAAACTGTTCTGGTACAGTAAATTAAAAAGGTACCAAAAATGTCCAAAAGTATATTTTAAAATTAAATAAAATGAAATATAAGGCAATTGTTCAATGTTGGTACAAATTTACACAGATGAGGCTGGCTTTTACATGGAACACAAAGCTCTTTGGTTCAAACTAACCATAAAGGAAGACTCACATGTTCATTTAAATACATATAATTATTAAATGCTATGGGCAGGCAGATTCTAAGATGGCCTCCAAAGATCCCCACCTCTTAGTATTCACACCCTTGAGTAACTCTCTCCAAGTGTAGCCTAGACTAATGATTTGCTTCTAACAAAGAAAAAATGACAAAAGTGTTAGGATATAGCTTCCGAGATGAAGATACAAAAAGTATTTTACTTTTGTCTTGCTTTCTTACTTTCTCTCTTTGAGGGGTAGCCAGCTGCCATGTAGTTATTATCCTATGGAGAAGTCCATGTGGCAAGAAACTGATGTATCTTTCCCAAAGCTAGTGAGCAAACTTGAAAGGGTTCCTGCCCCACTCAGACCTGGGTAACTGCTAACCAGGCCAACACCTTAATTGCAGCTTGGTGAGAAACCCAGAGCCAAGGCACCCACCTACTCTGCACCAATATTCCTGACTCAAGATATTAAATGTTTGATGCCATCAAGTTTGTTTTAAGCCATCAAGTTTGAGGATAATTTGTTATATGGCAATTGATAAGTAACACAAATGCCTACTAGGAACCTTGCACTTTCCATTCTCTTGATATTCTAAAGAGAGTCAGTAGGAAAAAATAAGTCACATTGAAAATTAAATGGATTCTAACAGCCCTAAATTACTAGCCACATGTGACCTTGGAGTAATGATTATGTTAAATCTGAAAAGCATATTTAACTTCTTTGGTTGGTATATATCAATGTCTACACCAACACTCAATATCATTAACCCCAATTAAAAGTTACAAATGAAATCACAAAGTTAATTTTGAAAGTATGAATGCTAATCTTAGGAAAACAAATTGGAAAGTAGCAATTTGCCTCCTGGTAAATCTATATTTCACTTGAATAAGTTCAAATATATAAACTATACTACAGAAGGTAAGACCTTTAGCAACTATATTCATTTTGAGGATTAAACATGCAAATAGATTGTATAACATATGCAAGAAGAAAATATAACCACTCACTTCATTCTGTCCACACTAAAACATGAGAATTAATCAACTACATTTTCTACACTAAAGCTTATTATGATTACAAATTATTATAGTACCCAATTCCAATCATGATAAAATTTATGAAATTTAATCAAAAGAATAGGTACATTTTTAAAATATGTTAACCTAGTTCCTCAGAGTTGCTTGCATAATTAAAACTGAAATAGTCACTCAATCATGGATTAAAAAGAAAACTAAAATGTATTAATGACAGTATAATAACTGCACATAATGGGAACCAATGTCCAGAAGGACTTGGACCTAGTTATGTCTCTTGGTTAAACTACCTACTATAAAAAAATATGGTCCAAAGGGTTGAAAAAAAAAAAAATCAATCACAAGAATTATATTAGATTCAAAGCAAAGTCAAGCTGAAAGTCTTATAGCACAATTCATACAGAAGTTTAATATCAAAAACAAAGTAACACTATACTGGAGCTATAAGATCAAAGGCAATATCATAGAAGGTGTTATTGGGAGTGACTGGCCACAATATCAATGAGAGGACAAATTGGGATCATAAAAAAGAGTACTGTTGGGAAAGAATTCTCCATTGATCTCTCCAGTTTCTGCACATTTTGTGACAGCTTTGGTTCTAAATGATCGTTTCAACAATGGGTGTACAGCAAACAGCCAGGAAAGACAGAAATAGTGACTTCCTCCAGGGCAGAGGGTAGATTTGTTTTCCGACCAATATAATTAAAATTGTGTCTCCCAGAAGAACAAAGATTGGAAAAGTTTGCTAGTAGTTCCCTTTAAAAGACTGGGGTTTCCTAAGATCAGAGTTCCTTTGCTGTAACACAAATCCATTGTATGTGCAGGATTCACCTGGGCCCATCTTCACATTGCCCGTATGGGACTTAGGGTCAGGGGAACTGATGCAAAGTGAAATTGTCACTGCCAGTAATAAAGTCTTTTATCTCCAGTAGTTTCAGGTCTTCTGCAGCATCAATGAAACTATTTCAGGCTAACTTCTTAGCTTGCTAGTAAGTGTAAAACACTCAGAACTTTCACAGTTTTTTTACACTTATAAACTATACTCTTATCTTTGAGACAACATCAAGACTAACAATTTGTTGCAGGTATCAGTAGACTCCTAGAGAAGCAGTGATTAATACCGAAAAATCTCAGGCACTAATGAAAACCTTAAATATTTCAGGACACAGATAAAAACCAGCCATTTCATTTAACCCCACGTATCCTTATGCTTGGACTGTTCACTTCGTGGATTCATTTACTCATTCGTTATCAGGTACTTTCTTATGTATAGAATCTCGTTCTCAATGAGTTTAAAGTCTAAAACAAACACATAAAACTACTCCAATTTTACATTCTATTTAAAATGAGGTTGTATATGAAATATAAAAAATTATTACTTTTTCAGAGAATTTTCTACAGCAAAAAATGTTGACAGTGCACATGTTGCATTCATCATTTTTTTCCATATATTAAAAAATTTTCAGCCTTGCTAATCAAAGTGTGGTCCAAGGACCACAAGTTTCAACATCATATGAGCTTGCTAGAAATGCAGATTGTCAGGTTTCAACACAGGCCCCCTTAATCCGAACTTGCATTTTAACAAGATCCTCATACCTACTGCAGTTTATGCTGCACTACCAGACATTTAAACAAATGAATGACTGGAAACCAACTCATCCTCAACCAAAAAAGAAAAAAAAAAACCCTAATAGACACAAATCTTAAATTTATAATGAAAATAATGTTTCTGTTAATCGACATACTAAAATCACAGTTGTTAACTTAGGAAAAGTTAAGGATAAGAAAAATATAGTCACAAAGCATGTAAAGAATATTCAGCTATCAACACTAGTACAATCCACTAAAATCTAATCTGAACAAAGTCAGAAAAAGTTAAAACAGGACATAATGAATACTCAGAAGAAGGAGAAATATCATACTAAGACAACATCATACTAAGACAATGGAAACTTCTTGTAACGCACACTTAGAGTGCTTTGTCAAAATAAAAACATCTCTCATCTTTTTATTTTCAAAAAGAATAAAGACAGCCCAGAACACAGCACAGCTTATACTTTTTTAAAATGAGTAACAATCCTTAAAGTAAAAATAACAGATTTGAGAACCACTAGAAAATAAAAAAAAACACATACACACACAGTATTCAGTTATTTTAGCATGCTATCCAGAGCACAGAATTTTGACTATTTAATTTTCTCATATTTTGTATATGTGTGCAATGACTGAGGAATTTTATAAATGTTAAATTAGAACATTTTGGCAATAAGATCATTACTACAAAATTACCTTTTAGCTTCTAAGTTCTAAATAAGTATCTAGTTTTTACCCTCATGCATTTTTACCATAAGAAAAACTGTAATCCTAGTTAAGGCTTTATTATCTAAATTTTTCTAAGTTTTCCCTTCATGGCTTTCACTTGATAATTCCATTTGATATTCTTTATAGCTTTGAGGTAACTCACTGCAGTCAATCTTACTGAAACTTTTCAACGTGTCTCTACAAAAGGATTTTTTAAACATCAAGTTGTAAAGATAAAAGTTAAAACAACAAAACTTAAGAAAACCTAAATATTCAAAAACTTTTAAAAATATTTAAATAAAATTTTTAGCCTGAAATGCTTTTATAAAACAGGAACAGTCAACAACAGTACATGAAACATTATTTAAAACACACAAAATAATATACCTCTCTCTTATTCCTTCTTGCAACCTTGAGGAATTCCATAAGAATCTGTAGTTGGGCTGCATGTGATTCCTACAATAAAAAATTATAATTGTTCTTTTAAAAAATGTAACTTTCAGTTCAAAGTTTTCTTTAACACCCTATTATAAAACAAATAGGAAGCAACTTGACATATCTATTTAAGTTAATCTATTAATTCTATTTAGTCAGATTAACCAAATGCTAATTGGCAATTTTAAAATCAAACAATTGTCCACAAAACTAAAGTTAATTTTAAGAAACAGGTGTTCTAAATTACATTCCTCATCTACCATGCTGAAAAAGCTATTTATGGGGAATGGCAATTCTATTATCTAACTCTTGGCCTGCTCTCCTCCAAGTAAACTAATAAAACATCAAGACAAAAATCAGAGTGGAACACAGGTTCCAGACACTAAAATCACTTTCATCATAAGAACTTCAGTTGAAGAGTAAGTGTAATAAATACAGACAGGTATAGATAATTTTCAGAAGTCAAATTTAGTATTTCTGGTTATTACCTACTCACACAAATGTGAGAATTAATATATTTCTATAAAAGATTTCAGTCAAAATCAAATACTTAAAAACAAGGGGGGCGGTGTGGAGAAAGATGGTGGTCAAGAAACACCATCAGACAGAGTGTCTCTGCAGAAAAGACAGCTTCTAGAAGAAATTAGAAGAAAGA
>VBSM01000662.1:11980361-11995977 GCA_008086735.1 Cheirogaleus medius
CTCTGCCTCGAGGGGCGAGGGGGGGCATGGGCAATGTACGTAACCGTAATATTTATACCTCCATAATATGCTGAAATAAAAAAATAAATAAAAAAAAACCAAAGAGTTTTAATATAACCAAGGCGGTGGGAGGGTATAATTGAAATTGGTAGCTTAAACAAAGAAAAGATAAATGATAATTATGAGCCTTGACATTTTCTGAGTATCAAAATGTAAAAATACAAGTCTATATTTTTTACTGCTAAAATCCACAAGACAAGAATTATAGGTGAATCTGATCAATATATGTAAAAATAAAAATTAAAAATGAAACAGCAATAAGAGGTAGTTCATAAACAAATAATTTTTATTTTTTTCTTATATATTTAGGAGGAAGAAAAAAAAAATAGCCCAGGAGAGCAACTCCAAAGTAAATAAAAATATATAAATAAAAAACATTAATAAAACTTTCATTTACCTGAATATGCAAAAGAATTATCTGAAGCATTTGTTAAAACAGACACTGATCAGATTTCAGAAATTCCAATTCTATTGCTCTACAAAATTTTCCAGGAACCTATGTTAAACAAGTGCTCTGATGATAAGAATAAGATAATTAAAATTTTAAGAAGCAGCAAGATATAACACATACTACAAAAAAAGCATAGCTACCTAATACTCACTCCCAGAGTCTATCCCTCTGGGTAGACATCTTTGGATTTTAAAAAACAAAAGGCAAAATAGATAATGAAACTTTCAAGTCAAGGCAAATAAGAAGAGATAACCAAATATGAACTGACAATCACAATAGGATATTCCAGCTTAAAAACACAATTGAATTAATGTTTTACAATAGAATAAATTTGTAAAACATGGTATCATGAAGATTGAAATTTTTTCTTACATTAACAAACTAGCTTTAATTGGACCTTAGACCCATTCTTGACAAGAGAGTTAAACTGTCACACAAAACAAACTCAAAAGGGCTCTGTGACCCAACAGTGACAACAAAGCATCCCAGATCCTCAGCATTTTTCTTGGGACTTCTCTACATTGATTCTCTACAACTACCCATGAATCATTTGTCTAGAGAGCAAAGACCACATCTCTATACACAAAGTAACATCTTTATACAAAAACTGCCAAAATTGTAAAAACAAGACATATAGTTCAGTTGCAAAGAAAGTATATAAACTCAAAATTGTAAGTTTAAATACTTCATTTCAATCTAACAACTAGAACATGCAAAAAGGACAATAATACAATTGATATGTAGAAAGGCGAAGGGGGGAAGCTCCCCAAAGCATCAAGGTCAAATGGAAAATGGGACCAAGTACATACACTAGAAATTCAGCACATGGCACCTTCTTCTGTAATTTAATCTTCTTCAAAGGAGTAACTTCAAGAAAAGATATAAATGGCCAATTTATGAAACTATAATTTCATATGTAAATATGAAAGAAAATTATATTAAAAAGATAGTGAAGAAGAGAATGCTTAAAAATGAGAAGAGTACAACCAATTATACCCAAATGTCTAGCCATCTAATGTTCTGTTAGAACAGTCTCAGAAATTGAACATAAAAGCAATCCTCTAAAGTCATTAAACTCATTACTAAAAATAGAAGTCCAAGAAGTTAATTCCCTGAACACTTTTTACAAATGTCAAAAAAGATATAATGATCATTTAGCCCAATTCTATTTTCAGATACAAAAACTGGTGTGAGAAAAAGTTAAAAGAAATATAGTTAGAAAAAAGAAAAAGAGATAGATATTTAGAATCAGTCTCAGCTCTCAGGATTCTACACTATACCAAGTTCTTGTCATGTTTGTCCCATCTGGTTCATAGTCAATTGTCTCAAGAAAGCTACCTGACATGGAAAATGCTTCAAATTTTTATAAAACACTGATTTTCTTTATTTTCCTATCCTCCTCTGCAATTAAATTTTGTTTTATTCTAAAAGTCCAAAAAAATTTATCTCTATTATGGAAATGGAAGCAAACGTCTTACCAGAGTCTAATACAATTAAACATGTGAATCATATATTTAACTCTTCTTATTCCCATTCCATGCTTTAGTACTTTTCTGATATATGGCATGCTAGATAGCTTTCCAACTGGGAGAAAATGCACTGGGCAGAACTATGTAAACACTAACCTAACTAATCTTTAAAAATTTCACGGTAAATGAATAACTTGATCCTTGTGAGTTTAGTTACGAGTTCATCTTCTTAAGTACAGTTAACTCTACATGAGTTTCTCAACAAAAGAACATCTGGCACTTGGAGGGAGGAAAGGTTTCTTTGCATAAGATGTTCCAAACAGAATGGCATAGAAAATTTATTTAGAAAGATAGAAGTAAATAAAAACAATTCAAAATTGAAAAAACTGCTTCGAAGGAGTTGAAATAAGGGATAGGAAGTAATGAAATTAGGGACTACTGATTTTTGCTATAAACCTTGTTAATAATGTTTGACATTGTAATCAGGAGTATTTAATACTTGGATTTTTTTTTTTTTTAAGAGAGGGGGAAGAAAAAGCAAGAGGAAGAGAAAGAAGAAAAAGAAGGTGTGGCGACAGGAAGTCAGAGTTCTAGGATTCTAACCTAAAAACACTACATAACTTAATGAGTGTTTCCCCTACTTGGCTTCAGATTCCCAATCTATAAAATATGCAGGTAACATTTCACAAACAAAAGTCATTTTCTATATCTTACATAAGACATTATTTCTATTATTTAGGTGATAATTTTTCTCTATATTGTAACAGAAAAAATGGCCTGAAAAAAGGTAAAAAATGTTTTCTGTCTCTTCAAAATTCCTTCACCCTTTTTGAGAACTAAAACCTATATCCCCTGCCTCAGGCCAGTGGTCAGGGGGAGTCCTTTGTTCTCTGTCCCACAGGAGATGGCTCAAGGGAATTGTTCAGGGAGAGGTCACAAGATTGTCTTAGCCAAAGATGGGATGAATCAGAACCTTTAAAATCTCAGTACTTCTGCTCAGAAGCAGGAGGTTGGTACTTTGAGACAGAAGTCTGCCAATCTCCTAATTTCCTGGCAAATTAGTAAACTCTTTCCCTCTCCTCAAACCACTTGTCCTCGTTCTTCTGATGCAGCCTTGGGGACAGTGCCGAACTTTCAGTAACAATATCAACACATTCTTTGCTTTAAAACTACTGTCAATACAAAATTTCTAAAGGATGTCATTTCAGCTTGTATAATGGACAACAGACTTAAAATTGGGGTACATATACACCTGAGAACGCATGAAAGTATATGTGGACATAGAGGGTTTCAAAAAATTAACCCCCAAATTCTCAACCTTCTACATTTCTCTTTCCTAAAACTGATCTGCTCGCCAGGTATCACTCCAGTTCTAACTTGTAGCTTCTTCTTTCAAAATTTCTCTTCTCAGCCGGGCGCGGTGGCTCACGCCTGTAATCCTAGCACTCTGGGAGGCTGAGGCGGGTGGATAGCTCAAGGTCAGGAGTTCGAAACCAGCCTGACCAAGAGCGAGACCCCATCTCTAAAAAAAAAAAAAAAAATTCTCTTCTCACTCTTTAAAGGGCCAGGTGGAGGGGGGTTACCTTTAATCCACCCAAAAGTTTACCTTGATGTATGTCCCTAGGGTGTTAAAAAAGTCTCTGGAACAACAACAACAAAAAGGCAATACAAAATAATGCTGTTTGGAAAAGTGTATGACTCTAAATAAAGACTAGATAACAAATCCTTTTACAGGCTAAATAGTTTCCAATTCTTTGTATTGAACAGAATGAGAGGATATAAAACTAAAAGATAACAGTATGGAAGGAAAACTGAAAAATTCATGATCATATTGGTAAATTAATATACTGCTCTCTGTATTAGATAAGCCTTTATTTTGAAATAGAAAATTTTTAATAGACTGAGGATATGAACACCCAAGTAAAATATTAGATTATAAAGAACATATGTGAATCCATGAAACAAATAAAAAGTGACAATACTTCATAAAATGAGTGACTAAAATTTGGAAGAACCGGTATCACAAAGACAACACTTTCACAATACAAAACATTTAAGTTAAAAAAAAAATTAGTGACTGATCCTCTTCAGATTAAAATGCAGAAGGTTGCTCTCACAGCGACAACAACAACAAAAAACAAAAAAATATACTATTCTTTAAAGCCAATGAGCTGAAACTAATTCAAGCAGCAACTTAGCCCCAACTAAGCTAAATTCCTCATTTAAACCAAAGAGATCGAGCTCTCATTCATGCTCCCTGAAAAATGGAAAGGCAAGACCCTCTATCTTCTTGAATATAGACTATCTAGAAAACAATTTCAAAAATTATGAGACATGCAAAGAAGTAGAAAAATCGAAATAAAAAACAGGCAACAGACGGAAATACACAGACGATCTAGATGCTGGAATGAGACACAAAGAACTTTAAAATACCAATGTAAATTGTTAAGGAATTGAAAGGGAAAGTAAAACAAAATTAATAAAAAGATGCAGAATTACAGAAAAGAAACTGAAAGAACAAATGCAAATCCCTGAATTGAAAAATACGACTAAATTTTTTTTTAATTAAAAAAACACTGCATGAAGTTATAAGCAAAGTGGACATAGCAAAGGAAAGAAATAATGAACTCAAAGACAGCTCGATAGCTCAACATAGATTATTTAAACTGATATACAGAAAAAAATGAAAAATAAGAACGAGCACCATATTTTATACAAGATAATATGAAACATTATAACATTTGACTAGAAACCTGGAGGAAAAGGAAAGAGAGTATAGGGCTGAATATGAATAAATAATGGTTCATAATGTTAAAAAAAATTGATCCTCTTGTGCCATGAAACCCAAGCAAAGATAAATATAAAGAAAATGAAACCTAGGATAGCATATTCAAACTGCTAAAAACTAATGTTAAAAGGAAAATCTTGGCTGGGCATGGTGGCTCACACCTGTAATCCTAGCACTCTGGGAGGTCGAGAGATCGGAGGACTGCTTGAGGTCAGGAGTTCTAGATCAGCCTGAGGAAGGGTGAGACCCCATCTCTACTAAAAATTAGCCAGGCGTGGTAGCACATCCCTGTTGTCCCAGCTACTTGAGAGGCTGAGGCAGGAGGATTGCTTGAGCCTACGAATATGATCTTGCAGTGAACTAGGATGATGCCACTGCACTCTAGCTAGGGCAACAGAGGGTGATCCTATCTCAAGAAAGAAAAAGAAAAATTTTAAAAGCAGCTAGAGAAAAAGGATATAGTATGTTTAGAAAAATAGTAAAAATGACTGATTTCATCAGAATCAAAGTAAGCAGAAGATCAATAAAAATATCTTTAAGTTGTTAAATGAAAAAACAAAACAATATTTGAGGATTCTATATAGTGCAAAACAATCAACTTTACAAGAAATAATAAAGTCATACCAAGGAAAGGTAAATGAGCTATTTGGATGCCTAGCTCTGCAAGAAAAAATGAAGAGCATGTGAAAGAGTAAATATTTGACAAAATAAAATAAAGAGCTTTTTTTTTTTTTTTACATCATATCTTCAGAAGACTAATAACTGTTTAAAGCAAAAATACAATGTTTGGTGGGGTTTATAACGTTTGAAAAAAAAAACAGGAGCTTGGTAAGTTGAGTTATTATAAACTTTTACATTTTCCTTGAAGTGATATACTATATATTCAAATTTGACTGTAAATATATTGCCCTTGAAGTGACATACTATAAACTTAAAGTTGGCTGTGGAAAAAAAGGCACTTTGTAAACTTTAGAGAAACCACCAAAAATACAAAAAAGTATGTGAAAAATAGAGAAGATAAAATGTAATACTAAAAGGTAAAAATGAAAAATCAATGATTTCTAAAGAAGGCAAGAAAGGAGGAACAGGGAATAAAGAATAGATAAGAGAAATGGAACACAAATACCCTCATGTAGACTCAAACCCAGTCATAATAGTAATTATAGTAAATTAAATTTAAATGGACATGAGCATTTCAATTAACTGAGCTTATTAGATCGTGTTTTCAAAAAATAACAAAAACCACCTACACACTGTTAAAACACACATACTTTATAATGTAAGGAAAATAATAGAATGAAAATAAAAGCATGAAGAAGGATTTATCATGGAAACAATAATTATAAGTGCTGTAGCTATATCACTATCACACAAATTATACTTCAGAACAAGGAATATTTCCCACAATAAACATATACATTTCATAACAATAAAAGTGATAATTCATCAAGAAGACACAACATTCTAAACATGTATGCACCTAATAATAGGGTTTCAAAACACATGAAGCAAAAAGTACAGGGGGAAAAAAGGAAAATAGATTACTGTCAAAATTATAATTTTTACACACCCCTATCAGCAATTGATAGAGCAAGGAGAAACAAAAGTATTAGTAATATAAACCAACTCTACATAATCAATATTTATAAAGCACTATAACAAATAACATTGTTTTTAAATGCAAGTGGAACATTTAATAAAACAGACTATATGCTGAGCTACAATGAAAATCACAACCAAATTCAAAAGACTAAAAGCATATAAACTTAGCTTTGTCCTCTGACTAAAATAAAGAGACTATATTTACATTCCTACCTTAAACAGCAAAATACCAGCCCAACTATATGAAACAGTGGCTTTCAGACAAAGTGCCAGAAATAATACGTTTCTAGGAGCCAGAGTGGAAAAACCTAGAAATACATAGGTATCAGGTAGAATAATCAAAAAGGTTACCCCAGTGGTGAGGCAAAATTAGCATAGGCAAAAAGCTGCTCTGATCCTACTTAACAAAGCTGAAAAATAAGATTCAAACTATTTGCATGTAATTTAATTATATGTCAGAACAAAGCTCAGGAATGTATTAATAGTATAAAGGAATATAAAAATACTCAAAACTGAACAAGGTAAAATTTATAATTTATGGCATCTAATAAAAAAATTAATAAGCATGCAAAGAAGAAAATACATCCCATAAGCGGTAAGTTAATCTCCATAAACAAATATAGAAATGACACAGATAACACAATCAGTAGACAAAGACATTAAAAGTTATATGTTCTAGAAGTTAGAAAAAAGTATAAACAAGTTAAATAGTAACATGGAAGATAGAAAAGATAAGTGAACTTGAAAAGAGCAATAGAAACTATCCTAAATGAACTATAGGTGTAAAAGATCAAACGAAAATGAATGGAACTGTTCATCAGTGACCTATTGAACAACTTTAGCCTAAGAGACATTTTACTGGAATTCCCAAAGTAGAACAGAAAATATTTCTGGGGACAGAAAATATTTCAAGAAATAATGGTTGAAATTTTTCTAAACCTGGTAGAAACTACTTATGTAAGTCCACAGATCCAAAATATTCAAAGAACTCCAATAATAAAAAATATGGAGGGGGGAATAAAAAAAACACTCTACAGCAAGGCACATCATAATCAAAATGCTTAAAGCCATAAAAAGAATATCCTAAACTAGGAGAGACATATTTTATTCAAACAAGAGATAAGAATGACAGCAGACTTATCTGAAGCAATGCAAACTAGAAGACAGTAGAGCAACACCTTGTAGAAAGTCAACCTAGAATTCCACACTCATATGGAAGTACCTTTCAAACACAAAGGCAAAATAAAGACTTTGTCAGACACAGAGAAGAAATAACCCATCACTAGCAGACCTGCAGTAATGAAATGGTAGAAGATGTCCTTCAGGCAAAAAGAAAATGATAACATATGGAAGTCTAATCTATACAAAAGAATGAAGTACACCAGAGATGGCAAATAAATGGGTAAATATAAGACTTAAAAAAACTCCATGAAACATAATTTACTGTCTAAACCACAATTAATACCAACATATTGTGGGGTTTACAACATATGTAGAAATAAAATATGTGACAAAAAAATAGTACAATGGCCAGGAGGAAATGGAAGTACACTGTTAAAAGGTTCTTATAATATAGATGAAGTGTAGAATATTACTTGAAGGTAGAATGTGATAGCAATTATATTAAAAACCCTAAAGCAACAACTAAAAAATAAAAAGTTATAGCTAAGTCAACAAAGCCGATAAAATGGAACCATCTAAAATTATGTAAATTATGTTCTCCAATCACAATGCAATTCAACTGGAATCCAATCATGAAAATATTTGGCAAAATAGCAATATCCAAATTACACACACACGCATACACACTTCTTACAAAGCATTAAGAAAAACAACAAACAATCCATTAGGAAAATAGACATAGGATATGAATAGGTAATTCAACAGATAGGAAACAAAGATGGCCAAAAAAATGAAGAAATTCTCAACTTCACTAGTAATCACAGAAATGTAGAAAAAAATGAACATACAGCATTTGATACCTATTAGATTGACAGAAACAAAAAGAGAAAATACCAAGTGTTTCTATGGCACAAACCCAAAGAAATCTGTCAAGAACTAATATTTAATAAGGTTCAAATGTGCCCACACACTATGTAAGCACAAGGAGAAATATATAACTATACTAAATGCAGTACTGACACCCACAGCTAATGCCCATCAACAGAGTAATAGATATGTTGCTGCAATGGATTACTACTGAGAAGTTTAAATAAATAAATTAGATCTACATTGATCAACATAACCTCAAAAAGTAAATAAAGAGGTATATGTCAAAGAAATAACTACAGTAGGAAACCTTTTATGTAAACTTGTAATTTATACAAATAATGCTTTATATGGTTGTACATACTAACACATATATGCTAGAGAAAGATTCTTGCCAACTTCATATGGTGGTTGTTTGAGAGAAAGGAATGAGATGAGAGGGCTTTAAAAGAATACAAAAAATAAATAACTAATTCTCATAAGTCAGATCTAAAACATATGGCAAAGGGTTGACATTTATTGTAACTGAGTAGTATATCAGAGTCTCATATTATTTTTTGTACTTTTCTCTATACTGGAAATACTCAAGTTAAATAATAATAGAAAGTAAAACAGAAAACAATAATGTAAAAAAACTATGATAGGAGCTTTACTTCTGAGCTGTCTTCCTGTTCAGAAAATAATATGGAAGAATCTGTGATCTAAAAACAAGATAACTGTGTTTCTTCAATTCTGAGACAAAAAGCCAAAGAGGAAGCAAAGACAAATGATGGCACGTCAAAAGGTGGGAAGAGGTTAACAGTTCTCACTTTTGGTATGTAATTAATTGTCTAGTTTCAGTATGGTACCCCTTAACCTCAGTCCTCACCCCCACACTTTAAGTGTGCTTGTTATGGAGCAGTTCAGAGAGCCTCTCTTTTATCACCTCCAAAGGGTGGTTAAAAATCCTAGTTTTCTCCTAAGGTAGACAAGGAGAATCATTAGCTGAGTTACAAGAAGGAATCAAGGATTTCAACTGCTTCTTAAACAGACTCTCAATCAATAATCCGTTTTTGGCCTTTACTCTATGAAGTAGCTGATGCTCCCCAATTCCAGGGCCTTTGCTCTGCAATATAATAGGGTTAGTTCTTAACTTTCCCCTCACTGTCGACTTAGTAATCAGTTTTCTCAGATCTGCTAAGTTATTACCTTTCGTCCATCTGCTTTATGGCTTACAAAATACTCCTGCCATCGTCCCTTCTCCCATTTTCTTTGCCTCTTTAAAATCCCTTTACTGTCATTTTCATAGTTTTAAAAAGGAGTAAGGCAATTGCATATGTTCAATCTTTCAAAAGTAAGTCTTTTTATATCATGTACCACTATGTGAAAATATTTGCCTAATTGAGTTAGTTTATCTATACATACCTACACACACATACACACACACACAGAACCCTGTCTTGTCCATAGCCCTTAACACAATACCTAGCACATGGTAGATGCTAACAGAAAACCACAGTTAAAACCATAGGAGAATACTCCCCAACCATACCCCCAAACAGAGACATCAAGGGAGACGCCCATTTTGGTAGGCTCAAGCTCGCACACGCCTTCCTCCTACTACAAGACTCCCACCCTATTCAGTGGGATTCAGATCCAAGCTAAGTTAGTCAGAATCTAGCTACACAATTTTTTTTTTTAAATCCCAAGTCATCAAGCAATAGCCACAGAATTTTTAAAACTGAAGTCGGAAAGAAAAGTCCCTTTTCTTCTTCTATCAAAAAACATAAATATAAATAAAGTGCAGATAAGCACATTATCTACCATGTGATAAAAATCTATGAGAAAAGGAAATCAGAGCTGTCCCAATAAAACAGGCACAAGCGCACAAAAGACGCCTGACAACATTCAAGTTCCTAATTTCATTTACTTGTAGTCCTCCAGAGAAGCCATGGTTCTAATCCTCTCAAAGTATGGTTGTTCAGCAATACCTTTTTGTGTATTTAAGCTAATCATTCCTTTAGTGTCTCAATAAATAACCCCCTCATATTTAAGCTAGGTCAGGGTGAGTATCTGCTTATATTAATAATAGATTATACTCAACTCCTAATACATGCAATTATACATATTACATTTTTAACATTTATTTATATAAAATAAATGCAATTATACACTTGTTTACATTTCATTACATGAAATAGGATATATTTAGATCCATGTATATCTCTTTAAATGCTCTTAGTTAAGCCAAAGACCATTGCTGCTACCAATGAACACCTGCTGAAAGAATTTCATGTAGATAAAAACATTCTCTATTTTCTCCTCCAAATCTCACATTTAAAGAGGGGAAGATACGGCAAGAAAGATATTCATTAGAATAAAAATGACCAATATAACTTTCCTATATGAAACTTTACTTTTTCATGATCTGTAACACTCAGCTTTTGTTGCCACAAACTGGCCATTGCAAATAAGTTACATTATAAGGAATTTGTTCTTTCTACAAGTCAAAGGAGGAGAATCTATCAGAATTGATACTTTTCAGATGTTTCTAGCTGAGTAAAAATGGATGGATTAGTGACACTACCCTGTCATTTTTAAACATTTCTAGATCTTTTTCATTGCAATAAAGATCCCCATTTAAAACAATATTTTTAAGCTCAACTACCACTTACTGCTTCCAGTTGTTTCTTTTTCTGCACTAGTAACTCCAACATGAGGTTGACATTGGCCAGATCAAGGTTATCTTGATCAGTTCCCAACAAATCTTGAAATATTTGCCACCTGTGGCCATTCTAAAAATAAAGAAAAGAAACACATAATTTTCTAAGAAGATTGTTTTAGAAACACTAAAGCAAATGTTTAACTGCTACTTCCTAATATATTTAATATATCAATATAGAAAACACACTAATGTTCCAACCTACTACTTTCCAGCTCTGGCTTCTCACTGCCTTCTAGTTATAATTTTAACACTATTTCTCCTCTAAATGAATTTAGATAACAGATATAAAAAACACATTCAAGACAAATGTTACATCAGAATTTCTAAAGGTATAATTTTCCTTCACAATAAATACCTGGACTTTAATTTTTTGTCTAGCCATATTTTCAACTTTGCATTTCCATGTTTTTACTTGCCTCAATAATTTGGAGCTAATACTTTAAAATTAGGAATCTTTCAATATTTTTTTTCAAAATATCATGTTGCAATATAATCCTTCAAATGTCAGGTATTACAAGCCAACTCTGTCTCAATGTGGTCCAACCAGACCTTTCAAGAGGATCACTCTAGTAAAATACTATAGACCATGCAGTTGAGGTTATTTATTTGAACAGAGCAAATCTCCTTTAAGAACAATTACATACTAAGCTTTAACATGTAATTAATATTACACCAACAGAAACTTAATGAAATTTTATTAAAAATAGTAAAAAAAAAGTTGAAACATACGGTGCTACTCACTGAGTGGTCCAATTTGAACCTCTTTTCCTCGAATCTTTGCTTCTGTTTGAGAATGAGCTCATTCACTGAAAACACAAAATAAATACCACATATAATTTGTATGTTCGTTTTAAGTGAATTACCCAATTCTCCTGCTTAGATGGATTTTGTTTTACCTTTACAAAGACTCAAAATTAAAAAGATGCTAAACAGAAAATGTTAGTTTTTTATTTAAAATTAGAAAAAGTTTCGGTGCAGCTGCTACTACTACAACTATTATTACTATAGGAGAATTCTTCAGAATATGTATTTCCTCTTATGGGTTTCTCAATGATGACACTACTGGCATTTGTAGATAATTCGTCACTGTGTGAGACTGTCCTATGCTCCACATGGTAACAAGCATAGGTAACTTTGTATTTACTATGAAATAAGCACTAAAGATTTTTACCTGTCCTTTTTGTTTATAACTTTTCTATAAATACCATGAAAGATAGTTACCTATCCAAAAATTATCCTATCTTTTTTCTTGATAATAATATGATTTTTAGCCAAGTATTGGACTACCATGTAACTTTTAGAGAAGCTAGATCCCTCTCCAGCCCAAGGAATGATTCTTAAGTAACCTAATGCAATCAGGTCATTTATATGCTTGTCTGTGATTGGTATGGGGTAAATATGTGACCCAGTTTTGATTAATGAGAGGTGTGCTGTCTTTCAGAAGACATAGGAAGGATAGGAGAAAAACAAGTTGTTTCCCTGCCTTCATAAGAGGATGATATCTGGAACTGCTAAGAGATATCTTGCAACCTTAAGGGTAGCTAGTCAAAAGACCAAGACATATGCTGGAGATAGAAGAACAGAACAATGGAAAAAACTTGACAATATCACTGAACAACTGGATTAAATAGCTCTGGAAATTCTTTTCCTGCAGATCAAAATATTTTCTGTAATGTTGAAATCACATTTAATTGCATTTTTCTGGGTTTTTTTAATAGTCAACAAATACTACTGATACAAAAAAACTTATTAAAAGGAAACCAGCACTAGGATAGGTAAGCACTTTACTTTAGACATTATCTTATAGGTTACTATCACCAATTAGAGATGAGGGAATATTAGAACAGAGAGCATAAGGAATTTACAGTGACATACAGAACAAGATGCAACTATAAATATTTTTGAGAAAAACAGATACCAAGCCCATACTAAGGATACAAGATTCAGAGATGAATCAGACTTAACCCAAGATCTCAAGCAACTCTGACTAGCAAGACAGATGCAAATGATGCAGTACTTGTAATATAATGCGATAAATAGTACTATCATTGAAATAGATTTAAATGTCTACTGGCCAGGGATCAATCAAAATGTGAACAAGCAGGCTTCACATGGAAAGTAATGTTAGACCTGGGCCATAATAGGCACACAGAGACTAAGCAGAAAGAAGAATGAAAAAAAATTCAGATAAGAACATGCACTTGTGTGTATATACCAAAGTCATAAAACAACAGGATATATAAAATGATTTTAAATTGATATAGGCGAAACACAGAGTCAGAGTGATTTTGTAAATGATTAACAGGAGCTAAGAACTAAGGCTGGAAATGCAAGCAGATCAGAGCCTGACTGTGAAGAGGGTAAACTATACCTCACAAGCTAATTATCATAATGCAAATAAGGTAAAGGAGAGAGTTTCAAAAAATGCAGTGGTAATAAAGAGTAAGTGAGTGAGTTTAATATTTTACTTGCAGATTTAACTATCTGAATGGGAACTGTGACTGAAATACTTCATATGTACAAGCCACACTGAATTTTACCAAGAAATTTCCTATACCATTGTATGTGATTCTCACCAATACTGAAGATTAAGTTTTTAAAGGCCATAGAAATAAAATGCAAAATAAAATGAAAGCAAATGAAGGCATAAAGAAAGAGTAAAAACAGAATATATTAAATGGTATGCCATTTTATATAAAGACATTTAAATTCTATATTTACCAAACTGAAGTTTTTATTATAATATCAGATTTTTCATGGAGCTATCTGAAAAATTATATTTCTTCTTTACAAACTACATCCTATAATGAACAATCGTCAATAGGTTTCTTCATCAAGGAGTATTTTATTATAAGATATTCTTAAAAATTTAACAACAAAAAACCTCTTAAAATGCAAGGTATATATTAAATATATACATCTATGCCTTATTCACCAAAGTAGTCCTTGGCACAGAATAAGTACCCAGTATTTGCTGAATTGTAACAGAGGTAAAGATCTGAAAAAGGGCAAGGAAATGTTTTACAAGTTGTCTCTTTAAAACTTCCCATCCTTTTTGGGAAAACCTGCATTCCTTCCAGAAGACAGTAAACAAAGGGGCAGAAAAATGTTCACTGCTGTTTATTTTCTATTACCTTAAGCCACAGGAGATGGCTCAACAGAATTTGTTGTTGAGAATTGTCTGAACAAAGGCCAGTCACAAGGTAGACAAAAACCATGAATTACAGTTAAACAATAGCCCAAAGTCACGATGTGTGGACATGTAACACCAGTCGGGTAGACCTCAGCCCATCCTCCAAACCTCCCCCCTTTAAAAAGCCCTTTTTTTCTGCTTAAAGAAAGGATGGTAGTCTTTTGAGACACTAGTCTGCCACCCTCCTCATTTCCTGGCAAATTAATAAACTTCTTATCTTTTCCTCCAACTATTTGCCCTTGTTCTTCGTTTTCACTGATTCAGTCTCACTAACAGGTACTGAACTGCCAGTAACAGAATGAACATATTAAACCTTGATGACACGCTCCTGAAGGATTTCAAATCTGATATGTCATTTTTAGCTAACACTTTCATATTTCTAATCAAGATAAGCATTTATTTCAAACCATAATCAGTCTTTAGAACTGCGACCTAAACCTGAAGGATGGTTTAAACATTTGATAATTATAATTCCATGGCACTTTATAACATCCACAGTACTAAGAACATTTCTTAATACTAAGAAAAATGCATTTCTACTGCTAAAGATTCCCTTCCAGCAACCACTCTGAGTCAGATTGCCTAATAGCAAATCCCAATTCCACCACGTACTGGCTCTATAACTTTACACAAGTTACTCAAACTACCTGTGCCTTAGCTTCCTCACCTAACGAATGAGGATGGTAACAGCAGTACCTATTTCAAAGGACTGTCATGAGGATTAAATGAGTTCATGCACATAAAGTGTAATAATTATGATAGTACCTGGTAGTAAGGATTTTGTGTCAGCTACTTTTTTTAAAAAATAGGGATTTTAAATTTTGCATGTATGTTTTCCTGTAAAATAATGAGTAAGAGGATCATTCATTAGAGAGGTAAGAAAACTCAACTTATAAATAGACAGTGTGAGACACAACTAGAGAGACAGAGGTGCAATGAGAGAGAGAAAAAGAAAGAAAGAGAGCACTCAAGTGGGCACATGGAAGTTTGCAAGCCACAAGAGAAAGAGAAAGAGCAAGCCTTGGCAAGAGTGGAGGAGTGCACCTGCAGAATGTGTGTTAGGACAACGGAGGGGGTAGCTTCTAGCCTACAACCTGAATGAAACTGTCAGGATAGCTCAAGACCAAGGGAGATGGAGAGGTGCACAGAGAGTGTAGGCACTGCAGGAGTGGGAGGGATGGCGGGGATGACAGACACGCTATGGAAGGTAGAGGTCAGAAGAAACAGGGACTGTAATGTAGTACTTAAACAGGAAAGACAAAATCATGTTGTCTGTCTCAGTGAAAAAGTATATGACTATAATGACAAAAAAAATAAATCGATCTTGAGTATCTCTTTTTCTTTTCTCTTTTTTTTTTCA
>VBSM01000662.1:11996077-12011557 GCA_008086735.1 Cheirogaleus medius
AGAAGATGAGAGGTGGGGGAATGGCAGGTCAGTGGAGCAGTCAGAACACACACAACATTTATCAATGGGCGCAGTTTGTGGTGCCTCAGAACAATTAAAATAGTAGCACAAAGATCACTGATCACAGATTACCATAAGAGTTAAAATAATAAGAATTCTCAATATGTGACACAGAGACACAAAAGTGAGCATAGGCTGTTCGAAAAATAGTGTCAATAGAATTTCTCAACATAGGATTCCCCAAAATTAATTCAAAACAAAAAAGACAAGCACAATAAACTGAAGTGTAATAAAACAAGGTATGCCTGTACATACATTTCTGTTAAAGTAAAGTACTACAGGTAAATCAATAAGAATTTCAAGCATGAAAATACCATTATAGAAGGAGAAAATTCCGTGAGTGATAATGAAATTTAAGAAGAAAATCATGCAGAAAAAGAATGAAATTTCATTGTTAAAAGTTTATTTATATATTTTTAAAGCAATGATATTAGTAACAAATCACTATATTTAGATTCTACTAGATACATTTTAAAGAGATACAACATTTCTGTGCTGAAAGAACCATATTTAATTTCTAGAAATTATATTCTTTACAATCACTTAAAATTATGAAAAATAATTTTGAATGCCAACCTAAAAATGTGTGAGGAGGTACATTTTTTAAAATTCTCAAATGGGTTATATAAGCAAAAACATTTAAAGAGTACTGCTATAGAAATCACGTAGCCTATGACTTCTCCCCATGACTTAGGCATTAAAAGTGAAAGGCCCCTAAGCTATCAATAAAATAGGTACAAAGATGCCTAGAATATCTCAGAATTGTATAACATATCCTTCGTTACCTTTCCATACTCAAGAGGAAATCTGAAATCACTTTTAGAGACTCAAGGTCTTCGTAACCCAACTAATAACTGCAGGTACTATCCATATCATGTAATGTCGAGCTGAAGCAATGAAAATAAATAATTTCTAAGTGGTTTTTTTAGTTAAAAACAAAACATCTAATATTCCACCTTCAGGAACAGATAAATCAACATATCTCAATGACATTCTTCTGAGCAAACGGGAGATAGTTTCTATCTACCCAATATAGCAATCTTAGGATTTGGCCATCAGTGTACAAAGGAGAAGGGTAGAAGAGGTGACTGACAGAAAAACAGAGATAGATATATAAGGATAAAATGTTATTTCTATGACTGACATATATAATCACACTGGAAGCTGCAATAAAATTAAAAGACTTCAAATATTGGCATAAAACACTTTACACTGCAATTTCCTAAAACCAAAATTTCTTAACCACAAAAAGAGAAGGTTATAAGTAGATCATAGCCAAGATACTTTCTAGCTTAAAAAATCGGTGATTGTGACCTCGCTATTCATTGGATACATATATTTGAGAATCTATATAATGTATGGAATCCTTTCCCAACTTAAACAGTACTATTAATATATTTTTATGCTTCTTCCATACCAGTATATAGTACTCCCTTTCTCACTATTTCTAATAGGAACACACATAACGGAATTTCCAACTTGTGGACCCACTAAAGAATGTTGCCTGAAAAATTTAGTAAATACCAAAATCTTCAGACCATCAGATTCCTTTCTATTTTTAACCACTCCAAAAAATAAGTAGTTTTTCACAGTTATGACAAGAGAGAGAGGAGTGATTCTAGATCTCATAGGGCAACATCAATCCAAATTTGCAAGTTCAGGGACAAAAGATTCTGTTTTGCAGGACTTGGTTTCTCTCTTACCTAACCTAGACCATCAAGTCTAGTCCTGCTGGATACCATGCCACTCAATAGTTCTCTCTTTGTGCTTTTCCTAAGTTCCTTCTCCAAGTTCACCATAAGATTGTACCTACTTAGAAGAATTTGTCATTTTAGCCAAAAATCTTCAAAATATTTCCACAAGGATCCCTTTTCCTGTACAGTCATCCAGTGATTTTCCTCAATGAAAAAATACTGGATTGTACTGAAGAGTAACAGAGAAAAAAGGATGGTAGCTAGTGCACATTTAGAAGTAAAAAGGAAAGCCATAGCTGAAAAAATACAGATTCATGATTTATTATAAACCACCATTTGAGCTAAGCAAAATCAAATTACAACCAAAGCAATGGCAAGTCAGAATATTATACACAGGTAGTTACCACACCTTAACTTGGAGCATATTAGTCTTTAGAATGAAGAATTAACTTTTTTGGTGTACAAACCCAATAGTGTCCTATTGGATGTCTACCTATATCTGAAAATTAATCTTTGGTTTATTATTCATTCACAAAACATGCAGACTAAAGGTTTCCTACACTATCTCAGGCTAGTTCACAACTAGCCTCTGACTAGATATTATTTCCAACCATTTACCATTTATACTTATGGGTTCCATATTCATGTCTCTTCTCCAGTTCTTACCATTTCTCTCTTATAAGTTCTATATTCATGTCTTACTCCCCTGAGTTCTTACTTTTCAATTGCCTCATCAGTTCATAGACTTTCTTCCCCCACCCAGGAATCTTCATACCCAAGGTTTTGCCCTTTCTCTCAACATTCACCAAACATGAGTTCCCCCTCCCCATTAACTCTTTCCTCTGTTACTTCTCACTTCTGCCCCCAAAACAGAAGCAGTAGAATGCATAATACTACATAGAGAAACCAAAAGGTATTCTGGGCCTCTGGCATTTTTGTTAAGCCTCACATCCTGTCCACACATCTACATAATAATCTAAAAGTCATATCATTATTTTAAATGAAACTTAAAAATAATATGATATTGTGCTAACAATATATGAAATCTATGCCACAACCCAGGAAGAGAAGCACTGTGGTAAGTATTAGAGAAAGACTTACTAACCTCTAAAATAGGTTTTTTGAATAAATTAGTGCTAGCAGATACTTTTAAAGATAGGATATTTAAAAAAAAAAATTTAAAATTATTCCAAAGACTCACCCAAGAAATTAGGATACAGATGGTCAATATTGTCCACAACATAGTTACACTTGGGACATCTATTATTGTCCTCCAAACTCTGATGAATACACTTGTAGCTATTAGCAGGGAAAAAATAAAACAGGCTTAATTTAATCAACAAAAAATGAATAAACTGATCACAAAATAATGCCTTAGTCTTCTATTCCTCATTTTCAACATAAGTAATCTAACAAATTCATTCAGCTTATATTTTTATATCAATAGTGTATATATAGGGCATTTATTCGATAAATAGTACACAAAAGTTATTTTAAAAAAACCTGAATAACAAGCTTATTATATATAAAATTTAAAAAGATACATTAACTAAATTTTAAGTTCATGCAATTTAGTTTATAATAGCACAAGAAAAACAAATGCCTATGGCTCAGTAAACACACTTTTCATATTCTTGGAGTACTGATACCCTTAATACAAAAAGAGCTCATTCAAATAAAAAAGAAAAAACAGAAATCTCAACCAAAAAAAAAGAATGTTAATAAGCATGAGAAAACTTTCATCTTTATTAGTAATAAAAATGTAATTTAAAATTAAAGTCAGGTGCAGTGGCATGCACCTGCAGTTTCAGCTACTTAGGAGGCTGAGGCAGGAGGATCACTTGAGGAGTCTGAGGCAGGCCTGTGCAACACAGTGAAACCTCATACCCCCCCCAAAAAAATTATATACTAGTTTTTGCCAATCAGAACGGAAAAATTAAAAAAAAAAAAACATACTGTCATCATTAAAAAGCACCTATGGATACAAATAATCTAATGTACTTCTGCAAGAAATGTAAATGGCACAACTTTCCTAGAAAGCAAATTACATGAAAAACTTTAATAAAGTGATTTTACTAAAAGGAATTTATTCAAAGGAAATATATATGTAGAAGAGTGTTCAATACAGGGTTATCTATAAATAGCAAAGTAAAATAAAAGCAACTAAATACTTGGGAACAAATTTGTAAGCATCAATCCAATGCAATGCTATACAGCCAATAAAAATTATATTGTAATCTGTATGCAATGAAAAATAATCTATTAATAGTTATTGTTTGAGAAATATGATCACAGGAAATTTTCCCTTTCTTACATCATCTATTTTTCTATAATGTTGTACCTTTTACACTGTATATTTCTTTATAATAAAACTCTTTAAATATTTTTCAAGCAAATCACAGAAAAATATAAAAATGACATGAGGAAAAAAGTCACCGTATCACTATATTGCTGAATAAAAACGACAATCTATAACACAGTAGATACAACATAATCCCATTTCTGTTTTAATGTATTGTATATGTGTACATTTAAAATAAACTGAAAAAGACATTTGCCACAATGTTAACAGTATTTTTCTCTGGTCATACAATAATTATAGGAAATATTTTATTTGTAGATGTCTCTAACTTAGGTGTCTATAGTAAATAAGCTTTACTTCTAACAATCAGAAAAAAAATGATTTCTAAGAAATCACAAGGGAGATTTATAAAGATCATTCCTCCAGAGAATGCACCTTTTTTATTCTGTATCCAAATTACTACAAATTTACTTCAGCTTTATAAACTGAAGCTGAATTTTTTTATCTACTTACCCTCCTCCACCTTATCATAAAGCAAAATAATACAAAAATAAAAACCTACATCCACCAGGATTTCACTGTTCTGATTATCAACTACTTTCTCATCTCATGTGTTACTTTCAAGATAAGTAAAAAGGAGGACGGTACCAGGAATCAAAGTAACAGTGGTCTTTAGAATAGCACAGGGCCCTAAAGATTGGAGTAAATGCCTGGCACATAATATTGAAATACTGCTCAAATATCTGCCAAACAAATGACTTGCACAGTGGTCCAGAAACAATGTCATCAAATCTTACAACCATGACAAGGGTAAGATTACCATATTATCATGAGATATGCTTCATATCTGACTGAAAATGTCCTACATGGACATGTCACTGAAGGAAATAACATACTAAATGTTTTAGTTTCATTTTTATTACAAGAGAGCAGCATAATGTAGATAGGCAAATACAATAGATTAAGAATCCTAACATGGAGAAATTTCCTTTTTCCCTAAGTAGGCTATAAATGAGTTAACATTACAAGGAAATACACATGCAAGATTTAGCCCTTTAAAAAAATCAGCAAGTTCTTTCCTTGCTCAATAGCTTAAAAAAAAAAGAAAAGAAATAAAAACCAGCAAGTTCAAACAAAGCAAGTCACAAGGAAAGAATCTAGGAAGGTTATTAAAGATAAGAGATAGGTTGATAGATAAGCAGAAGAAGAACATTTTGGGTTTTAGCAAATAGTTTTTGAAACAAATTGTAGTTAGAAAATGAGCAAATAATATGACAAGATGAACAAGCTAAGTTAGTCACAGAGTTTGTCAATATACTAGAAATTATTCCAAAACCTAGAATACCCTCCTTTCTCTTCTTCAGCACCCTAGTCACATCCCTTATCAATAGGCTTACTATTAATACTATACTCTCCCAGAAGAAAAATTCATCTGGGACACAGCTAGAAGGAATTATTCTCAGGAAGAAAAGTTCAAGTGATTTTTCTGCATCACGCCTGATAATATCCACCTGTATTATAAAATTAAAGTGCATCAAATTATATAGCAGTTTATAAAATTGAATAGCAAGATGCACTGTTATCTTATAGCATCTGCTACTTTACTACCACCCCAAAGTAAACCTGCCCTAGTTTGACAAATATTTACTATCTTATACCTATCTCTGTATGTGCCTGTCAGCCCCTCTTCTATTTGTTCATTAAATACATGGATTTGTTTTACTTATCTCTGTACCCCTAATGTTTAGCATAACATCCTTTTAAAGAGTTTGAACTCAATAAATGTTGAATGCATGAAGGAAGAGATATAAGCAAAAAGCAACATACTTCTGCTGTCCTCTGGGTCATATAAAACCCTACAAGAAACTCTCAATTTTGTTTACGCCGGTAAGGCTAATTCATTCTGATCCAGCTGGCCTACTTGACCATCACCAGCTCAGATACAATGCTTTATAGATGCCAAGAGAAGGATAAGTGCCTAGACTTGTAATCAAAACTAGGTGGGCATAAAGAGGTAAAAGGAATACATATCTCAGGTCCATCTGAGATGTTTTCAAGCTACTTATACTGCAAGTCTTAATTAGAACTATTTACTATGATAGTATGCTGACATAAATGGGTGCCTGCTTTCTCATTAAGTATTAACATACATCTGATAATAAAGAATGGATATTTATATATGTATATTGTTGTCTGTTTCTTCTTCTATGTATATAACTGCCAACAAAATATAAATATCTTTTTCTCTGTAAACAAGGATGGGTAGATTAAAAAAAACTGTAAGTAATCAGAAAATTACAAGAACAGCAAGTATAAATTGGTATCAGCTGTCACATATAGCGAAGTATAAAGAAAAGACTAATAGCATGGTATAAGATAGATTAGCCAAAAGTCTCAAAAGGCAATCTCACACCCAGGCTTGACTGCCCATATACTGGAAGATGAAGATGCTGAGGGACCCCATTAATTGTAGCTAACTTATGAAGCAAAATAGTAAATCAGGACTTGTTAGACATGAGGTCTAAAAAGCAAGGTGCAGGGGACAAGCTGGAGGCGGCAAAGACAAAAGAGCCAAGTTTATCTCTATATTATACAGAAGCCATATTTCTTATTATCTTATTGAGTTTCAGTCAGACTACAGCTAACAGTAGGTTCACACAAGAGAAGAAGAGTTATCAGGTAGGAATGAATAAAGTGAAAGAAGTTCCTGCTCTACTGTCTCCAAACTGTTACCAGGAAAGACTTATCAGTGACCTGCTGGATGCGGGATAAACAGGTGATGTGGTCCAATTTGATTTAGCGCTATTAATTTGGATGTAGCTCTGAAGTAGTATAATGCTTTTGTTCTAGCCTACCAGCCAGGATATATTAAAAGAGAGTTGACACAACAGGCTGTATATTGTTAATGAATGAAGTATCATAGGCTTCACGTCAGGATAGGATAAATAATTACAAACTTTTGTTTTAAACAAAACTGGAGAATAGTTGCATAGTATAGCAAGCCTGACATTAGAACTGCCAGCCTTCAGTTTTATTAGCTCCTGCCAATGTTATGGCCTCTATTCTACCAAAACCTGCTTTCTGGTTGGTATCTTAAAACACATTCTCATCAGGGTAACATAATAATAACTTAAATTGTAATGAGGATCTATGCCTAAGCTGTTTTAATTTGGGGAGAAGGACAAAAAAAATTTATTTAAGAAACCAATGAGGCTTTCCAACAATGATCTAAAGACACCATGAAGATTACAGTTATAAAGTCATTCAGTAATTTATTAAACTTCACAACATAGTGAAGCAAGATTACAGAACTGATTCACAGCCTTTTATAAAATGCCACAGTGAATGCATAAGTTAGAGGAGGACAATTAGGAAAATAAAAACACCACTTTACCATGTATTTCATACTTTAATACTTTTAAATCTATGAATGAAGGAGTAGGAAGAGGATAAGGAAGGGGAAAGAGGGGAGAGAATGAAGAAGATCAAGAGGGCAGCAGCAGAGTTAGGTTGAATGACTTGACAAAGCTTAGGTAAGTTTTACAGCCAGAAGTAGAATACTGATCTACCAATGTCAAGAACTTGCTCTTTTAGCTGTAGATCAGCAGTTCTTAACTGGGGGCAATTCTGTCCTCCAAAGGATATCTGGCAATATTTGGAGGCATTTTTGGTTGTCACAACTGGGAGAGGAGGGATGCTACTGGGTAGAGGCCAGGGGCACTGCTAAACAATCTACAATGTACAGAACAGTCACCTACAACAAATAATTATGTGGCCTAATGTATCAATAGTACCAAGATAGAGAAGGCCAACTATAGATCACTCAATTTTCCAGAATAATCAGAATCCAAAATCTCTGAAAGAAGAATATGATTTCCCATGGAATGCTTAGGTACTAGATCAATATATGAACCAAACAGTAAGCTATTGTCCAACAATCAGCCTGAAAAGATCAAGATCATACCTGTATCGGCCTAAAAGCAAGACCTACATGACGACAATTACATTAGCAATGCAGAGCAGAAAGTGATCCATGAATCATAATGTTAATGCAATGCTATACTAGAAAAGTATTCAAGAAAACAAGATGGTCTTAAAAAAAATAAATAAATAAAAAACCCTGGTAAAAAGATTCTGAAATCCTGGATGTATTGCAGATTAAAGAAAAGAAAAAAAAGATTCTGAAAGAACACACAATCATTCCTTACCAGCAGATAACCTATGACGAGGTAGGCAAGAAAGACTGGGGGAAGGGAGACATTTACATTTCATATCACACCTTTCTGTTCAATAAAAGTTGCTTTTTTAGCCAAAAGTATACACTGCTCTTATCATTTTATATTTTTTTATAATAGTGAACATAGATAATACAAGCTAAGAAAGCTATTTTTATTCTAAACTTTTTAAATGACCAGAAGATTGAATATGCCTATCACTGAAGCATCATGCTCCAGATGAAACTAAAGGTCTTATAGACTGGTGTTAATACCCAATACTCTTCATGATGCCAAACTGCCATATAGCATATTCAACTTAAAAGCATAAAATTATGGGTCTACTTTCAATATGAATTAAGAATATAAAGATTATTAGAACACAAC
The DNA here is from genome assembly GCA_008086735.1 of Cheirogaleus medius. NCBI lineage: Eukaryota > Metazoa > Chordata > Mammalia > Primates > Cheirogaleidae > Cheirogaleus > Cheirogaleus medius. The sequence continues at coordinate 12,004,735 of VBSM01000662.1, forward strand.
AGAAATACTAAGGGTAAAATAATATAATATGCTAACAGAATAGGTGAAAAAAATCAAAAAAAGAAATTAAAAATACACAGATTATGAACCCATTAGGATGGCCACTATCAAAAAACAAAACAAAAACACAAAACAAAGCAAACAGAAAATAAGAGTTGGCAAGGATGTGGAGAAATTGGAACCCTTATGCACTGCTGGTGAGAACATAAAATAGTGCGGCCCCTATAGAAAACAGTACAGCAGTTCCTCAAAAAATTAAAAACAAAACTACCACATGATCCAGTAATTCCACTTCTGAGGATATAACCAAAAGAATTAAAAACAGGGTCCCAAAGAAATATTTGTATACCTATGTTCATAGCAGCATTATTCATAATAGCCAAGAGGCGGCAGCTACCCTACTGTCCACAGATGGATGAATGGATAAACAAAATGTAGTATATACATACAATGGAATATTATTCAGTTTTACAAAGAAAGGAAATTCTGATACATGCTACAACATGGATGAACATTGAGAACATTATGCTAAGTGAAATAAGCCAGTCACAAAAGACAAATACCTCTACTTATATGAGGTAGTAGTTAAATTCATAAAAACAGAAAGTAGAATGGCGTTTGCTGGGAGCTACTGGGAAGGGGAAATGGGGAGTTGTTGCTTCGTGGTTGTAGAGTTTCAGTTTGCAAGATGAAAAAGTTCTAGAGCTCAATTGTCCAACAAAATGAACATACTACTTAACTGTATACACCTAAAAATGGTTAGGTTATACATTCTATGTTATGTATATTTTACCACAATCAAAAATTTTTTAAATACACAGATTAATGTGACTGGTATAATCTAAAGATAACACTGAGTAAAATGTTAAAAAAAAAAAAAACAGCACTTTTTAATCCTCTATATCCTTTTCCCATGTCTTTCTCAGCCTACTTTACTGACCCTCCCACCTATCCACACAATTGAATAACTGATGCTTCATGCTTGGTCCTAATAGCCCAGCATCCCCAATTTTCAAAAACAGTAGTCAAAGTTCTTATTAACAATTAATAAACACAGAAATTTCTAAATCCATCTGTAAGGTCTGTGGTAAATCTAAGTGTTTCATAGAAATTGTGCACCAACCATGTTTACTACTTTGAACTGCCAATCCTGTAAAGATGTATCAGTTAAGAAAAACAATACAAGATAAACAAAATTAGTTTAAAACGCATAACTTCTCATTGGCTACATTTACATTTAAGTTTAAAAATGCCAAAAGACTATTTTACTGAATAAAAGCATCTTACCAAAAGCTGTGGCCACATTTCGTCATGTATGCCTCCTCAATCATATCAAAGCAGATGGGGCTAAAAAGAAAACAGAAAAATAATTGATATTTTAGTGGCGTGATTATGAATTAGAAAAGACTAGTACCAATACCAATGACGTCATATTTCAATACATAGTTAAGAGCTAAATCTTCAAACATTCTATCAACAAAAGATGAAACTTCTATTGAGCTCAACTTTAGAGGATTGCTAGTAAAATGACAATTTGTTTAAGATGACCCTAACAGCCACTAAGCTTCAAAATGAATTCAATGAGTAAATTAAAATGGTTCTAATATTTTAAGTCTGCTCACAATTTTTAATAGTGCAATGCAGTCAGCAGAGCTCTTAAAAAGTTCTACCAACTTCTTCTACATTCCCTGTACTCAAAGGCACCCACCTAAACCTGCTAATCTAAATGCTCTCTTTTCTTTCCTATCCCAAAGAAAGCTAATTCCTTGGGTGATAAATTTACAATTCAGTTTCAACAATGCTGCTAGGTAATAATGTTGATAATAGGCCAAACTATACCAATTACACCCATGACAAACATTAACTCATTTAATCCTTTCAACAACACAGTCAAATAGGTACCTATTACTAGACCCATTTTATAGATGAGGAAACTGAGGTACAGAGTTGTTAAAGTCACACAGGTAAGAATTAACAATGCCAAAATTCAAATTCAAGTCTATATTCTGTCTGTCGCCCAGGCTGGAATGCCATGGCACAATCACAGCTCAATGCAGTCTCAAACACCTAAACTCAGGGACTACACAGGGAATACTGCTCAGGGATTACAGGCATGAGCCCACCACACCTGGCCCAAATTAAGGTCTATGTTCTTAATCACTATCCTATGCTACTTTCTGATACTTTGAGTTAATTATTAATTATAATTATCTTCTGTCTTCTTTTTCTATAGAGAATCAAAAGCAGAATATTCAAAATCCCAGCCTTCTTTGCAGTTAAGGTTGGCCATATGGCAAAGTTCTTGCCTAAAAAATGCAGGCATCAGAGGCCGGGCGCGGTGGCTCACGCCTGTAATCCTAGCACTCTGGGAGGCCGAGGCGGGTGGATAGCTCAAGGTCAGGAGTTCGAAACCAGCCTGACCAAGAGCGAGACCCCGTCTCTAAAAAAAAAAAAAAAAAAAAAAAAAAAAAAAAAAAAAAAAAAATGCAGGCATCAGTCCCTGACAGGACACTTTGTACAAGAACAAAAATGCAAAGTCTTGTAAAAAGACATTTCCCTTTCTCCTTCCTAAAACTCTGATGCAGTGTCCAGAGATAAACAGCTATCTTGTGACCATGAAGACAAACACCTAAAGTTGGAAAGATAGGACACTGGTTCCTTGATGACATCCTAAGCAGTTACTAGCCCTGGACTGCCTACACCTCTGGACTTCCCATTACATGACAAAAATAAACCCTTATTTAAGCCAGTGTAAGTTTTCTGTTATAGGCATACAAATCCAATCCTTACTGATAATATGACATATATTTTTAGTATTAAAAAGCTAAATCTTCATCTGTCATGCCAAATGAAAGCAATAAATCAAAAAATAACAGTACTATATTATTTAGTGAAATGGAAGCAATATAGTATAGCAGTAAATAATACATGTGGTGAAGTCAAGATGGTTATGTCAAATCCTAACCCTTCCACTTATTAATTATATAATTATGTTCAATTATTTAATCTCCTTGTGCCTCAGGTCTGCTAATGTGTTAATATGTAGGATGGTTCTGTCTGCTGTCTTTCACAACAAAAAAAAATGTAGATGATAACAGTATGAACCTTATAAGAGAAGTTTAAAAAAACAAAAAACCTATAAAGTACTTTAGAAAAGTAGCAAGTAACTAGTAAGCACTCAAATGTTAGATGATGATGATAATGATGACTAATTCTAGCAGAAGAAATAGCTAAAATAATTTAAATGATTGCTTCTGAGAGGGAAGACTACCTTGGAAATGTTGAAAGGGTAAATAAAGATTTGTTGCTTTTCATTATACGGCATTCTGTCGTATTTTTTTTTAAAAAGTCCCCTTAGATGAAACTGTATGGTCCTAATATTGTTTAATTTCTAAAACTAGAAAACACTATTCCCTACGAATGGACAAAAGCAAACATCCAAATTTTCTATCACAAAAGATCTAGATACCGTGTTTCCCCAAAAACAGGACCTACCCATAAAATAAGCCCTAGCAGGATTTCTAAGCATTTGCGCGATATAAGCCCTACACCGAAAATAAGACCTAGTGATGGGCCTGGCTACGCAGCCTATCTGCACAACCCATGCATTTTGTCACGGAGCGGTAAAGACGACGAGCAGCCTTTCTCATCTGCCCCATGAGAGCTCTATTGCTCAAAATGAGAGACTGGGGCCAATGGTTCTAAAGTAAATAGAGTCGCAAGGAATTCAGGATGGAATTCGGGGTTTAGAGAGTTATGATGATGTTCCAGAAGAAGAAGACTTAACTATATTTGAATAAATGTAGATTATTGTACCGTACTTAAAAAAAATAACACATCCCCTGAAAATAAGCCCTAGGGTGTCTTCTTGAGGAAAAATAAATATAAGACCCTGCATTATTTTCGGGGAAACACAGTATCAACACACCAACCTTTTAAACAGAACCTGTAATAAAGCATTTTTAAGATTTGGGGAAAGAGATCTTTCTGGTCCCAAAGAAAATAAGTGTATAGGTTTCAGTAACAATACTATCCATCTTCGTTCTATGCTGCAGTGTAGCTTAGAAGATGCAAAATGTTTTAACAGACATTCCAATCTGTTCAGAAGTCAGTCCAGCCTTCCAACAGTGCCACCAATGAACATTTTAGGAGTGGCCACAGCACCCAAAATAAACTGAATATTTATCAATACTCTCCCAGAAAATTCCAAAATTTTTAATATTCATTCATTCAACAAATTATATATTGAATACTAACTATATACAAGACATTGTTCTAAATATTTGGATATAGAAGTAAATAAAACAAATCCCTTCATGGTGCTTACAATCTAGCAGAAGAGACAGACAATAAATAAGATAAAAATATTTTATATAGTAATGTTAGATAGTGATAAATGCTGAGGAAAAAATAAAGCAGAGAACAGGGATAGGAAGTGTTGGGTTGAGAAACAGTTTGCCAATTTTATACAGGATAATCAGGGAAGCCTCAATGAGTTGATATTTAAGTAAATATTGTCAAGGTAGTGAAGGAATGATCTACACAGTAATCTAGGGCAACAGCAATCTAGCAGTAAGAGCAAGTGCAAATGTCCTGAGGTAGGACACATACCTGACATGCTCAAAGATTAGCAAGAAGGCCAGTATAGAGTAGAATGAGCAAGTGGGAGAAAAGGAGAAGATGAGGGAGAGAGATAATAAGGGGCCAACTTAGAGAACTAAGTAACATTAAGGACTTCGGGTTTTACACTGAGTAAAAGAGGAATTCACTGGAATATCTGGAATAGGGAAGTGTTGTGGTTTGACACAGTGACGAACCAGATCACTCTACCTAATATGTTGAAAAAGGACTAAAGAGAAGCAATATAGAAATGGTTATGGAATTTATCATAATAATCCATTGAGAAACAGTGCAAGATTGGACTAGCGTGGTAGCAGTGGGGTTGGTGAGAAGTGTTCAGATTCTAGACATATCTTGAAGGTAGAGTTATGGTTTGCTAATGGATTACATGTTGAGCACAAAACAAAAACTAAGGTTTTCAGCCAGAAAACTAGAAGAAACAACAGGTTTACATCACATAGAGCCCAATCACCCATTAGTTCATTAAAAAAAAAAAAAGGCAGGACAACAGTATGTGTCACATCAAATGTGTTCCACTGATATTAAAAGTTGCAGTACTCCAAAATTATTATCAGATTGGTTTAAACCAGAGGCTTTGAAGGAATGTCTTCTAAGCAACATGAATTAAAGAGGAGAAAGTCTCCACAGTTTTTACCAAAAGCTAGCTTTTTAACCACATTTAAAGGCCATGACTTCCAATAAAAAAGGAATTCAAGTGAAACTGATCCTACCTATGCCACTTATAGCTTTGTGACTCTGGGCAAGTAGTTTAATCTTTCTAATCTCATTTCCTCATTTGTAACTGGGATGATAATTATGTCACAGAAGCACTTTACTGATTAACAACATATCTACAAAGTGTTCGGTACAATGCCTGGTATACAATATTCATTAAGTGGCAGAATACACCAAAAAGAGTGAATCTGGAAAAATATATATCAGTTATAGGACTAGTACTATGGTGTGAATATTTGTGAACCCCCAAAATTGAAGTGATTTCAAATGTGAAATCCTAATGCCCAAAGTGATGTTATTAAGAGATGGGCTTTTGGGAGTCCTCATTGAATGGGATTAGTGTCCTTAAAAAGGGTCTAAGTGGGCACCATCACTCACACCTATAATCCCAGCAACTCAGGATCATCTGAGGTCAGGAGTTCAAGACCAGCCTGTGTAACATGGTGAGAAATATCCCTAATAAAATGAAAAAAGGTAACCGGGCACAATAGCACCTTCCTGTAGCCCAAGCTTACTAGGAAGTCTGGAGCAGGAGGAACATTTGAGTCCAGGATTTCAAGGCTGCAGTGAGCTATGATCATGCCACTGTACTCCAGCCTGAGCAAAAGAACTAAACCAACCAATTTAAAAAAAAAAAAAAAAAGATGATGACAACAACAATGATGACCATGATGACAACATCAGAAGGAATTTGATCTCCCATTCTATCACGTGAGAATACAGCAAGCAAGCACTATGTACCAGAAATCAAGTCCTCACTGGACATGGAACTTCCCAGCACCCTGATGTGAATTTTCCAGCCTCCATAAATGTGAGAAATAAATTTCTGTAGTTCTTAAGTTATAATACTTAGTTTATTGCATTTTCATTTAGCATCCTGAACAGACTAATCCTTAGGAAAGGCAGTATCTACCCAAGCCAAAAATTTTCTATAATTTCCATTAAAAATAGTTAGAACAGAATAAAGCAGATAGGTGGGGCTCTAATCACTCCCTTTTCCAAGAAAAGGACGAAATATCACAGGAACTACAGAAATATTAATAAAGAGAAGATTCTAACAAAAATACCATTAACTCTTCCAAATTGTGAAAAGCAAGAACATACTCAGAGTAGGTTTAGGAAAAAACCTATCTATTTAGAATACTCCATTTGGAAAAATAATCCACATAGAGCCCCTGCTACTCTGTCAATTAATAGCACTCAAGGAAGACAGGCAACCCAAATTCCAGCAAATATATAAGTACCAACTTTCCAACAGCCTGTGCTCACTTTGTGTCTCTGTGTCACATATTGGGAATTCTCACAAATTTCAGACTTTGATTATTATTTATCTCTTATGGTAATCTGTGATCAGTGATCTTTGTGATACCATTGTGATGGTTCTGGGGCACCACAAACTGTGCCCATTGATAAATGTGTGTGTTCTGACTGCTCCACTGACCTGCCATTCCCCCACCTCTCATCTTCT
>VBSM01000662.1:12011657-12025015 GCA_008086735.1 Cheirogaleus medius
GTGTGTGTTCTGACTGCTCCACTGACCTGCCATTCCCCCACCTCTCATCTTCTCCTCAGGCCTACCTATTCCCTGAGACATAGCAATATTGAAATTAGGCCAATTAATAACCCTACAATGGCCTGTAAGCATTCAAGTGAAAGGAAGAGTCACACTGTCTCTCACTTTAAATCAAAAGCTAGAAATGATAAAGCTTAGTGAGAAAGACATGTCAAAAGCTGAGATAGGTGGAAAGCCAGCCCTCTTGCACCAAACAGTTAGCCAAGTTGTGAAGGCAAAGAAAGCAAAACAGCCTTATTGCTGATATGGAGAGAGTTTTAGTGGTCTGGTTAGAAGATCAAACCAGCTTACAACATTCCCGTAGCCACACTCTATAAACCAGAGCAGGGACCTAGCTCTCTTCAATTCTATGAAGGCTGAGAGAGGCAAAGAAGTTGCAGAAGAAAATGTTGATTCTAGCAAGGGTTGGTTCATGAAGTTTAAGGAAAGAAGCCAGCCACCTCCATTACGTAACAGCACAAGGAGAAGCGGCAAGCACTGATGTAAAAGCCACTGCAAGTTTATCCAGAAGATCTAGCCAAGATCATTAATGAAGGTGACCACACTAAACAACAGATTTTCAATGTAGACGAAACAGCCTTCTATTGGAAGAAGATGCCATCTAGGACTTTCATAGCTAGAGAGGAGAAGTCAGTGCCTTGCTTCAAAGCTTCCAAGGTGACTTTAAGTCGATGCCAGTGCTTATTTACTTATTTTTCTGGGTTTTTAATTATTAGTATGCTATTTGAAAATCCTAGGGCCCTTAAGAATTATTCTACGTCTACTCTGCCTGTGCTCTATAAATGGAACAACAAAGCCTAGATGATGGAACATCTGTTTATAGCATGGCTTACTGAATATTTTAAACTCACTATTGAGATCTGCTTAGAAGAAGAGATTCCTTTCAAAACACTACTGTTTACTGACAATCCACCTGGTCACCCAAGAGCTCTGATAGAGACGTGCAAGGAGATTAATGTTGTTTTCATGCCTGCCAACACATCCGTTCTGCAGCCCATGGATCAAGGAGTAATTTTGACTTCCAGGTCTTGTTATCGAAGAAATACATTTTGTGAAGCTGTAGCTGCCAAAAACAGTGATTCCTCTGATGGCTCTTGGCAAAGTAAACAGAAAAGCCTTCTGGAAAGGATTCCTCATTCTAGATGCCATTAAGGACATTCGTTTTTTGTGGGAGGAGGGCAGAATATCAACATTTAATGGGAGTTTGGAAGAAGCTGGTTCCAACCATCATGGATGACTTTGAGAGGTTCAGGACTTCAGTGAAGGAAGTAACTGCAGGCGTGGCGGAAGTAGCAAGAGAACTACAATTAGAAGTGGGTGCTCGCTTCGGCAGCACATATACTAAAATTAGAATGATAGAGAGAAGATTAACATGGCTCCTAAAAAAGTTTAAAAAAAATAAAAAAGTGGAGTCTGAAGATGTGACTGAATTGCTGGAGCATCATGAAAAACTTGAATGGGTAAGGAGCTGTTTCTCATGGATGGACAGAGAAAGTGGCTTCTTGATGCGGAACCTACTCCTGATGAAGATGCTGTGAACACTGTTAAAATGACAACAAAAGATTTAAAATATTACATAGACTTAGTTGATAAAGCAGTGGCAGGGTTTGAGAGGACTGACCTCAGTTTTGAAAGAAGTTCTACTGTGGGTGAAATGCTATCAAGAAGCATTGCATGCTACAGAGAAGAGTCAATTCGTGTGACAAACTTCATTGATGTCTTACTTTAAGAAATTGCCACAGCCACTCCAGCCTCCAGTGACCACCACCCTGATCATTCAGCAGTCATCAACGTTGGGTCAAGACCCTCCACTGGCAAAAAGATTACGAGTCACCGAGGATGTGCAGGTTAGCTTTTTTTTTAGCAGTAAAGTATTTTTTATTATAATTAAGGTATGTACACTATTGTTTTCGGCATAGCGGTATTACACAGTTTTAATAAAGTACAGCATAGTGTAAATATAACTTTTTATGCACTGGGAAACCCCAAAATTGCTTTATTGCAATATTCACTTTATTGTGGAGGTCTGGAAGTGAACCTGTAGTATTTCCAAGGTACGCCTGTACATGAAAAGAAGTGTTTTACCCCTTCTATCAATTAGTAATTCACTTCTTTTTCATTTTTTTCTAATGGGTTTTCTATCTTGCATGTTACTTTATAGGAATTGTTTGTATTATAGTGGTATAGGAGGTATCAATCATCCCAGAAGGAGCTTCAACCCATTTGTTAGTTCCTCTCTCTTTTTGATGATGTCATTGTGTCAGTGGGTCCATAAGATGTTTTGGGAGATAAGAAGTTGGTCCAGATGTGGAGTAGAGGGAACCCTTGTATACTGCTGGTCAAAATATAAAATGGTATGACCATTACAGTAAAAAAGTATGGAGGTTCCTCAAAAAATTAAAAATACAACTATTATCTCCAGCAATTTCACATCTTGGTATGTATCCAAAGAAAATGAAATCAGTATCTCAAAAAGATATCTGCATTCCTATGTTTATTGCAGCACTATGCACACTAGCCTAGATAAGGCATCAACCTAAGTATCCAGATACGTATTGACAGATAATAGACAAAGAAAATATGAATCGTGTGTGTACATATATATGTATATATACACATACATATATTATATACACACAATGTAATATTCAGTGTCTTAGTCTTTTTGTGCTGCTGTAAGAAAATACATAAGCCTGGATAATTTATAAATAGAAATTTATTTCTTACAGTTCTAGATGCTGGTCCAAAGAATTGCCAGGTTTGGTGTCTGGTGAGGGCCCAGTCTCTGCTTCCAAGGTAGTGCTGTGAACACTGTGTACTCACAAAGCAGAAGGTCAAAAGGCAAAAAAAAGGGCAAAATAGTGGCAGAGAGGAAACCTACTCCCTCAAGCCCTTTTTCAAGGGCCCTAATCCCATCTGTGAGGGCTCTGCCCTCACAATTTAATTACCTCCTAAAAGCTGGACCTCTTACATAAATCACAATAGAATAGAAAACTAAAAGAAGAGGTTAGAAGCATGAGAATAGATATAGGAAATAAGGCCAGGTGCAGTGGCTCATGCCTGTAATCTTAGCATTCTGGGAGGCCAAGGTGGGAGGATCATTTCTGCTCAGAAGTTCGAGACCAGCCTGAGCAAGAGTGAGACCCTGTCTCTTAAAAAAAATTAAATTAAATTAAAAACTACAAAAAAATAAACAGGAATACAATTCCCTATCTAATAAGATCTAGGATATCATCAATAGTAAGATGCACTATTATATTTCACCAAAAGAGAAATAATTCTGCTAATTAAATATATCAGTTAAGAATTTTATTTTATGCTTTTCCAAAAAGCTCTTTAGACTTAAATTTTATCATATATTACTCTTGTGAATATATAGATATGGAAATAAAATTATAGTTTTCCTACAAATTTTCATTTTTTAGTGTTTAACTTTTCTGAATCACTTTTTGACTAAGTCACTGATATGCAGATTTTTCCACATAATACTTACCATTAGTTTTGTGATGCAGCATTTATTAAGAGAATCCATAATAGAACTAAAAGCCATGGGTACTGGGATCTTTAAAGCCAGCTTTACATTTAGCCAGTTAACATACATCATAGTCTAGTTTTGGGAATGTTGCTTAACAGGTCCAATTTGCCACATCCCAGAATATCCTCTGCCGCTCACCCTCACATACAATTAGTTCATAGGAAGTAAGACGGTAATTCACAATTGTCTTGAAGAGGCTTTCATTCAATCTGCTGAAATCTGAGAATAACCTCCATGATGAGATTAGTGTCCCTATAGGAAAAGACGAGAATCTACCCTCTTGAAGGCAGCTATCTGCAAGCCAGAAAACAGGCCCTCATCAGACAATGCATCTGCCTAATCACAGACTCCAGAAGTGTGAGAATTAAATGTTTGCTTTTTTTTTTTTTTTTTTTTTCCTGAGACAGAGTCTCACTCTGTTGCCCCAGCTAGAGTGTCATGGCATCAGCCTAGCTCACAGCACCCTCAAATTCCTGGGCTCAAGTGATCCTTCTGCCTCAGCCTCCTGAGTAGCTGGGACTACAGGCACGCACCACCATGCCCAGCTTATTTTTTCTATACGTATTTTTAGTTGGCCAATTAATTTCTTTCTATTTTTAGTAGAGACGGGTCTCACTCTTGCTCAGGCTGGTTTTGAACTCCTGACCTTGAGTGATCCTCCCGCCTCGACCTCCCAGAATGCTAGGATTACAGGCATGAGCCACCGCGCCCGGCCTTAAATATTTTTTTATTTAAGCCACCCAGTCTATGGTATTTTTGTAAAAGCACTCGAACTAAGTTTATGTTCTAATTTGTGATTGATAAAAGATAATCACTGAAGGGTGTGATGGTGCTAGAATGTTCTGGAGGACTGAACTCTCAAAATTAATAAACTAAAGCATACATCAAAATAAACAAAAGCCCAGCAATGGGGAAGAACCAGCCTAACAAACACCAAGTAACAAGCACAGTAGTCTCACACCAGGGAAGGGGCAAGAGCATTGATTTACCCCCTTCTGAAATGCAACCATTAACCTGAAAACTGAGGAAAGAATACGAACAGTGAAGAAAAGCTCTCTGGTACCCCAAACATCAAGCCGGGGCTGAAAACAACAATAGTGGAAACTGAAGCCTACGGTATTTGGAAATTAAGTATAGTAACAACAAAATTCAAACTCAGCCATACCCCTAACTAGACTGACTCAATCTCCAAAGAAGTGTGATCATTTCCAGGCATAAACACTATACACCTAGTCTCCACTGTTCTACATGCAATTTCTAGTATGACATACACATAAAAGCAAGATTAAACAACCCCTTGCCAAGAGCCAAAGCAGTCAACAAGACTCAAGAGAAAATTCAAATGATTAGACTATATAACAAGAACTTTAAAGTAACTACAATTAGTATGTTAGGGGATATAGTGGAAAAGATGAACAGTATGCATGAAAAGATAGAGAATTTCAACAAAGATATGGAAACTAAAAGAGAAAGTAAAATGGAATTGGTAGAATTTTAAGACAGAATATCAGAGACAAAGAATTCTTTTGATGGGCTCATCAATATACAAAACACAAGTAAGAGAAAAAAGCAGTAAATTTGAAAATAAGTCAACAGAAAATTTCTAAAACACAAGAGAAAACAGAGCAGAGCATCCAAGAGCTATGGCACAATATCAAATATTCTAAGATATGTGTGACTGAATTCAAAGAAGGAAAGACAGAGAATAGTCAGAAGAAATGTGTAAAAAGATAGTAACTGAAATCTTTTTTAAAATAACAAAAAACATCAAACCGCAGATCCAAGAAGCTCAGAAAAAACACCCAGCAAGATTTATAAAAAAACAAAAACTCCCTAACACATACAATGCACTTAAACTGCTAAATCCAAAAATAAAGAGAAAATCTTGAAAGCAATCCCAGAAGATACATTACATATAGGGGAATAAAAATAAAAACTTAAACAGACTTCTCATCAAAAATTATGCTGGCCAGAAGACAGTGGAGTGACTTCTTTTAAATACTAAAAGTAATAACTTTCAACTCAAAATTTTATACTCAGCAAAAATCTTTTAAAATGAAGGCAAAATAAACTAAATTTCAAACAAACACAAACTTAACATAATTCACTGCACACAGACCTGAAGTACAAAACATATAAATGTAAGTTCTGCAGGCAGAAGGAATATGAAGCTAGACAGAAACAAGGATGTACATAAAGACATAGAGCTCTAAAAATAATAATAATGAACATAAATGAAAGAAATAAAGAAAATGACAGACGCCAAGCGTCGTGGCACACACCTGTAATCCCAGCTACTCAGGAGACTGAGGTGGGGGGATTGCTTTAGCCTAGAAAGTGGAGAAATACATCTCAATTAGAAAACCTTAGGAACCTCTGTTTGGAAGAAACAATCACGTTAAAAGGGAGGTTACAAAAAAAAAAAACAACTCAGAAAGAATCAAGAGGAAAAAGAAAAAAGAAAGGAACATAAGAATAAGCATAATTGATAATGATTCAAGAAGAAAAAAAAGGTCATTGACTTTGCAACCCCCACCAAAGAACTTTAAATATAACAAAAAACTGACACTAGTACTATAATATTAGTACTATTACAGGTTGAACATTCATATCTGAAATGGTTGAGACCAGAAGTGTTTCAGATTTGAGTTTTTTTCAGATTTTGAAATATGTGTGCAATTACATACTTACCTGTTCAGCCTCCCTGATCTGAAAATACAAAATCCGAAATGCTTCAAGGTGCATTTCCTTTGAGCGTCATGTCAATGCTCAAAAAGTTTCAGATTTTGGAAAAGTTTGGAGTTCAGATTTTCAGATTAGGGATACCTGGCCTGTATTAGTAGAGATTATTTTAAATATTATCTCTTGTCATTGTTTATTAAAATAGTATTTTTCAAACAGTTACACACTGTGAAGATGTTTTTATAGCAATCGCCAAAACTAAGGGCAGATATACTCTACAACCTCAAGCTTGCCAAAAGGTAATCTATGTCATTTGGGACATTAAAGAAAAAACACTACAGAACAGATCCAAATACAGAAAATTAGTTCAAAAATTCTAATATTTTATTATACATTTATAAGATACATCATCTTAATCAAGGGTCATATGGCAAGTAGTTTGACTCCCAGGTAACATCTTTAATCAGTGCCCTGTGATCTCCCTAACTTTTATAGATGCATTACTTCTTTCAAAAGCAGCATCCAAACTTACTAAGTAAATTTAGTAAGTTTCATCAAAGTGTCATCTTAGAACTTTCCAATAAATTATGTATATAGTTCAATCCACATATATTTTGGTACAAACACTAATTCCATTATGCTTCCATAAAATTGTGTCAACTGTCTCATAATAGTACTGGTTCCAGCTAACAAAAATATTGAATCTTATAAAGGTTAAGTACTAAAAAAAATTAACATTACCAAGATAATCAGAGCCAGGTGCAATCTAAAGTCATTTAGGTAAACACAGAGTAGTTACATCTTACCTAAACAGGGTCACAGAACCACTTTCATATTTTGGTACCAAATGCCAAACCCTAGCAAATACCACATTACTCCTTTTGGTGATTTTATAAATTACAATGCCTTTTTACATGCATTACATGCATTATATAAACCTCACAATCCTACAGAATATTACTATATCTCAATTTATAAATAAAGAAACAGAGTCCAAGACAGTAAAGGTAAACCTCAAAGTCTTAAATTCCAAGTCCAGTGCTCTAAGCACAGTGCTTTGATCTCAGAAGACTAAAATAATAAGCATAATTGTGACTATAAAAATCAAAAATCACAATTATCAGCAAACAGAAGACCTTAGAAAAATTATTTTAAATATGCTCAAATTTATATACATCCTTTAAGAAAGACAGACACCAGCAGAAGGGCCATGGGAAGATTTCTTTTTTCCCCTCAAAACTTCCAAAACTTGAAATTTCTCTAGCTTCCTCTTTCCCTTTATAGCACCGGCACCAAGTGGATTCAGGACTGAAAAAAACAGAAATGAGTGAAAAGGAAAAAAATAAAGCTCAAGTTCTTTTTATATCTACAGTGATAACACTAGATTCCCCAGCAGCAATCTTCACAGGCTACCGTTAAGTTCCAGCCTCTGTCCCATCATGTCATTCCTTCCTTGTTCCATTTGCTATGATTAAAAAGTCCTAAAACTTAAACCTCCTCCCATTTTTCAAAAGTAGAGATTAAACTTATTTGATACCTTGTAAAGAAATTTCTCCCTAATCAATCATCTCCACCAGGACCGGTGTTTACCACTGTCTCATGTCACAGGCTCTATGAATAAAGAGAGGAGAGGTAAAGAAGAAAAGGAATAAAGACAACCTTTACAGACTCTGAAATTTAACTTTAATAACTAAGGATTCAAAATAGCTATGTGCTAGCTTCAGGGTCAGAACTTCAAAAAGGATAAGACCAGGGAACAAAAAAGATGGGCCAGGAAACAAAGCACACAATGATTAATACAACATGTAATAGTCATGGAAAGATAAGCAGGTGAGCCAATCTCTGGTATCCATAAAGGTAGATTGGATTGGGGTACAAAATATGGCCAAGAAGTGTCTACTGATTGCTTCCAGCATGAAAATAACCCCAATACACTCTCAATCTCTTCCTGGACCTCGTTTCATTCACACATTCCCAAGGGTCCTCCCCAAAGACAGAATCAGTTCTAACCACCACCAAAGGTTTAGAGTTGAAGAATATTTTAATTAGGCTTCTGTAGTTAAAGTTAGGTACAGGTGAAGCAATTAGGAGAATTCTCTCATAACAAACCACAAGTAATAACAGCGCCAGGCCTCAAACACAGAATCTGCAGTATTGGATTCAAGGTGGACCAAGAGACTTCCAGTGTAGGAATATGAAACACAGATCTTCACTAGCATTCTACCATTAATGTAACTAAGTTTCTTTTTCTGCTTTTCAAAGCTATCAGCTTACTATTGCACATATTTATGGCCACTCCAGCACCAACACTATATCAAAAATTTTAAGCCAACTCAGGTATTTCTTTTATTCAAATTCCTCAGATAGAAAATATAAGTGGCTACATCTCTCCCTAGGCAAAAAAAAAAAAGAAGAAAAATATATATATAATTGGCCCAAAATATCTTTCAAGCCAATTCCAACAAGATGTAATTGTTATGTTTTGGTCATACTTCAGAAGAGGACCCAATCACAGGCCAATCAACTGGAGAAGATACCAAGTTCACACAGAAGAAAAACAGATGCCTACATAGGAGGGGCTATAAAACAGAAAGTATGGACAGGAGCGGTACCATATCTAATACATTTCAATAGACAGCACCCCATGCCATTATTTAGGGATGAAGGAAATCCCCAAAATGTATGCAAGATGTGTTCCTCATATCTCTACCTGGATTTTTTAAATTAAAATTTTAAAAAGTTCTTTCAGTAGTTAAGTTTATTCCACAAATACAGTGCTGAGTTTAAAAAACCAATTAAATTTGTCTTCTACTCTTGAAATGAAAACCCAAACACTATATATAACATACTTCAACAGAAAAATGCATACTTCTACAGAAAACGCACTGAACCAAACAGTGAAAATCTGAATCACAACTTTTCCCTTGACTTTCCTTTGGCTAACAAGAAACATACTGTTATCTGACCCAATTATTAAAGATGAAAGCATAATCTTTAAAAAGTAATATAGATATGGTCATTAAGTAGTTGAAAAGATGCTGAGGATCACTAGTGAATACTGGAATGCAAATAAAAATCATAATGAAATACCACTTCATACCCACTAGGTTGGCTATAATCAAAAAAACAGAAAATAATGAACCCATATACATTGCTGGTAGGAAATGTAAAATTGTGCAACCACTGTTGAAAACAGTTTGGCAGTTCCTCAGAAAATGAAACACAGAATATGTCCTAGCAATTACATTCGTAAGTAAATACCCCAGAAACTAGAAAACATATGTTCAAAACTCATACAAGAATGTTCACAGAAACATTACCAGTAATAGACAATAAGTGGAAATAGCCCAAATATCCATCAACTGATAAATGATTTTTTAAATGTGATCTATCCATACAGTGGAATATTATTCAGCCACAAAAAATAAAGTGCTGCTACATGTTACAATATGGATGAACCTTAAAATACTATGTTAAGTGTAAGAAGCCAGGTCACAAAAGACCATATATTGTACGATTCCTTTCGTATGAAATGTCTAGAACAAGCAAATCCATAAAGACAGAAAGTAAATTAGTGATCACCAAGGGAAGAGGAGGAGAGTGACTGCTTAATGGGGTATATGGTTTCTTTTTGGGCTGATAAAAATGTTCTGTAATTAGACATTAGTAATGGCTGCACAACATTGTGACTGTACTAAACCCAAATGCTTCCTTTCAGCCAGAGCCGCCATCTTCCAGTAACTTGCCAAAATGACAAACATAAAGGGAAAGAAGAGAGGCGCCCAATACATGTTCTCCAGGCCTCTTAGAAAACATGGAGTTGTTCCTTTGGCTACATACATGCAAATCTACAAGAAAGGTGATATTGTAGACATCAAAGGAATGGGTACTGTTCAAAAAGGCACATCCCACAAACGTTACCATGGCAAAATCGAAAGAGTCTACAGTGTTACCCAACATGCTGTTGGAATTACTGTAAACAAACAAGCTAAGGGCAAGATTCTTGCCAAGAAGATTAAAGTATTGAGCACATTAAGCACTCTAAGAGCCAAGATATCTTTCTGAAACATGTGAAGGAAAATGATAAAAAAAAAAAAAAAAAAAAGAAGGAAGCCAAAGAGAAAGGTACCTGGGTTCAACTGAAGTTCCAGCCTGCTCCACCCAGAGAAGCACACTTTGTCAGAAGCAATGGAAAAGAGCCTGAGCTGCTGGAACCTATTTCGTATGAATTCATTACATAATAGGTGTAGCGCATTTTGTAAGAAGCAATGGAAAGGAGCCTGAAGTGCTGGGACCTTTTCCCTATGAATTTATGGCCTAATAGGTATAGCACACTTTGTGAGATGCAATGGAAAGGACCCTGAGCTGCTGGAACCTATTTCCTATGAATTCATAGCATAAGCAATGCAAAATATAAAAGGCTCCCAGATTGTAAAAATGTTTCTCTTCATTGTATACAAGTGTGGTGTCCCCTTCCCCAAAGAAATATTTAAAGCAAATTTTAATTGTGTCCTAAAAAAACAAATAAATAAAATAAAATAGTTAAAATGGTGAATTTTATGTTGTATGAATTTTACTCTATTTCCTAAATGAAAGGAATAGAGAGCTAACACTTCTGGCTATGAGGGAGTAACGGAATGGATCCTATAGAATGGAAGCACGCACTATTGTAAAACTCTTACCTTGTATACGAACTGATACATTACTTGAAGGTAGAATATGAAAAGTTAAAAAAAATGAGTATTGTAAACCTCAGAACAAGCACTCTCCCCTAAACACACACTATCACTAATAAGCCAATAGTGGAAATAAAATGGAAATATTAAAAATATCCTATTAATCCAAAACAGAGCAGGAAAGGACAGGAAAAAAAGAAAAAAGGAACAGAAGGGACAAATAGACAACAAAGAGCAAACAGGACAGCACCACACAAAACCAAACACAACATAGTTATGTTAAAATGAAAACAGTCCAACCAATCCAATTAAAAGGCAGATTATCAGTTTAAATAAAAAGGGAAGACTCCACCATACACTGTCTACAAGAAACCTACTTTAAATATTAAAACACAGACATAAAAGAAGTGAAAGATTAAAAAAATACCATGTAAACACTTAATGAAAAGAAAGCTGAAGAGACTATATTAACATTAGACTAAGCAGATTTCAGAACAAGGAATATTACCCCCGGTAATATAGAGTGAGATTTCAAAATGAAAAGGGATCAATTCACCAACTCTAAATGTGTGTTAGCTTCAAAATACACGAAGCAAAAGCTAACAAACCTAAAAGGAGACACAGCCAAATCTACAATTATAGTTAGATTAAGGACTTAATAATTGATAGTACAAGTATACAAAAAATCAAGAGGGGCATACAGAACTCAAATAAAATATCAATCAACTTGACTATTTGACATTTATAGAATAATCCAGGCTGCACACAGAATACTCATTTTTTTCAAGTGCATACTGACCATTAGCCAAACCAAAGCATATGGTAGACCATGAAACAAGTCTCAAAAAGTTTAACAGGTCTGAAATCATACAAAGTATATATTCTCTGAACAAAGCTAAACTGTATTAGAGATCAGTAACAGAACACTACCCAGAAAATTCTCATTTAGAAATTAAACAACACACTTCTAAATAATTCATGGTTCATATAAGAAATCAAAAGAGAAATGAGAACGTATTCTAAACTCAATAAAAATTAAAAGATACAGCTAAAGTAGGGATTAGAAAGGGGAACTAATAGGATTAAATGTTTTTATTAGAAAAGAAGGCCAAAAATCAATAGTCTAAGTGTTCATATTAAGAAATCAGAAAAAGAAAAGATGGAATCCAAGTATATAGAAGAACTAAAAAAGTAAAACTGAAAATCAGTGGAATAGAAAATATATAGAAAATCAATAATATCAAATCTGGTTATTTGAAAAGATTAACAGAATTGACAATTCTTTAGTTTAACTGTTCAAGGAAAAAAAGACAGACAGCAACACAAATTATCAGTGTCAGAAACAAAGGTGGGACATCTTTCCAAATTCTCAACATTAAAAGAATAAGGTAATATTATAAACTTTATGTCAATAAATTCAACAACTTGGGTGAAATGGACAAATCTCTTAAACTACTAAAGATCAAGAAATACAGAACTAGAGGCCAGGCATGGTGGCTCACCCCTGTAATCCTAGCACTCTGGGAGGCCGAGACAGGCGATCCTTTGAGCTCAGAAGTTGGAGACCAGCCTGAGCAAGATCGAGACCTCGTCTCTACTAAAAATTTTTAAAAAAGTAAAAAAATAGAAATTAGCTGGACAACTAAAAATATACAGAAAAAATTAGCCTGTCATGGTGGCACGTGCCTGTAGTCCCAGCTACTCAGGAGGCTGAGGCAGAAGGATTGCTTGAACCCAGGAGTTTGAGGTTGTTGCGAGCTAGGCTGACGCCATGGCACTCTAGCCGGGGCAACAGCGTGAGACTTTGTCTCAAAAAAAGAAATACAGAACTTGAATAGGTCTTTCTCTATTAAAGAAACTGAATTAGTAATTAAAAACCTTCCCACACTTAAACCTAAGGCATGAAACCTTAAGAATCCTAGAAGAAGATGTTGGGAAAACCCTATCAGACATTGGTCTAGGCAAAGAATTTTTGAGGAAGACCCCCAAAGCAATCGCTGCAGCAGCAAAAATAAACAAATGGGATCTGATCAAATTAAAAAGTTTCTGCACAGCCAAGGAAACTATCATTAGAGCAAACAGACAACCCACAGAGTGGGATATAATATTTGCTCTCTACACTTCTGATAAAGGTCTAATAACAAGAATCTATCTAGAACTTAAAAGAATTAACAAGAAAAAATCAAACAACCCCATCAAGAAATGGGCAACGGAAATGAACAGAAACTTCTGCAAAGAAGACAGAATAATGGCCTGCAAACATTTAAAAAAATGCTCAACATCTCTAATCATCAGAGAAATGAAATGAAAATCAAAACCACAATGAGATGCCACCTAAACCCCAGCGAGAGTGGCCTGTATCAAAAAAATCCCAAAACAACAAATGCTGGCGAGGATGTGGAGAG
>VBSM01000662.1:12025115-12041527 GCA_008086735.1 Cheirogaleus medius
ATAATATAATGAAATAAAAGGAGAAAAAAAAAAACTTCCCACAAAAACTATGGCTTCACTGGTAAATTCTACTTAAGAATGCCAATTTCATACAAACTCTTCCACCTCATTTTAGAAGCCAGCATTACCCTACAATTAGTTATGAGCTGAATTGTATTTTTATCCCTCCTAAAAGAAAATCCCTTTTTTTTTTTCTTTTTTTATATTCAGGCCACATTCCACAGCAGAAAATACCTTTGTTAAAGTCCTAACTTCCACTATCTTAGAATGTGACTGCATTTGGAGATTAGATCTTTAAATAAGTAATCAAGGTAAAATAAAGTCATATTGGTGGGCCCTAATTTAACATGACTGGTATCCTTATAAGAAAGATTATGATACAACACATACACTGAAGGGTGACCATGTAATGACACAGCAAGAAAGTGACCATCTGCAAGCCAAAAAGACAGAACTACCAAATCTGCCTACACCTTATTTTGTACTTCCAGCCTCCAGAACTATGCTAAAATAAATTTCTGTTGTTTATACCACTTATTTTGTTATGGAAGCCTAGCAAACTAATATACTCTGATGTGAAAACCAGAAAAAAAATATTACAAAAAAACCACAGACCAATATCATTCATGAAGAAGCAAAAAAAAAATCCTTTTTAAAAAATAGTAAATCAAATATGTCCATTAATCTGTGTTTTTTAAATTGGACATACAAATTGAAAAGAAAGAAGTATAACTATTTACAGATCACATGAATGTTTTGTTAGAAAATTCCGTAAGTTCTATCCCAAAACTGTTAGAACTAGTATGTGAATTTAAAGTTTCACAAAGCCAGGCATGGTGGTGTGTGCCTACAGTCCTAGCTACTCGGGAGGCTGAGGTAGGAGGATCCCTTGAGACCAGGAGTTTGTGTCCCATCTGGGCAACATAACAAGACCCCATCTCTTAAAAAAAAAAATTAAAATTAACAATGAAATGTGTTCTACAGTTCTTACAATATGCAAAAAAATAAAGTTCACGAAATACAAGGTCAATATACAAAAATAAATTGTTTACATACTAGCAACAATTAGAAATTGAAATTAAAAGAACATTTAGAACAGCATCAAAACATAATATTTAGTAGTAAATTTAACAAAATATGATGCAAAACCCAACACTGAAAAGTATAAAATGCTGCTAAGAGAAATTAAAGACCTAAATAATTGGAGAAATATAGTATGTTCATGGTTCAAAAGACTCAATAATGTTAAGATAGCAAGTTAAATTGAGTCACAACTTCAAAGTAACCCCAATTAAAATCCCACATCTCTTTTATAGAAATGGACAAGCTATTAATAAATCTAAAATTCACATGGAAATGCAAATAACTTAAATAACTAAAACAACTTTGAAATAAAGGAACAAAATTACACTCCTGTTTTCAAGACTTATAATGATATAGTAATTAAGACAATGTGGTACTGACATAGAGATGAACATATAGATTAATGGAACAGAACAAAAATTCCAGAAACAAATCCATACATATGTGGTAAATTTTTGAGAAAAGTGCCAAGAAAATTCAATGAGCAAAGATGGTTTTTTCAACAAATGGTGCTGTGATAATCAGATATCCACGGGGGTTAGAGGAAGTCTTCAATCCTTACCACACACTGTAGAGAAAAACTAACTTGAAATGCACCATAACCATAAGATAATTATAAATCTTCTAGAAGAAAATATAGAAGAAATTGTTTTGTAACTTCCCCTTAGTAATTTCTTAACAAGGACACAAAACTCACAAACAATAAAAAATCAATCAATAAATCAGACTTAATCAAAATGTAAAAACTTTCATACTTCAAAAAAACTATTAAGAAAATGAAAAGGTAAACAACAAACTGGGAGAAAATACACAGGTCTTTATATAACCAGAATACATAAAGAACTCTTACCACGCAATGTGACATGCAATTTAAGAGAAAAAATGGGCAAAAGATTAGGACACTTCACAAAAGTGAAAAAGTATAAATGAAAATATGTGTTCAACATCATTAAAAGACAATAAGATATCACTACATACTCACTAAAACAACTAAAATTTAAAAGACTGAAAATACCAAGTGTTGGCAAGGATGTGAAACAAATGGAACTTTCATGCATTGCTGGTAGAAATGTAAAATGGTATAGCCTCTTTAGAAATAGTTTTCCAGTTTTTTAAACATACACTTGCCATAGAACCCAACAATCCACTTCTAGATATTTACCCAAGAGATGTAAAGACATGTCTACACAAAAACCTGAATGTAAATGCTTACAGTAGCTTTCTTCATAATAGCCAAAAACTAGAAACAAAGAAACAACTCACGTATCTTTTAACTAGCAAATAAACAATTCATGTTATATACATACAATGGAATACTACCAAGCAATTAAAAGAAAAAATCAGTAATATTTAATAATACATTCAACATCACTGTATCTCAAAAACATCATACCAAATAGGCGAAGCCAGACACAAAAGACATGAATATGAAATTTGAGGAAAAAAAAAAAAAACCAAGAGTGACAGAAAACAGATCACTGGTTGCCAAGTGTCAGGTGTGAGGGAGAAGATAGAGTGTTGGCACAAGTGAACTTTCTGGAAATGTACCATATCTTGATTAGAGTGATGGTTGTATAGGCATATTCCTTTGTCAAAGCTCGTTGAACTATACACTCAAAACTGGTGACTTATTTTATGCAAATTATATCCTAATAAAGCTGATTTAAAACAAAATCAGCCTCTAATTAAAGGCAAGGTAAGAACTTGAACTCTGAGCCAGTATGTCGGAATATAAATACTGTCATCACCATTACTGAATGTGTGAAATGAGACAAGTTATGTAATCTCTCTAGGCCTCATTTCCTTTATCTACAAAATGGGAACTATGAGAGTACCTATACCGAACAGTTGTTGTGAAGATTAAACAAGTAATGTAAAATCCTTAAAACAGTGCCTGGCAAATAACAGCAACTTATATTTGAGCATTTACTATGTGAGTCTGTCCGGAACCAATTGTTAGTACAACACATTCAATCTTCACTTTAGAGCGGAATTGGAATTTACTAACTACAAGTCTCAGATATCTTAAAGAGCTCCCCAAATGGTCATCTGTAATTTACAAAGCCCATTTTTGTCTCATTATCTCTATTATAGCCAAATGCTCACCCTTGAACTAATACTGAGGGCAGAGGATTCCAATGCACTAGATTACTTGGGCCAGGATCACATGTTCCAACTCTGAGTTTGGGGAAGGAGAGCACCCACCCCAAACCACACAGACTAGAAAAAAGCACGGATCCCCAAAGGTTACACCAGAAATAGAATAAACAGAAATCAGACCACCTATTGCAATCTACCTTTGACTCGATGTATTAATAGAAACAGACAAAATCAGTTCATGAAATTGTGAAAAATGAAAGAACTTATATTTGAGGATATGAAAAGAAAACATGTTACTCTCAATGAAAATATTATTTGAAAAGGTAGGGACCTATAATGAATAGAACCTGGCACATACATATTAATATATGAAGAAAGACAGGGCAAAGAAAAAGAAAAGGCATGGTAGAAGGCAAAAATGGGGGTGGGAAAACACCAACAGGTACCAGGTCAAGAATTTAAAAAGCATTTTATATTAATTTTTTTTTTTTTTTAAGAAATGGGGTCTTGTTATGTTGCCCAGGTTGGACTTGAACTCCTGCTTAAAGCGATCCTCCTGCCTCAGCCTCAAAGCAGCTGGGCCTACAGGCATGCAATACTGCACCCAGCTTAAAAGCATTTTATTTTGTATACAGGTTGAATAACCTTAATCTGAAAATTCGAAATCTCAAATGCTCCAAAATCCGTAACTTTTTCAGTGCTGACATGACACTCAAAGGAAATGCTCATCGGAGCATTTTGAATTCCAGATTTTTGGATTAAGGATGCTAAGGATAATTCAAATATTGTAAAATTTGAAAAAATCTGAAATCTTCTGTTCCCAGGCATTCGATAAAGGATACTCAACCTGTACATTTTACTAGGAAAGAGAAGATTGGCTAATTTCACTATCAAAAAAGACTTTCTCCCTAATCTGTGGACGTTTTCTGAGGAAAAGGGTAGGTTAAAATAATTACATGAAACAGAAAAAATCACCATCAAGAACAAACATATAAAACATACATATACAAGGAGGAAAAGTCAGCAACAAGGTTTAAGGTTGCAGTTACTTTGATAGCAATTCTTAGATGGAATATGATCACCTATAGAATGTTGGTTCATTATCAGGAAAGGTACAAAGACTTATAAAAGGAAAAGATTACTAATCAACACATCCTTTAATAATAGGCCAATTAAATTTTCCACTTACTTTCCTAACTATCAAAGATGTAATTATATCCCATAATTGAGTGACTTTCACAATTTTTTAACCCTGACACCCAGTAAGAAATATGTTGCACATATGGTATCCATACACATGTAACCAAAAGTTTCATCAAACTTTATTATCTTTATTATGACAGGTTCTATGATATCTCCTATTTCCCTTTTTAATAGTTTGAAAAACATAGTAACAAGAATGGTCAACAGCTTTCATCTTTAGTGCTAAATGTGATTAATAGGTAATGGCTATATAAAGTACTATGGTAAGGATTTTCAGACATCATCTAAATTCATTAGAGTATTTAACATCTGCCACAGTACTAAGAAAAGGGAATGGTACTAACATCTGCCACGGTACTAAGAGATGCAATGATGCCAGGTTATGTATTATAATCATGTGGTTAAAAGTCTGTCTTTGCATTCAATCGTGAGCTCCTTAAGAACAGAGTCTGTCTTAGTTTGACACAAAATAGGCAGTCACATATTTATTCGATAGGTCTATTTAATCTAGTAGATCCTAACTATTTTCTGTCGAGCAGATGACTAAAAGTTAAACTTCCCACAAGGAGCTTACTATCAACTTGCAAACACATATCAATGTTTCTGCTACAACTTGGAAAATAACTGGAACTTGCAGAGGTAGAAGAAGTCATTTCAGATAGTTGCCAGTAATAGAGAGGTGGCAGTAATAGAGAGGCAGCAGTTATGTTACAGAATAAAAGAAAGTCATATTAAAAGAAAGAAAGTCAACTTCCAAATACAGGCTAGATTCATAGTTTAATTAAATGGGCCAAATAAGAAAAATTTGAAAAAAAATCAAAGTAACAAAAACTTCCTTTCAACGTTGAAAATTTATCCAATGTCAAAGTAAATACTACTCTCTCCTGTACCACAGATTCTCCATCGATAAAATTGTTAAAATTATCTGCAACTTGATATTTTCAATCCTTTGTATGAAATAAAATGTTGAAATGTATCCCTAAAATGTTTATCAATGCTGCAATTAAATATAAACTTACTTTTAAATACGACATAAATCAAGAGAGGCCAATATGTGTTACTGAAATTAGGTATGTGACTATTTAAATCAACTGTTCTTAAGGAGGGGAGGAGGCTATGTCCTTATTACCACGTGAGCATTTGTAAACTACACTGCCCACCCCAGCCTCAAATTCTGGTATGTCCCCTTGCTATGTGGGCAGGCAGGGAAAGGTAGAGGTTAAGGAAAAAACATTTATCTCATGTGATTATGAAACAGCTGCTTCTCTCTAATCTATGCCATTTAAGAACCACTAAGCTACAATACATGTACTTACAGATCTGAAATTTTCTAACTGTAAAACAAAGAAAGCAGTAAGTTGAGAATCAGGAGATCTGAGTTTTCATTTTTGTCCTTAGCTGCCCAATCTGAAACAAAATTACTTCTCTGTGCCTCAATGGGAATATAATTACATTAGTATTATATTAAAATAACATGAAATGTGAAGTATAAGCATATCTTTAAAATGTCCTATAGATAAACAAGGAATTATCATCATTATTTGAGGCCCATGTTATTTGAACTTGGACCTCAATCAGACATAAAAGCATAGAGTAATTTGACCTTGAGGCATACAAAACAAGACCGACCACCCAGAACCAATCAGAAATGGAAAGGATTCCTCAGGCCTTGTCTAATCCATGTCTTCCTACACCAACAGGCCAAAATCAAACCAGGCTTGAGTCTTCAAAACAGACTCTCATTAATTAATTCTCCTGAATATTCAACCTTACCAGAAAAAGAAATAATGGACTAATGAGATTCTTAGACAGAAAGTGAAATACTTAGAATTTTTAACTAAATATTTTCATTAGATGCTTCCACACTAGAATATAAAAAACAATTTAAGCAACATGGTTAGGACTCACACTACACTGATTTTTTTTAGAGACAGGGTCTCACTCTGTCACCCAGGCTGGTTTGCAGTGGCACAATCATAGCTCAGTGCAGCCTTGAACTCCTGGGCTCAAGCCATTCTCCCGCTTCAGCCTCCAAAGTTGCAGGGACTACAGACTTGAGCCACTACTCCTGCCCTGAAACTTTTAAAAATTAGGTGACAAACTAAAAAAAATTTTAATAATCTTACTCCTAAACATAAAATCAGTGTCTCCAATTCTCTATAACAGCCTTTAGTACGCTGAAATTCATAAAGGTGCCTGGCTGACAGTGAATGTCAAATATCTGTGGAATGACTGAATGATTCTCTAATTTCTCACATCTTTTACACTATTTTAGTGTGCACAGATAAATGCTAGCATGTTTGTTTTCTTCAAATGTACTAAAAATTGAAATGCAAACAGTAGCTAAAAAGACAAGTAAATTCTGCAAACCCCCATTTTGTTCTATTACCTTCTACCACATCATGTGGCCCTCTCAACTGTGCAGAAGTGCAAACCCCCATCAGACCCAACCATAAACTGCTTAATTTATAAACAATCACAATTACAGCCCAAAAGTTTTGATGAAAAATAAATTCTGAATTCAGAATAAAGACAAAAGCAGAAATATGAATAAAGACATCATTATTTTTCTGCAAGAACTAGCAACTGTAATTCTAATCAATAACTTTCCTAATAGTTCCAACTTCTAATCCTATTTACTAACACCAACTCAGACCATCTTCAAGCCTAAAGTGAATCAACTTCCCTCATAATGACTGTCCAAGCCAACTTCCTACACCACTGATGATATTCCAACTCTATCAAAAATTTCCTTCAGAGGAAAAGCACAAAACACCACCAGTTCATAACCACTTAAAAACAATTAGTCTCTCAAAATCCTACCAACAATATCTAAAATCCAATGGAAATCTCAGAACACTCACAGCAAGGCAATTTACATCCTTTCACTTAATATGACTAACCCTTCTATGTCAAACATCAAGACTGAATACTACCCTTTATCATTCAAGATGCTAACTTTGATGACAAAATGTCTATACCTAGCGTTTCTCAAGTCTGAAGTTCGAGTATACTCTGTTACAGTGTAGTACAGTTACATCTGACACATGAGTGATAATTAATGCGGTTCCCTCTCTCAAGATACTTAGTTGAGAAGTGGAATTTTTTGTAAACAGAATGACTTCAGTAGCCTCAACAGCAGACTTATAAGTGGCCTACCCTTTTAAATGAGAGAAGAGAAATATTTATACACACCATGACGTATACTTACATTAAAAACTACTTCTTAAAACATCCATACCCATGTTTCATCATCTACCATACTTTAAATAAGCAAATTTTGACAACAACTCCATCCTTCTGAATCTCAGGAAGCTTAATCCCCTCCCTTTACAAATTTAATTCACCTCAACAACTACTCCGTACAGACTAGGTACCTAATTCATCAGACAGCCAAAAAATTCGAGAGACAACCTCCTTGTCCAACTTTCTCCTTTTATCCAAAACCATTTACTTGACTTTCCACCTCCTCCCCTCATTTATTATCCCCTAAAACCCCTCACTTCCTCCTCACCGGCAATTATCTCTTAATGATCCCCACCCCGCCTCGACCCTGACATTCCCCCACCCGCCCACCAGGAGCCAGCAGGTTCTCCACACGCTCGAACCCCTCTGCAGACACCGCCACAGTAACACGATCCCAAGCGCTCCAACTGGCCGCCCGCACACCGGACGCCACCAGCCCAAGCAGCAGAAACTCATAATTTAGCGAGGTGGGGACCGCTCTTCAAACCTACCACACGAAGTCGTTGCTTTTGTCCTCATAGGAGTTGATGAGCCCGTTGCAGAGGGGGGCGAGCAGAGGTCGCTTCCTGCTGCCGCTGCCTATACTGGAGCTGCTCCCTCCCACGCCGGCGCTGGGCCTGGCCGCGCAGCTGAGCCGGGACAGGCCCGCGGACACCGCCCCGCCGCCGCTCCCGCCGCCGCTGCCCGACACGGCGGCCGCCACCAACACAGGCCGCACCGGAGTCCCGCCGCTGCCCGAGCCCGCGGCCTGCGCCGCCCCGCCGGACACCAGCGCCGCCGCCGAAGCCGCCACGGAAGGGGGCGACGGGGACGAGGATAAGGACGAGGAGGCGGAAGTCACCGAGGAGGCCGCCGAGGAGACAGGGCTCGTCCCGGCGGAGCCCGACCCGGCCTGGCGGCTACCAGACATTGTGACTCCCTCCCCTCCGGCCGGGCGCTCGGAGGAGAGGGACGCAACCGCGACCCGCGCCGCCTCCCTCCCTTCCACCTCAGTGCATCCTGAGGACGCCGCGCCGGGAGGTGGGGCTGAGGAACAATAAAGTTGGTTTTCTACGGCAACCACACAGCAGCGTCCGACGGGCGGGGCGGAGGAAACTAAAAAAGCAGAGTACAAGCCTCTGCCGCCGCCGCCGCCGCGGGCCCGCCGCAGCCAACCCCGGCGCCGAGGCGGCCGTGCGCGCGCGCGAGCGGCGGAAGGGGCGGGAGCGGCGGGGGAGGCGCTCAGACACGCACGGCGCGGCGGCGGCGGCCTGACGCCGGGAGTCTCCCGGTCCAAAGCTGTTCTCCTTCGTGCGGTACTGGGGGGCAGGGCGTCTTAGCGGAGTGAAAGGGTAAAGTAGGGTGGGACGAATGGAGGGATGGTGAGTGGTCTGAAGGACGGAGGTGTGGGGGGCGGGGAAAAGAGCATAGAAAAGCGACTGCGCACGCGCGCCTCGGGCGCGGACGCTCTCGGGTTACCCAGGGTATCCTCCGCGGGCCGAGCCGCGCCGCGCCGATGCGGAGTCGCTGTGTTACGCATGCGTGCGCGCGAACCGCATTCCTGAACGGGAAGAGGGAGCCATCCCTGCCTACGAGGAGCAGGCACTGTGATCCAATGGCAGGGCGCGACAGGTGCTTCTGAGTCTGGGAATGAAGGTGCTGTAAACTGGGAACACACGGAAAGAACCTAGAAGCTCGGAACAGGTGTAAAGAGCAGTGCACTGAGCCAGCGTCTACTGGCTCTGCTGATACTCATTCCACAGCTGTGTGGGGAATAAATTAAGAGGAAGTCAGTGGAAAGTAATTTTTAGATTGCAAACATTGTAGCAAGTGTTACCAATTTTATTATTTCAAGCATGACCTCCTGTATTTTGAAAAGTTGTTTGCCAAATTGAACATAATAATGGGAAAACGGATTATACTTAATCAGACCACAGCTCGGTTGGAACCTGGGCTTAATGTGGATCTGATATAATAATTATAGTTTAAAACAAGGAAACGTGGCATTTAATACCACCAGAAAATATGCAGCTTCCAGTAGGCTTTTTTTGGAATATTGAAAATTGATTACATGTTTTCATTTGCCACTTTGTGAATTCCTAAGATTTGGGGGGATGGAAGTTAGAAACAACTTTTCTGTATGATTTTCCATATCCTTTTCAATTCTGTCGTTCTATGATTCTTAGAGGAAATGATCCCAGATTAATTTTGTCTTGAGTGTTGAAGAAGCCTATAGGAGTAACGAGGGACTTTCCCTAGGAAAACTATTCATGCTGAGGGGGCAGAGCCAATGAAGGACTTAAATGAAGAGATGGCAACCCAGACCTAGCCATTCATCTGGGCAGTAAACTATCCGGGCTGCCACACTCCTCAACTCTGTCTTAGCTGCTCGCCCTTCAATTCCCAGTATCTTGGATTTAACTTAGGTCTCTCCTCGGAATAACATAGGAATGGGCTTATCAAAAACTCATCTTATTGTAAAAATATTGCCTTATCCAACCCCTTGTTTAAATTCGTTTTCAGAACTCAGCTAAAATGTGAAGCCTCTGACTGTCCTTGGCAGAGACAGTTGCACCCTCCTTTGTGCTCCTGGGATATTTTGTTTGCACTTATAACATTGTATTTTAATGGTTTATATGATTCTTCTTCACTAGCCTTTCAGCTTTGTATTGTTCTCAATGCCTGGCCTATGGTGGGTGCTTATTAAATATTTCTTTACTAACAGATGAATAAAGCTAGTGATCATCTAATTTTTATTTATTATTTTATTATTTATTTTATTTATTATTTAATATTGGTCTTTCCAACTAAATTGTAAGCTCCATGAAAGCAAGGACCATATTGGTTTTCATTGGACATTAAATAATTATTTAATGAAGGAATGCATACATAAGTGAATGTAATGAATTTTATGAATATTTATTGAGCACTTACTATGCATAAGCCTGGACTAGACAAGGAAAAGAAAGAATTTTATAAAACATTACTTCTACATTCAGAAAGCTAATGGAGTAATTGAGGAATTAGAAAAAGATAAGTAATGATATCAAGGATCACATGCTAAATGCTTAATGAGTAAAGCAGAGTATCCCCATAAAAGCTGAAGCAAAAGCAAGTTCCAGCCATGTTGGTGGGGGAAGGAATTAGGCTTGAAGAAAAAAATATGACTTTGTCAATAAGAAAGTGTAATTAAAGTCATCAGCCCAGAAAATAAATAAATATAAATGTTTAAATCAAGTTCAGATATCTATTTGATAGTGATAGAAGAGTTTATCTAGGAGAAATTCATCTGAGGGCCAGATTTAAAGAGTCTCGAATCTAATTTGGAAAATAGCCAGTAAACAATTGGAAATGTCAACCTAAATAACAAACAGAGAGAGCCTCTCTAAAAGAAAGATATTTACTTGGGGATAAAGCATTGCAATGAAAATACCCATGGCATAGTAAACTACATGTGTATTCAGGGAGACAAAAGATGACAAAAGTTTTTAAAAGAAAAAGTGAGGATTATATAATTGTTTCAAAGTAATTACCCTGTGCTACAAAGATCAACAACAAGAGTGATGCCAGTCCAACAGGACAGGCATTTGCTGGGCAGATGTCCTTGCAGAAGTATTTTTTTGTGTGTAAGGTTGCCATGGCCTTTGTGCAAAATTCCACAATCTTGCAGTCTCTTGTAATAGTTTTTGTTATCAGGTATATAAGCATGAGACCTCTTTCTTCATGTCCTTCCCTGGCTCTGTTTGTCAGGGTTTTCTTAACATTAGTGACTCCATTTTGTTTTCTTTTTAGAGACAGAGATCTTTCTTTGTTGCCCAGGCTGGAGTGCAGTGGCTATTCATAAGTGAGATCATAGTGCATACAGCCTCGAACTCTTGAACTCAAGCACACATCCTGCCTCAGCCTCTTGAGGAACTGGGCCTACAGGTGCCCTCCACCACACTGTGACTCCATTCTAATTCTGACAATTTTCACAGAAACAAGAAGGCACTGAGTGGGGTAAAAACATTTATAATGTTTTAAAAATTAAGTTTTCATCAGATTAATCCTTCAAAAGAAGTGGGAAATTAGGAGCAAAGAGACTAGGAAAAAAATTAAATCAGTTTAAACATAAATTAGAATGGTGACAAAGTAAGAGTATTCTGAGAAAAACACTAAAGAATCTACAGGATTAAGTTACTCTGTAAAAGAATCTTTAAGATTCTTGAGGGCAAGACCCATGTCTGTCATCATTGTCTTTTCCAGTGCTTGGCATCATGGCCAATATGTTAAGTAAAAATAGTGGAATACAAAGAATAAGGAATGACTCCAAGCATGACTTCTGGGATAACAGTAGCTTGATGACATTGGAGACATCCATTGGATGTTTTAGTTTTAAATATGTTGAGTGAGTGAGGATCCATCAAGCAAACACATCCAGGCAATGATTGAAAACACAGGGCTAAGGCCCAGAGAATGTTCAGCACATCAGAGAAATATCTGGAAATTAGTGAGAATATAGTATATCAATCATGAGATAGTTATTAAGGACCTATTACTTGGTGAATACATTGCCACATCCATGATTCTCAAACATTGGTGCCAAGAAGAATCATCTGCAGAGCTTGTTAAAAACTGTAGATTCCTATAGGCCTGGGATAGGGCCTGGGACTATGCATTTTTACCAGCACCCAGGTGAGCCTGATACAGGTGACTAACCCTTTGAAAACACTGGTTTATAATGTAGGGAATGTAAAAATAATATGTGAAATAGTCTGTTCCTTACAGGTAGCTTGTTCTGAAGACTGCTATGATATGAATGTACCCACCAAAACTCATGCTGAAATTTAAGTGCCATTGTAACAGTGTTGAGAGGTGGGAATTTAAGAGGTGATTAGGTCATGAGGGCCCTGCCCTCTTAAATGGATGAATGCCATTATCGTGGTTAGTTATTGAAGGACTGGATTCCTGATAAAAGGTTAAGTTCATCCCCCATCTTGCCTCTTTGTCTTGTGCTCACTTCTGCCTTCTGTACTTTGGCCATGGGATGACCCTTCCCACATGTCAGCACCATGCTTTTGGACTTCCCAGGCTCCAAAGCTGTAAGAAATAAATCTCTGTTCTTTATAAATTACCCAGTCTGTGGTATTCTGTTACAGCAGCAGAAAACAGACTAAGATGGGACAAACAGTGATGTGACTTCAACTGATAAGTCTCCTAGGAAAAAATCGGTATTACCTCTTTGGAACCTATCTTCAGTAAAAATCTGCAAAAGGAAGCTGAGAGTGTGTGATGCAATAGAATTTCCCTCTTAGATAAATGTGTAAAGACTATTTGCAAAGTACACAGTCCTTATTAATTTCTGCTGGCAAGATCTGGGAAAGCAGAAGAAAAAAAGAGGAACTTGACAGAACACACAAACACAAAGAAGGAAGTCAGACAACTCAGAAGAAATAACAAATTGAAGAAGAGAAGAAAATGTTAAGAAAAATGAACATAAATGTGAAATAAAAACTAAGCCCAAATACTTAAAAGAGTTCCCTCATGTTGTTAAATATATTAATCCTGTGACCCACAAAAATAACAAGAGAAAACCCAAAGTCTTCTAAATTCAAGCACTGAAATTAAGATGGAATGGGATTATCAGGAGAATTGAACTTCCTACACATATTTTTGAGATGTCTTATCCAAATATATTAATATTTTAGGGAGACAAGGCTACTGGTTTCCATCTACAGCTAACCTTGCCCTTAGGTAGTCAGTCTCCCAAAAAGCTCCTCCCTAAAGAGTTGTATCTGCCTGACTCCCCTGCAGGTTTAACAATAGCTTCCTGTTAATTTTTTTTTTTTTTTTTTTTTTTTTTTTTTTTTTTTTTTGAGACAGTCTCACTCTGTTGCCCTGGCTAGAGTGCTGTGGCGTTAGCTCACAGCAACCTCAAACTCATGGGCTCAAGTGATCCTCCTGCTTCAGCCTCCCGAGTAGCTGTGACTACAGGTATGCACCACCATGCCCAGCTAATTTTTTCTATATATTTTTAGTTGGCCAATTTATTTCTTTCTGTTTTTAGTAGAGACAGGGTCTCGCTCTTGCTCAGGCTGGTTTTGAACTCCTGACCTCGAGCGATCCGACCTCCTCGGCCTACCAGAGTGCTAGGATTACAGGCGTGAGCCACCACACCCAGCTGTTAATTTTTTTTTTAAAAGTTAATGTGTTGCCATGTTAAAACAAATTTTTAACATGAAAGAAACTAAACATGGTATTAAAAAGCTAAACTGAAAAGAAAAATTTGAAAATTTTTTTCTGTGAATGAACAGATAATATAGAAAAGTAACTGTGAACCCAATAGTATAATAATGTATCTGGCAGAAAATAATCCATAATCTGTTAGTAAAATGAAAAGCTCCAATGTATATATTGAAACCAGAGACAGACTGATACCCATGAAGAACTAATTTCTTCAGAGTTACTTATTTAAGGTTGATTTCTTTTCCAAAAATGTCTATCTCACTGTTTCCATTGTGTGGAATTTCACCATTAGCTTTTATTCCTCTCCCATTCTGTGTAAAATTATAAGCACTTTTTAGAGAAGGTGAACTAAAATTATAAGCACTTTTTAGAAAAGGTAAACTAATAGCATTAAAACCTTGGTTAGTCATCATATTTTTAAAAGTTAATTTCCATTATTAAAGCACTTCTTTTGCAGACTGCTACTAGCAATTTTAGTTAAGACAGCTGTAAAATATGGCCTGGGCCAATCAGAAGTATTGTAACAGTCAAGGATTATAGATAGAGCTATATGAATGTGAACACAAGTTACCGAATAGGGCTAATTAGCTTTGAAAAAAGAAAAAGATTAGGAAAAACCAACATTGACTGGAAACCATTTACTTGTTTTATACATAGCGAATCCATATGTCTTTTATAAAGGTATGAGAAGTTTTAGATCCATTTGAAGACCATAAACCAAAACAAAATGAGGTCTAATGAATTCTTTAAGAACAGAACAATTGGTGCCATCAAGAGGTGGTATTTAAGGGCAGAAGAAAAAAAATCACCTCGCATTGAAACTAAAGCAGATAACGTCTTCTGTTCTATGGATTTGACCACCTGTGCATGTAATGTACTCAGTGATCTAGAAAAGTGTATATAGCTACAATCAAGAAATGTTTGAAACATTTCCAATGTAAGTACTTTGTCCATTATAATTTGCATCAAGACTCCTTCCTAGATGGTAAGTGATATTTTTCTGCCTAGTACATTGAGTAGTCAGATATAAATAATAGCTTCTCTAATACCAACTCCTATCACTCGTGAAGATTATTTTTATACTATATAATATGAAGTTAAAATTAATATAAAACATAGTCAAGTAGACACAAAAAAATGATGAAATACAGTTTTAGTAAAAGGAGCCAGTTTTCCTGGGGGACACAGAGCTTATGAACTAACTTTAGTTCACAGCATGAATCCTCTATTATTACAGGTTGAATATTCCTCATCCAAAATGCTTGGTACCAGAAGCATTTTGAATTTTTTTTTGGATTTTGTAATATTTGCATTATACTTTCTGGTTGAGCATCCCAAATCCAAATATCTGAAATCTGAAAATGCTCCAATGAGCATTTCCTTTTAGCATAATGTCAGTGCTCAAAAATTTCATATTTTCCGATTTGGTATACACAGCCTGTAGTACTTTATGGGTAGGGTCATGTCTAGTAATGACAAAAAGAGTGAGTCTTTCTCTACATGAGCAACTTGGAGGTTTCTTGATAAGAAATCCAAATGGTGGCAGAGAGAATAATATGTATGAGTTTTGTTTAAGGACAAGTCAGTTACAAAGAGAAGGAGTGAGTTTGAGTCCCACTCAGATTGTCTTCCAACCCAATCCCCCTGGACTCCTGCCCATGTTCTCAGGAGAGAAGCCTGAAATAAAAGAATTATGCCATTGAATTATATAAGAAACTGGGAATGCTAAAGTACCACTAAATTGTTAACTTGTATAAACAACCTAAGAAGAAGAATGGATACAATAAGTTTGGTTAGATTTGTATCGCTTAGAAGGAAAGTTAATTTGGAGGCATATTCTTAATTTTTGAAGGTGATAGGAACAGTCCCCAACCTTTTTGGCACCGAGGACCGCTTTTTTTGGAAGACAGTTTTTCCACGGACCAGGGGATGGGAGTGGAGGATGGTTTTGGGATGATTGAAGCATGTTACATTTATTGTGAACTTTATTTCTATTATTATTACATTGTAGTATATAATGAAATAATTATACAATTCATCATAAGTTGGGGACCCCTGAAGTAGAGCAGGCATTCCTCCAACAATGTTTCCTCTTTAATTTCTTAATCAGTGTGGTAATTCTTAAATCTTACTTGCTTTATTCAGGTACAGCAGATGTACCTTATCTCACACCATAAGTCCTCCCATACAGAGCCCTGGGCATGTACCATTAAGCCAGTTCATCAACTGCATTTGCTTTGATCAATTTATTGTGAGTTAGTAGAAACTAGTATTATCTCATCTTCAGTTTGGAAAAATTAGGTCAAAGCAGAAAGCTAATGGCCAGAATCTTGGCACTCCATCCTATGTTCAGGGTTGCTGAATCTGGGCTATCTCTGTTTGACATTAGTTTAACTGATAGAGGAGCATATATTGATTTTGAATCAGTGGAACCAACTTCACACATAAAAATGGATTATCACACTCCATTCCTTTTCTTGTTGTTGATTTGTTTTTGTTTTTGAGACAGTCTCCCTCTGTTCCCCAGGCTAGAATGCCATGGCATCAGCCTAGCTCACAGCAACCTCAAACTCCTG
>VBSM01000662.1:12041627-12080292 GCA_008086735.1 Cheirogaleus medius
AGCGATCCTTCCACCTTGGCCTCCCAGAGTGCTAGGATTACAGGCGTGAGCCACGACGCCCAGCCAATTACAGTGTATTTTAATATTACTTTTCTGATGCTGCCATGACAAATTGCCACAAATTTAAGAGAAACCAAACCTGCTGACACCTGATCTTGGACTTCCAGCCTTGAGAACTATGAGAAAATAAATTTCTGTTATTTAAACCGCTCAGTCTGTGGTATCTTTTTATAGCAGCCTAGGAGACTAAGTATAGGTATAGGTAGCCAGGAGTTATTTTTAACAATTTGAATAGAGATTTTTTTTTAATTGCAGCTATAAAATTACATGCTCCATTTGTTTTACTAATGTAAAATGCATCTTTCTGAGAAAGATACAGAACTTGGTGGGACTTTCTTGAGAACAGTATTGAGAGTTGCCATATATTTCCATTTTTTCCTCATGAGAAGGGAAAGCATAATCAAAGGTTGGTAAGAATTATGGGGAATTTGACTAAAGGTCCTAAAATAATCAGTAAGAAAAAGATGGACATACTTAACAACATTAAGAACAATAAAAATTGAACTTCCACGTGTTGAAAGAAATGGTGAGCATAAAAAGGCAAACCAGGCCACTCATAGTGGCCTACAGCTGTAGTCCCAAGCCACGTAGGAGGCTGAGGCAGGAAGATTCCTTGAGCCCAGGAGTTCAGGTCCAGCCTGGGCAACATCATGACCCCATCTCACAAACAAACCATAAACTAAGTAAAATTTTGCAGTGAATGAGGATGACAACCCTAGGCCCTATAATAGTACACATTGATTGTGTTTTGGACCCCACCATCCATCTGCCCTACTTCTGGTGCCATTTGGGGATTTGTGCCCTTTCTTTTCAGTCCACGTGGTTCTGAACAGAGACCAACCCCCCAAACTCCAGGAAGTGTAACATACAAGCCAGGCTTAAACTAATCAGTGAATCACATTCTTAGTACCTCCCCCAGAGATTGGTTCAAGGATGGGCAAATAATTCAGAGAAAAGGAGCTTTTGCTGGAATGTCTAGGAAAGAGAGTTCGGTTTGTTTTCATTGAATCTGAAGCATAAGAGATCTTCCTTTATATAGGGACTGAAACTTGCCACCGTCTCGGTACCATCTTGCTGCCATGTGCAATCCATAAATGATACCAACACAGAGTAAAACAGAGTTAAGAAATGAAGAGAAATGAAATTATAACTACATCATTTCAGCCCTGAATCCAGCCATGCCTGATTCAGCACTATCCTAAAATATATAGTTACACAGGCAATAAATTCCTTAACTGCAGTCATTGTACTTGCTATCGTAATTGTCAGTATTTTTCAGCTAGACTCAGATTCTTGACTGCAATGACTATGTCTTTTCTAGTCTGTTCCCAGCATCTAGCAAAGTACCTGAAATATAAAGGGCAGGATTAATCATTTTTTTACTGAATGGATGTCAAATTAATGTATTCTCATATTTTTAAAATGCCTTAAAGAATAAGGCAACTTTCT
Organism: Cheirogaleus medius; assembly: GCA_008086735.1. NCBI lineage: Eukaryota > Metazoa > Chordata > Mammalia > Primates > Cheirogaleidae > Cheirogaleus > Cheirogaleus medius. Next base: position 12,043,137 of record VBSM01000662.1, read on the forward strand.
ATGTAATTTTGAGTTTTCTTTACAACATCATGAAGATATTTTTTAGTCTGGGGTGAATGCATGACTCACAGAGAACTCACTAGTATCCCCTTAATATCTTGACTCCATATTTTTGGTGGGTGACAACATTTGATACACTTCCAAACACCTCCATAGCAATTGAAGTTTCAAAAAATATACCCAAAAGATATATTTTCATCTTTGTCAGCCACAAACTATGTATCATCTCAGATCAGGAGCCCCAGTAACAATCTGCTGTGCAAGTCCTTGTTTGCCTTTTTCCTACGTGGGAGTCCTCAGTGAAATCTCCAAATGGACATTATTCCTTCGTTTGTTCATTCTTTTATTCATTCATATGTTCAGTCAATGTATCCTTAATCTATTGCTGCATAACAAACATCTGTAAACGTAGAGGCTTAAAGAACACCCACTTACTTAGTTAATGACTATAATTTGGCAATTTCTACTGAGCTCAGCTGGGAAATTCTTCAGGTCTCACTTGGATTCCCATGTGTATCGAGACTGCTGCTAGATGGGCTGGAGGCTAACTGGCCGATGATGACCTCAGCTGGGATGGGAACAATCTGCTGCACGTGGTGTCTCATTGTTTGATCCTGAGTATTAACTAAAGTTGAAGTATAAAACATAAAACCCTTAGGTTCAGGATGTCATGAGTAGGCAATACCAAGAGAAATTACTGGTGAGACTGAGGAAGAAAAGTGAAATGTGGACTTGATAAGGAGAGACTTTATTCAAAAAAATTATTACAATAGGGGGAGGAAGACTATTGCAATAGGGAAAATGCTTTGACCACATGTCTACAAGTGACTTGAGAGTCAGGCAAAAAGAATTCTTTTATAGAGAGAAGTAAACAAAGCTAGACAGAACCAAGTTGGGGGAAGAGGGAGAATGGGTGGTATGATCAGATAGTAGATCAGAGACTATTTTACTCTGAGTTCGGTTTATTCTGAGGAGAGGCTGTAGGCTGGCTCAGGGTGATGGTGGGGCAAAGGTTAGGGACCCAGAAGAAGGAGAAAGCTTAACCGAAATTTTGCTAAGGAACATTTTGTTCCAATTGATCAAAATTTTCTTCCTTTCTATATAAAGAACCTTCTCACAGTCTCTGTGTGCTAGTAGTCAGAAAATGTCATTCAAGAAGATTGATGCTTAGGCAGTGTTCAGAAATGAGAAAGTGTGGCTGGCTGGGCTTTTATGCTGAAACTTTAACTAGAACGGCAGCCAGGAGTCTTAACATGATCCTATCAATGTTTCCAAGCCTCCCTTTCAAATGCAAGCAACTTATTCACATTACTCACTTTTTACTTGAAATCATGCTTTCCACGTGTTTTGTTTTGTTTTGTTTTTAAAGACAAGTTCTCGCTATGTTGCCCAGGCTGGAATGCAGTGGATGTTTGTAAGCCCCATCATGGCGCACTATGGCCTGAAACTCGCTGGCTCAAGCAATCCTCCCACCTCAGCCTCCCTAGTAGCTAGGACTACAGGCAGGCACCACCCTACCAGCTTTCTGTGTTTTAAAAACTCTTCTCAGAAGCAACATGTCAAAAAAACTTGTTCTGCTTCTGGTTTCAGCTCTGAAATGTAAAGAGCTTGGAAGGCATCACTCTCATCCTTACGACAAGAAAAAAGCTACTTTGGCAATCTACTGCACGCAAAAAATACATTGACCTTTGAACAACATGAGTTTAAACTGCGAGGATCCGCTTATAGGCAGGTTTTTTCTTTTCAACCAAATGCAAATCAAAAATGGAATATTCGTGGGATTTGATACCTGGGTATAAGAGGGCCAACTTTTCCTAAATGAGAGTTTCCACATGGCAGACTGCAAGACTTGAGTATGTGCAGATTGGGGTCTTTGCAGGGGTTCCTGGAACCAATCTTCCTGTTATACTGAGGGACTTTCTATTTAACAAACGTGTGCAGTATGCCAAGCACTATCTTAGGTCCTGGGGATAAATAAGTGAACAAGAGAGTTTCTATCTACTAAGAGATGCGCTAGGTAATCAATGAATAAAATATATAATAAAAAATTAAGAAATAAAAAAAAGTTTCTATCCTAATGAAGAGTTCGTTCTAGTTGGAGAAACAAACAGTGTCACAGGAGCTCTTTAAATATTGATATTAGAGAAATTGACTCTTTGTGAATTGCAAGTGGTTTTTCCACTGTGTAGAGAACATTCATGTCATGTTACTGATTTTAGTGAAAATGCTTCTACGGTTTTTTTCTTTGTACTGACTGTGTTTATGCTTTTTCTTGTAGGTTTCAGGTAAACATTGTTGAACAAATTAAAACTGCTCATGTTTCCAAGCTGTAGGATTTTCTGTAGAATAAGGGTTGTACATTACCAAATGTTTTTTCTGCTTATAATTTATCATATGATTTTCCCCTTTAATCTGTTAATTTAGTGAATTACATCTTTTTTTCTCCAAAGACAAACTGGATTTTGTCATCATCATCACTTTGTAAGTATACTGCTAATTCAGTTTTCTTATATTTTAAGATTTTTACATCTGTGTTTACAGATGAGATTGGTTATACTTTTCTACTCTTGTGCCATTTCTGTCTGGTTTGGATATCAAGTTTATAGTGATATTAGCCTTGTAAAATGAGGGTTTTTTTTTCCCCTTCCTCTCTGAAAGTTTACATGAGAAAGACTTTTATTTATTTATTTGATGCTTTGGACGAGCTATTCAGTTTATTTTTTTTCTCCAGTTTATTTTGGTAATTTAATTTATTGTTTCCAGAAAAATCATGTATTGTATCTAAGTTTTGAAATTTATTGACATTAAGTTGCTCATAGGTTTTTAAAAATTATTTATTTTTATTTATTTTGGAGGGACAAGAGTCTTGCTATGTTGCCCAGGCTGGCCTCAAACTCCTGAACTCAAGCCATCCTCCTGCCTCAGCTTCCTGAATAGCTGGGACTATAGGCACATGCTACCACACCCAGCTGCTTATGGTTTTTAAAACCTCTACTCATTCTATATTTATGCTGTCATCTGTTTTCTCCTCCACTTTTCACATATAATTTTATTATTTGTGAATTCTTTTCTCCCCTTTTTCCACTTGATTGGTCTTGCCATATATTTGTATGTTTAATTGGATGCCACCCCCCATCAGCTTGAAGTGTGATAGTCTTTTTCTTTTCTTAATTTTTTATAATAAAGAACTAATATCGGCTGGGCATGGTGGCTCAGGCCTGTAATCCTAGCACTCTGGGAGGCTGAGGTGGGAGGATCGCTTGAGCTCAGAAGTTCAAGACCAGCCTGGGCAAGAGCAAGACCCTGTCTCTACTAAAAATAGAAACAATTAGCCTGGGCTGGTGGCACACACCTATAGTCCCAGCTTCTTGGGAGGCTGAAGCAAGGAGGATTGCTTGAGCCCAGGAGTTTGAGGTTGCTGTGACCTAGGCTGATGCCACGGCACTCTAGCTTAGGCAACAGAGTGAGACTCTGTCTCAAAAAAAAAAAATAGAATTAATACCTACATTATTTGGGTTTATTCTGTTATTCTTCTGAAATTGTCACTAAGCTTGCTTGTTTTCATTCTCACTGGTTATTTTATAAAATGCTTTTAATACTGCTTTAATGTCTGCTGCCACACATTTTCATGTTTAGCATGTTCTGTGTCTATTTGTTTTGATTATGTCATATTTTCCATCTTTCTTATGTAACTCATGAGTTATTTATAAAATATAAATGTAATATATAATTTGGGAAACTATAATAATCTTTTTGTTATTAAAGTCTAGTTTAATTATATTATGATTGCAGAATTTGTATACTATCAGTTCCCTGGAATTATTAAGGCATTTTTTGTGGCCTAGTAAATAGTTTTTTTCCAATGTTCTTATGTATGTTTAAAAATATATTACTACAAACTCCATTTCTTGGGTGCACTGTTCTATAATCTATTAGCATTATATTTTTCATGTCTTCTATATCTATATATCTTTACTGAAATTTTATATGTTTGAGCTGTCAGTCTCTAAAATCTTAATTTTGCCCAAAATCTTTCTTTGTGAATCTCTTGTTGTGTTACATATTTTAATACTGTATTGTTTGGTACATATATAGGTTCATGATTATACAGTCATGCACCACAAAATGATGTTTTGCTCAACAACAGACCACAAATACAACAGTGGCCCCATAAGATTATCATAGAGCTGAAAAATTCCTATCACATAGTGACATTGTAGCTGTTTTAATGACATAGCACAATACATTACTCATGTATTTGTGGTGATGCTGGTGTAAACAAGCCTACTGTGCTGCCAGTCACAGCATATAAAAGTATAGCACATACAGTTATGTACAATACATAATACTTGACAATGATAATAAATGATTGTTACTGGTTTATGTATTTCTTGTAGTATACTTTTATTATTTTAGACTGTACTGTACTTATTTTAAAAAGTTAATTGTAAAACAGTCTCATGCATGTCCTTCAGGAGGTATTCCAGAAGAAGACATTATCACAGGAGATGACAGTTCCATACATGTTATTGCCCCAGAAGACCTTCCAGTGGGACAAGATGTGGAGATCAAAGACAGTGATATTGATGATCCCGACCCTGTGTAAGCCTAGGCTAAAGTGTGTGCTTGTGTCTTAGTTTTTAACAAAAAGTTTTTAAAAGCAAAACAAAAATAAAATAAAATTTTTTAAATAGAAAAAAATTCATAGAATAAGGATAGAAAGAAAATATTTTTGTACAGCTATACAATATGTGTTTTAAGCTAAGTGTTATTACAAAGGAGTCAAAAAGTTTTAAAAAATCAAAAGTTATAAAGTAAAAACATTACAGTAAGCTAAGGTTAATTTATTATGGAAAAAAGAAAAAGGTTAAATAAGTTTAGTGTAACCTAGGTGTACTGTGTTTATAAAGTCTGCAGTAGTATACAGTAATGTCCTAGGCCTCATTCCTCACTACTCACTCACTGACTCACTCAGAACAACTTCCTGTCCTGCATGCTCCATTCATGGTAAGTGCCCTGTACAGGTATACCATTTTTTATCTTTTATACTATGTTTTTATGGCACATTGTCTATATTTAAATATCCATAGCTACACAAATATTTACCATTGTGTTACAATTGCTACAGTGTTCAGTACAGTATCATGCTGTACAGGTTTGTGCCTAGGAGCAATAGGCTATACTATATAGCCGAGGTGTGTAGTGGGCTATACCATCTAGGTTTGTGTGAATCCTCTATGTTTGTGCAACAATGAAATCGCCTAACAACACATTTCTGGGAGTGTATCTTTGTCGTTAAGCAATGCATGACTCTAATTTCTTCTTGGTGAATATTGTTCCTTTTATAATCATGTAGTGTCACTATTTGTTGTTAGTGCTTTTTCCCCTTAAATTCTAATTCATCTGATAAATATTATAAACCCAGCTTTCTTGTAGTTAATATTTCCTTGGTATATATTTTACATCCTTTTAGTTTCTACTTTTCATCTTATTTTAGTTCCATCTCACAAAAAGCACGTAGCTGGCTTTAAAAATCCAGTTTGATACTCTCTTTTAACAACTGTGTTTAATCCATTTGTATTTATTGGGATTACTAATCTATTTGACCTTATTAATATAACATTTTGTGATTTCATTTGTCTTGTCTTTTGTTTGATTCTTTTTCCTCCTCCTCTCTTTATGCATATGTTATGTTGATTAAAAAAATCATTTATATCTCTGCTGGTTTAGAATAAATTATTTGTATTTTTTTAGTCTTACTAGTTTTATGGGGTTTTTTTTGCGACAGAGTCTCACTCTGTTCCCCAGGCTAGAGTGCCGTGGCGTCAGCCTAGCTCACAGCAACCTCAAACTCCTGGGCTCAAGCGATCCTCCTGCCTCAGCCTCCTAAGTAGCTGGGACTACAGGCATGTGCCACCATGCCCGGCTAATTTTTTCTATATATTTTAAGTTGTCCAGATAATTTCTTTCTATTATTTTTTAGTAGAGATGGGGTCTCACTCTTGCTCAGGTTGGTCTCGAACTCCTGAGTTCAAACAACCCACCTGCCTCAGCCTCCCAGAGTGCTAGGATTACAGGCGTGAGCCAGCCTAGTCTTACTCTTAACAAAATTATAAGTTATTCTACACTCTATTTATTAATATCTTTCTCCTGAATAAGATAAGGAATGTACTATATTTTATATACCTTCTTACTGATTCTTTCCACTTTTCATGTTATTTATAATCTGAAACCTAGTATCACCTTTTAAAAACACAAAATCATTTATTATGTTAATCAGGCATGGCAGTCAATTATTAATTAGATTAACTCACCTATTTTACTACTGTATTTTCCCACAGTTGCTCCATGAACCCATTCCTTTCTTTGGATTCACTTTTCGTCTTGTTGAAGAGCATTTTGTAATATTTCTTTCAGTGAGAATTTGTGGGTGATAACATAGTTGTGGTATATATGAAAATGTTTTTAATTAGTCTTTACTGTTGAGCTAAAGCATATCAGGATATAAAATTCTAGGTTGCCACCATCTTGAGGTACTACCCCACAGTTTTCCAGCCAATTAGAAATCTCCTGTCAAACTACCAGATGCAATTAATCTATCTTTTCAAGCTGATGTGTAAGAATTTTTCTTTATTCTTAGCTTTGTGCATTTGTTTATGTGTGGATTTATTTACTAAATCCTGTTCAGGATATAATTTTGATTTGAGGATGCACATTTTTCTTTAATGCAGCTATTAGTCTTCAAATGACACTTCTTTATCATTCCCCTATTCTTTCCTCTTAGAACTCCGCTACATAGTCTCTATTCCTCATGAATACTTTTTTCATGTGTTTCATCTCTATTTCTCTAGGCTGTGTTTCAAGTAATTTCCTTAGTACTTTGATAATTCACTAATTTTCTCTTAGGTTTTGTTCAGTATGGCACTTATCATTTCTCTTGTATCTTCATTATAATGACTATATTTATTTTGGCATTAAAATTGGTTACCTATTTCATATGAATTTAATTTTACTAATATAAAATTGGTTTGTAAGTACTATTTTAAAAGAAAAGCTTTATTGGGTTAAAATTTACATGCAATAAACTGCACATAAAGTTCATAATTTAGTGGGTTTTAACATGTGTGTATACCTGTGCCGTGAAACCGTTGCCACAATCAAGGTAGTGAGCCTACCCATCATCTCCAGAAATAAGCCTTGTAAGTCCATTTTCAGAATAGGTTTTTCTGCATGGTGTTTGTCTTGCTTTTCTTCTCCCCACATTTACCTTTCTATGCTTGGCAGATTTATTGTGACTTTTATTCAGTTTACCCAGGTTCCCAATATGAAAAAAGTCTTATATAATAATATTAAGCAATGGATATATCCTGTCAGGGTGACATGATTTACTTCATTTCTCCTAATCCAGGCAACTACCAGATGTAAAGTACAAACCCTGGACATGGACCAAAACCCTCTTAAATCTCAGGGTGTAGGAAGCAAGCCTTTTCTCATTCTCCAGTTTTACATTATGAGCCTGACTTTGATGCCTGCCACTCGTGCTATACAACTCCACTCGCCCCACGGGAATTGTACCCTTGTCATCTCGGTGGTTTCTGATTCCAGACCCCAGATCTGTAGCCACAGATGGGTAGATTTATGTCTTTCTTATCTGTTTTAGTCAAGGAAATGCTTAAATATGTTTGCGAGGAGGGTGAAAGGAGCTTCCCTATGTGACTCTCACATCTCAGAGGCCCATTCTTGACCAAAAGATCTCCAGACTGAGTTTTTAATCACTAGGTAGAGCATTGTCTGAGTGCCAGAGTAATTGGGTATTATTTCTCCCTACAGTTGACTTCATCTATATTAATTCATAACCTTTCAAATTGAAACTTGCACATTAAAGAATTTGCTTTTCAGTTTCCATGTCTCTACTTCAGTTTTCAGAGCTCAGGGATCATGTTACCCTGTAAGAAATCCTTCAAAGAAGAGCAAATCTGTAACAAATGTTAAATTGTTTTTTATTGGAATAAATATCAGAAAGTCTTATCTTCTAGGGATGAGTAAGCATTAATAAAGCCTAGGAGGAGGGTGAACTCTCAATCTGGCAAAAAAGCTTTGTATGTGAGTGACAATAGGATTATTTTATATTTTCCAAAGGAAATATGTCAGGAAGACCAACTTCTCCCAATTTACAGAAAGATAACTGAAGAATTTTTGGTTGTTAGGAGGGAAAAATTTATAAATGTGGACATCCTGATTGCAGGTGGCAGAAGGGAGAATGAACTGAGATGTTCTTTAATATCAAAGGAATGTGTGCGGGTTTACTGTGAACTAAAAAGAAAATCCTAAGCTCTCTGCTAACTGAATGGACCCCTCATGGCCAAGGGAACCCTGGAAACATTTTAAAACTGAGTTCCCAGCCATGATGGGATGGGAGATATAGAGCACAATTACAAATGCCCATGGTCTCTCTTTTCATAAATATTCGTGACTCCTCGTATACTTTGTTGAATATGTATATTTAACCACCCCACTGAGTATAAAATTTTGGTCCTGTTGTCTGTCCCCTGAAGCATGCGTTCCTGGCTTCTGGCTGGGCCTCTGCTTTCCAGCCTGTTGGAATGGCCACCTAACAGACTACTACCCTTTATGAGAAATAAAGCTCTCCTTTTTCCAAAGTATAAAGCTCATTAACTTTTTTTTTTTAGTTAACAGCACTACTGTGCCAATGACATATAAATTTTTTCTTGGGAAGTAGGGGCTATTGTGTGAGTTAAGAATGTCAAATAAAAATCACAGAAGGCTGTTGTTTTAGACAAAACTTCTGTACTAGGCCCTAATGGGCCAGAATAAAAATCAAAATAGAGTCACCTATGCTAAATTTGCACATCACTAAAGCTAAACTAAGTTGCTCTCTGACCTTCTAAGAAATTAGAAGAGTAAGATAAGAGCGAATTTCCCAAAAAGGATAGTTTATACTTTTAATGAAGTTCCCTCTGCTTTAATACTTACCTTAAAAAGGCAGCCTAAAGTAAACTGATATTAACTAATCAGTTATGTTTCTATTCTGTCTCCCTGTCCCTACCTTACAAGAAAAAGTAACTTTAAAAAGTAACTAAATTTGGTGTGGTGGCATATACCTGTAGTCCTGGCTACTGAGGAGCTGAGGCAGGAGGATCGCTTGAGGCCAGGATTTCCAAGCTGTAGTGTGCAGTGATTACACCACTGCATTCCAGCCTGGGCAACTTATTCTGCTTTCTTCAACCCTTCTCTGTCTATCAAGCCAAGCGCTTCTCAGCTCATTGGAAGACTTATTCTGTTACCTCATTCTACATTTACAAATAAAGCCAATAGAGATCTTTAAGCTAAATTTGTTGTAATTTTGTCTTTTGATAAGAACATTCCAGGCCTTAGTCACAGTGCACTTAGAATACTGGGGCCCCATAGTCCTTGAGAGGACCTCAGGTTGCTGCTTTGCTCATCCCCCCACCCTTTGCCAAGCACTCAGCTCCTATAAGAAAGGTATCACTCAGAGAGAAGCCTGACATTGTCCCCAATCCCAAATCCTGAGCCCTGGCTCAGACATTTTGCCTGGAGAGAGAAGAAACACATAAAACAGATAGCTTCTAATCTCTTCCCAAGGGAACTGACTTCATTTATAAAAAAGCTGGAGATTTTCGAGGCTAAGGGCAGTGGAGGTTGTGATGAAAGGCACTTGGGAGGAGATTTAATGGAGATACAGACTACACTATAGGCTGGCTAGTTTGTAAGAGAGAACTGGGGAGTAAGACAGTTGGGAGGAATCCTCCTGGGGTCAGAATAATTACACTGACTTTAGAAACTATTGCCTCAAAGGAGTCACATTTGATTGATTAGTTTGTAAAACAATTTATACCCCAGGGCATTGTTGAAAACAATAGAACAGTAAGTCAATCAGCAATTAGTGAAGTTTAATAGCTGGGTTTGGTCTCGGAAAGAAAAAGAGAGCAACTGTCATTGCGGGGTGACTGTGGTCATAACCAAAGCTGCACTTCCCTAAGAAGCAACATCAGAGGTTTAACATGGTACATGTATGTTGGTGGGTGGGTAGAGTGCATATGTGTGCATGAGTGTGTGTGTGTGTGTATGTGGTATGTGAAGGGAGCCCAGATTTCAGTAAAATAATCCAACCAATCACTAAATAAATAAATAAGCAAATAATAATAAGCCACAGAAAAGGAGGTAGGGCAATACAAAAGTTGCTATAATATATTATCTAAAATATCTATTTTCCAACAAAAAATTATGAGGCATGCAAAGAAAGAGCAAAGTGTCATCAATGTATATAACAGAAACTGCCCTTGAGAGCTACTAAATGTCAGATTTAACAAGAAAAAGACTTCAAACTAGCCATTATAGATATGTTCACACAATTTTTAAAAAGCATGATTAAGGAACACATGATGCCAATGTTACAGCAGATAGAGAATGACAATAAAGACAGAAATTATAGAGCCAAATGGAAATGCTGGAGTTGAAAAGTGCAGTAACTGAAATAAAAACTTTACTGGAGGTTCTTTCTGTCTGCTTTAGAGAAAAAAAAAATTCACTGGAGGAACTTAACAGATTTAACTGGCAGAATAAAGAATTAGCAAACTGTTACTAAAAGTTTGGCACTTTTCCCTGAGGCTGCATCAGAAGAATGAGGACAAGTGGTTTGAGGAGAAGGAAAGAGAAGTTTATTAATCTGCCAGCAAATGAGGAGGTTGTCAACTCCCATCTTAAAGTACCAATGTCCTGTTCTCAGAAGAAGTACAGAGTTTTTAAAGGTTCTGATTAATCCCATAATCCCATTTTTGACTAATAGATAATCTCATGACCTCCACCGGGACAATTTTCTTGAGTATATCTCCTGTGGCACAAAGAACAAAAGACACTCTCCTACCCCTCCTGACCACTGGCCTGAGGCAGGGATGTAGGTTTTAGTTCTCAAAAACGGTGAGGGGGTTTTGAAGAGATAGAAAACATTTTTACCCTTTTTCATGCCATTTTCTCTGTTACAAAACCTAAAAATAGAGTAAGTCCTCATTTGATGTTGTTGATAGATTCTTAGAAACTGATTTAAGAAAACGATGTACAGCCAATCCTCAAGTAACATTATTTCTTTCAACTTCATTTCATTATAACATTGAAAAGAAAAAAAATTGGTTTTGTATATAAATTGATAAACTTCCTCTAATGTAGTGTCAGAAGACAAAATTCAGATAACACTTTATTCCATAAAATGGAATAAATGTTCCAATGAGTGCAGCAGAGGAGGCCGGCTTTATAGACATTAAAAGGGCTGAAGAAAGGAGAAACACAGAAAAAAAGAAGCAGATTGGTCATTTGAAAGTTACTTTCCTTGTAAAGTAGGAACAGGGAGATAGAACAACAGAGAAGTACTGATTAGTTAACATCAAGTTACTTCAGGTTACTCTTTGTTGTAAGGATTAAAACAGAGGGAACTTCATTATCATGCCAATTAAATTGACCTGTTTAAATAATTAGGTAATCCCTCTCTCTTGATTTCTCTAATAATAACTTTCAATTTGATTATCATAAGTGACTTCATTTTGATTTTTACTCTCATCTGTTGGGGCCTACTGCAGGGGTTTAGTCCAAAACAATGGCCTTCTATAATTTTTGTTTAACAGTACTCTTTAGCTCTATCCAACAAATTTTTATGTATTTTATTATTATGTAGATTCAAAAATTTATTAATTTTTTTATGATTTCTTCTTTAACCAGTTATTTAGAAGTTTCTTGTTTAATTTCCAAATATTTGAGGCTTTTCTAAATATCTAATTGTTATTGATATCTAATTTAATTTTTTGTGTTTAGAGAATATACCCTCAAAAATTTCATACTTTTGTAGTATGTTGGGACTTGTTTTATGTCCCAGTATAAGATCTATGATGGCAAATGGTCTATGTGCACATGGAGGAATGTGAATTCTGCAGTTGTTGGGTAAATTGTTATGGTTAGGTCAGTTAGGTTAGGGTGGTTAATAATTTTTTTTTAGATATTCCATATCCTTCCTGATTTTTATCTAGTTATTAAAGGGAAAAGTGATATTTCCACTTCTGATTGTGGCTTTGTCAACTTGTCTCTTTAAATTAGTTTTTGCTTCATTGATTTTTAAGTTCAGCTATTAGTGACCTACATTTTAAGATTGTTATGTCTTCTTCATGGATCGATCCATTTTATCATAATAAAAGTATCTCTCTTTATCTCTGTCTTTATTCTTTTTGTTCTGAGGTCCATTAAGTATAATATTAATAAAATTCTCAGCTTTCTTTGGCATACAATTTCCATGATACATCTTTTTCATCCTTTGCTTTTTTAACCTATGTCTTTTTACATTTAATAAAATTATTGATATGGTTGAATTTAGGTCTATCATTTTTGTTACTTGCTTTCAATTTGCCAAATCCATTATTTTGCTTTTCTCTTCTTCGTTTTCTGACTTCTTTTGGTTAATAGAATATTATTTTAGCATTCTAGCATAATCATTCTATTATCTTTTTAGCTATACTTCTTTGCATTATTCTTTAGGGTTGCTATCAAGATTACAATATGCATATCAATCACAGTTACCACATTTATAAACATACATATGTCTATTATATAGACACTGTGGATGATATGTTGTAGGGAGCCTGCATTATGTGTTTTTCCTGTAAAGAAGGTTGAATTTTGTTCTGGCAGTCAGTTGAACATTCTAGTGGATCCTTCGGTCTTGTCATGCTTCAGGGTTGAGCTTAGTCCTAGGGTGTGACCTGTATGAGGAGCATGGCTCCCACTGGAAAGCACGGCCTTCCTGAAGTTCTAAGGGTGTTTGTTCTCAAGGCAGTCAGTGAGTGGCTGGGCGCAGTGGCTCACGCCTGTCATCCTAGCACTCTGGGAGGCCGAGGCAGGAAGATCACTTGAGCTCAGGAGTTTGAGACCAGCCTGAGCAAGAGTGAGACCCCGTCTCTACTAAAAATAGAAAATTAGCCAGGCGTGGTGATGTGCACCTGTAGTCCCAGTTAGCTACTCGGGAGGCTGAGGCAGGAGGATCACTTGAGCCCAGGAGTTTGAGGTTGCTGTGAGCTAGGCTGATGCCACAGCACTCTAGCCCGGGGAACAGACCAAGACTCTGGAAAAAAAAAAAAAAAGAAAGATAGTGAAGTCCACCTCAGCTCAACAAGATCACTTCCACCTGGCCTTTACTTCCTTCCTGTATGACAGAAAATTGTCCTTGACAAAAACTCGAGGTGATGGCAAGGCTCACTTTGAGTGCTTCTATTTTCTCATTGTTCAGTCATTCACTGACTGTTGTTCAGTAACTGAGCAAAATTGCCTCACATATCTTGTCCATTTTTGTGTTGTGTTTGATGGTTTGGTATTGTTTCCTTTGCCATGGCTAGAAACAGAAATTTCTGTGTGTTATTTTAGAAATATAATGGACTAAATGCAACATGCTTTCTTAGATGGATCCTGAAACAGAAAAAGGGTATTAATTGACAAACTGGTGAAATACAAATAAAGTTTGCAAATTTACTTAATAGTAATGTACCAATAGTAATCTTTTAGTTTTAACAAATGTACCGTAGTTATATAGATATTAACATTTTTAACAACCAGCTCTTGTGGGAAATAATACAGTGAGAACTCATTAATACCACCCCACCGTGAGAGAGCATAAATCTATTCATGAAGGATCCACTCTCATGATCAAACACCTCCCATTAGGCCCCACCTCCAAAACTGGGGATCAAATTTTGACATTAGGTTTGGGGTGGGGTGGGGAAGAAACCATATCCAAACTGTAGCAGTATGGTACATTTTTTACAATTAATGAACCCATATTGATATATTATTATTAATTCAAGTCCATGCCTAGGCAGATTTTTTTAGTTTTTACCTAAAATACTTTTGTTCTAGGATACAATTCAGAATACATTACATTTAGTCATCATGTTTCCTTAGGCTGCTTTTAGATGTGACATTTTCTCAGACTTTCCTAGTTTATGATGACCTTGACCGTTTTGAGTATTGGTCAGGGATTGTACAGAATGTTCCTCAACTGGAATTTGTTTCATTTTTTAAATGATTAGACTGGGGTTATGGGTTTTGTGAGCAAGACCACAGAGGTAAAGTATCATTGTCATAACACCACATTAAAGGTACTTTCTAGCAACATAACTTATCAGAGTTGGTCACCTTGCTCACCTGGCTGAAGTAATATTTGAGTCTTGTTTATTTATCCAATCTGTTAGTCTCTATGTTTAGTTGGTACATTTATATAATTTACATGTAAGTGATTATTGATGTGGTTGAATTAATATTTATCCTGTGTTAACAGTTTTCTATGTGTTCTTTGTTTTTTACCTTTTCTAGTTCTGCTTTGTCTAGTTTTAATTGACCATTTTATATTATTCCATTTTATCTCTTAGCATGTCAATTATACTTTAAAAATTTTTGTACTGGTTGCCCTAGAGTTTTCAATACACAGTATTAGCTAATCTATCCTGAATTATAGTACGCCACTTCGTGTGCAGCGCAGGTACCTTATAACAGAGTACAGTAGTCCCCACTTATTCAAGGCGGCTACACTCCACAATCCCCAGCAGATGCCTGTAACTGCAGATAGTACTGAACCCTATATATACTATGTTTTTTCCTATACTTACATACCTATGATGAAATTTAAGTTATAAATTAGGCTCAATAAGAGGTTAACAACAATTACTATTAATAAAGTAGAACAATTATAACAATATACTATAATAAAGGTTATATCAATGTGGTCCCTCTCTCTCTCTCTCAGAATATCTTATTGTATTGGACTCACCCTTCTTATGATGATGACGTGAGGTGACAAACTTCCTGTATGATGAGATGAAATGAGGTGAATGATGTATGCAGTGTAGTATTAGGCTACTGTTGACTTTCTGACGATATGTTAGAAGGAGGATCATCTGTTTCGGGTGATCCTGGGGCTTTGAGCCAGGATGATGCTGATGGTTGAATGTCAGGAGCAGGCTATGCTGATGACTAATGGATCAGTGCAATTTAGTCTTTTGAAGTATTTCTGGAAATTTCCATTTAAAACTTTTGTGCCACAGTTGACAGTGGGTAACTAAAACTGCAGAAAGTAAAACCATGGATAAGCGTGGGAGGACTACTGTATTCTTGACTCTTCTCATTCCTAACAATGTTACTGTCATTCATTTTACTCGTCCGTGTGCAATAACCGCAATACATTGTTGCTATCTCTTTTAACAAAGTCTTTTACGTTAATTACAAATAAGCAAAACAAAATATTTTATTTTAGGTTTATTTATTTCTTCTCTGATGCTCTTCCTTTGTTTATCTTATCCAAGTTTCTAACCTATATGATTTTTATTCTCTGGGAATAATTTTTGTTTTCTAACACTTTTTTCAGGGCAGGTCAGCTGGTGATGAATTCTCTCAGTTTTTGTTTGTCTGAGAAAATCATTATTTCTTCTCTTTTCAGGATAATTTCACTGGATGTAGAGTTCAGGATTGTTCGGGATTTTTTCCCTCCAACACTTTAAATATTTCCATTCACTCTCTTCTTGCTTGCATGGGTTTTTTTTATGAGAAGTTCTCTTTAATTTTTATCTTTCATTCTCTATAAGTAAGGTTTTGGGTTTTTTTTAATCTGTCTTCTTTCAAGATTTTCTCTTTGTGTTGGTTTCCTGCAGTTTAAATATAATATGCTTAGGTGTGGATTTTTTCCTTTTTATCCTGCTTGATGTTTTATGAGCTTTCTGAATCTGTGCCTTAGTGTTTATTGTTAATTTGGGAAAATTCTTGGCCATTATTACTTCAAATATTTCTCTGGTCCATTTTAACTTTATTTTCCTTTTGGCATTCTAATTACGCATATTTTATATCTCTTAAATTTTCTCACACTTTGGATGTTCTGGGTTTTTTTTTCATTCTTTATGTCTTTACATTTTAGTTTGGGAGGTTTTTATTAACCTATTTTCAAGCACACTGATTATTTCCTCAGCTGTGTCCAGATTAATGAGCCCATCAAAAGCATTCTTCATTTCTGTTGCAGTGTCATTGATGTCTAGCATTTTCTTTTGATTTCTATCACTCTGATTACATTATCCACCTGTTTTTGCATGTTGTCTCCTTTTTCCATCACTGTCTTTAGTATATATAATAATTTTAAATTGCCTGCCTGAGAATTCAAAAATTTTTGTTATATCTGAGTGTAATTCTATTGTTTACTTTGTCTTGTTGGGGCTCACATACCGTAATGTATGGTGTTCAGTAGGCTGAGCACCTTTGAATTAAAGAAAATTGGACAGCCTTAAAATCTGCCTTAGACCTAAGGACTTTCTGACCTTCTCTTGTCCTCCCCCCCAGCACAGGGAGGAGCTCTCTCTGGAATTTCCTTATCTAACTGAGGAAAATTCTTTCCAACATAAGTGTAGTTGTCTTAAAACTGCTTCCCTAGAAATCTCATTAAATAATCAAGAAAGATTAACCATGAAGAAGAGAAGAGACTAAAAGTCATCACCACATCTAGACATGTTAGGTTTTAGTCTGAAACTGTTGGTTCTTGGCGTACTCAGGCCGAACAATGACCAGACATGCCAAAGTTTAGGCAAGCACAAAAATGAGGTTTATTGAGGAGAGAAAGACAGGATTATAGGGCAAGAGCAAGATACGGGTTTACAGAGCCTGGTACATACGCCATGGATGACGACGGGACCAATTGTCTCAGCAGAGAGAGACTGGCTATGGTCTGCATCCTATTTTATAGTGTCCACATAGGGACCTCCTTTGTGGTTCAGAGGTCACCATGGAACCACTTTGATTAGGCAGTTGGGAATCACATGACCTGAGCCTTAACCATGCATGTGGGTTCTAGGTCACTTTCCAGACTTTATGGTACCCATGCGGCTTTGCCCATGGGATAGAGAGTCCTCCGCATTTTTCTGCAGCCGGCGTGCCACGTTCTGATTGGCAGATTCATAGGTATTCCCTCCTCCCCCGTTATGGAGAATCAGCGTTGGGCAGGACCAAGATGGGTGCAACAGCACCCACTTTTGTCGCAAGGAGACGTGGCATCCCTGCTATCTACCTAACAGACATTTCATCTGTTTTTCTGAGGGCAGCTTTGAGATTACCTGAGGGACTGTATAAGACAGCCTTTGTTCACAGTGTAGCTTTGCCCCTCGTCTTCCTTGTAACTTGTCCGCAAACTATTCTTCATCCTTATGTTCCCTTCAGTGTCCAAAGAGAGTCATTTGCAAGCCATCAGCTGTTCTTTGGGCCCATTTATTTCCCCTAAACATTATTCGCTACGCCTCTAAAATTGCTTACAGCCCTCCCATCCCCCCACTTTCCTCTCCTCTATGAAGAAGGTATTTAAGTCTCAACCAGTTGGCCCTACTTTGGCCTCATATTTTGTATGGTTATTGTATTATGCATATTAATAAATTTGTGCACCTTTTCTCACGTTAATCTGTTTATTGTCAGTTCATTTCAGTGAACCTTCAGAGAGAGTGAAAGGGAAGCTTTCCCTTAGCCCCTACAGTATCCTCAGATTGTTTTTTCTTGCCTCTTCAGCATGCCTTGTCATTTTTTGTTGAAATTGGACATGATGTTTCAGGTAATAGGAACTGAAGTAGAAAGTCTCTAGTGTGAAGTTTTTTAATCTGTCTAGGAGTTGGATTGTATTTACTATTTGCTGTAGCTGTAGATGCCAGACACCTCAAATTCTTCTTGTCCTTGTTTCTAATCTTCCCTGTTGTCTTTGGGCGTTCCTATGGCCCCTCAGAAAGAGTGTGTGCCTTGGAGCTCTTTCAGCTGTAATCCACTGTCATCACACTAGAGCCCTGCGGGCGTGGCATAAATTGTGTAGAAGGGGAACTTCTGTAATATTATGATTAAATTTCAATAGTCTAGTGGACCTGTGTTCCTGGGCTATGACCTTCACAAATGTTTCTTAGCTTTTTTCCTGCCTTAGGTGAGACAAGAAGGCTGAATGAGGCTGGAGTCACCACAGATGGAATGAGTCTCTTGGTGTCTTTCCTCCTGGAGAGTAGGCCTTTGTGGAGGAGAGTGCTCTGGGCTATATGATTGTTCTGCCCCCCTTCCCCCACCCTGCCAGAGCCACAGAAGATCTTTCCTGTACCTTCACCATGAGAATGCAGGGGGTTCTCTAGAAGTAATACCCATTAAAATATAGGGTCCTTCTAAGATTACATCACTTGATGCTTTCCAATGATGTAAAAAGAAAAGGAAAGAAAAGAAAAAATAAACAAAGTAATAGAATATATAACAGAGAAACTAATTGGGAGGATAGAACTATAAAAAATAGTAAATACATTTTTAAAAAAGTCAACACCCTTCTCCTGAAATTTATATAACCCTTATATACCACCTTTTATCATTAACACATACCAACATTCCTTGATCACCTTACACAAAGGGAAGAGTGTATTATGTTAAGGTGAAGACAAAAAGGTCTTTAAATACCACTGAGGAGTAAGGAAGATACTAATTCTACCAGTGTTGGGGTAGTGAGGTATAATAGGGTTAGACATACCATCTGGGATGCACTTAAGACAAGAAATATCCATGAGGAACATTTGCTGTTGATAATATGTATATAAAAAAAGTTGTTTTCATGACCTGGCAATCCGAAAGGGCACAATTGAAAGGGTGGCAATAGGTATTGGATGAGCAGGGAGGAAACTAGGAGCAGTATAGCAAGGCACAGATTACTAAAGGAACTTACTTCCCAGTCAATGAATAAGCCCAACAGGGATAGAAGGCATACTGAATTATGCTGCCTGAATGATTTTCTAATTAACTAGTCCCATAAATCCCCTGGTAAATCTAAGGTCTGTCAGAAGCAACAACCAAGGACTGGGTGATTGGGCATCTGAGATAGCCCTTGCTTGGAAAAATGGCCATCAGATAGTCTAGTTGGTTCCCGGGACTGGCTCTGTGGAAATGGCAGCAACCATTTGCCCTTTAGGTGACTTCAATTCTATCTGCCTTGAAACTTTGCAAAATTGTAAGTATTTTCCAAAAATAATATGTTTGTTAAAAATTGAATTTACTCTTCCCCAAAAGCTAGACATTTTTTTGCCATGTACTCATTCAAAAATTTGATGTTATCTTTTCAATAAGAACAAAGGAGTTCAATAAACAACCAGTTGAATTATGTGGCTCTGGAGAGCTATATAAATCAATGTAGCATCCTGCCTATGTCTATTAGGTATGCATAGTTCAAAGTATCTTATCGTCTCTTCCTCCGTTTTGAAATTCCAGTGGGTGCTCTGTGTTCAGTAATTATGGACTCACCTTGACTTCCCATAACTGATAACTTGATTTCTCATAACTGTTTTAATAAATTCATCAACATAGCTTATTTTTGAAATTGTATATTCTATTCTATCAATGTCAAAAAGTAGGCTATGAATTTTATTCCTTTTTGATTCAGTTCTCTATCAAAATAAATGGTGAGGTTGTAGGGGAGATAAAGGCCTTACTCCTGTGGCCATTAAATAAATTGATTATGGCTAGAGTGTTTCCTTGGGTGGGATGGCTGTTGCTTCAGTGATTTGTTATTATCACTAGCTCTGCAGTGGAAACTTCTGAAGAATTTTAATAATTTAAAAATCCTTATTCTAAAATTAAAAATTTAATCTAAGTTCTAGAATCATACACTGAAAAACACCTGGTAAAATATTTAGGGTTTGGTTTCTCCTGCTATATCACATCTTCTAGCTGGAAAGGCAGCGAGAGGTGGTGCATGGAAAGAATATTGATCATAGCACTCCTTGAGGAGCTATTTTTTCACCATTGTGTTTATTTTTTACTAATTTTCATGAACCTGAATATAGAGGCTCCCCAAAGGCAAAAATTTAGGTTAGTAAAAGGATTTATCTTATATAAATGAAAACGTTATGTGTGAGTAAAACAAATTTTATTTGTTCTTTGCAGATGTATGTGTTTTCTAATTCTTGGGAAAACTGCAAATTGATCTCATACCATTGTATGGACCAGTGGAGGAGCAAGTCAATTGGGATGCAGTTATATGGATTGAGTATCCCCTATCTGGAATGCCTGTGACTAGAATTGTTTTGGATTTCAGATTTTTTCAGTTTTTGGTAATATTTGCAGTACACTGGTTGAGTATCCCAAATCTGAAAATCCAAAAAGAACATTTCCTTTGAGCATCATGTTGGTGTTCAAAAAGTTTTGGATTTTGGAGCATTTTGAATTTCAGATTTTGGATTTGGAATGCTCAACGTGCTCTGTAAACTAGACTCTGATGAGGAAATGTAACCATTTGCAGTCAGGTATTTAAGACCCCTCAGGCAACTTACTTCTCTCTTTTAGCTGCTTCTCTAGCTGTGTTGATGTCTCTTGAGCTTGAATTATTTCCCCTTACCTTTTTAATATTAAAAAATTATATTTTTGGCTGGGTGCGGTGCCTAGCACTCACTCTGGGAGGCCAAGGCAGGTGGATCGCTCGAGGTTAGGAGTTCGAAACCAGCCTGAGCAAGAGCGAGACCTCGTCTCTACTAAAAATAGAAACAAATTAATTGACCAACGAAAAATATATAGAAAAAAAATTTAGCCAGGCATGGTGGTGCATGTCTATAGTCCTAGCTACTCGGGAGGCTGAGGCAGAAGGATTGCTTGAGCCCAGAAGTTTGAGGTTGCTGTGAGCTAGGCTGACGCCACGGCACTCTAGCCTGGGGAACAGAGTGAGACTCTGTCAAAAAAAATAGATATATATTTTTATGGTATCAAAAGTAATAATGCTTATGGGATAGAAAATTATAAAAGTTACACAATAATATAAGATGCATTACAGTGGAGGAATTACATGCAGATATAGCTTTGTTAACATTTTGAAGTGTTCTTACGTGTAAAAAAATTATGTATAAACACATATGCACGTCTATACAGAGCATACCAATGGTTCTCAATCTCAGATGAACATTAAAAATCATTATCAGTGTGCTTTATGTAAGAAAGAATTATCAAAACTCCAGTCCCTGAAACAATACTTGAAAATAGTACTTACCTCCACCTTAAAGGATTGATTAATAGTATACATTTATTTTTAAGTTAAGATTTAAAGTATGTATGCATGTGAATATATGTATAAAATTATTTATCAAATATATATATATTCATATCTGGATTTTTCACTTAATATTATAAGTATTTCCATGTTATCAAAATTCTCAGTAATCATCAACCATAATGGCCACAAAAATTCCATCTATGAAAATATGAAAAATTATTTATTATCTTATTGTTGAACATTAAGGTTATTTTTAATAAATGCACTATGATGAACATGATGAGCTAAATATTTATACACATTTCTGATTATTTCTGAATAATTCTGATAGATCTCCTAGATTGATCCAAAGGGAAAAGGGGCAACACTTGGATCAAGAAAACACAAGCTTTCCCAGGAAACCCACAGCAGATTCCACTTACAACTCATTGGCCAGAGAGCAGTGTCACATGCCACATAGCCACTCCTGATGACAAGGTAGCGAGAGAGAAGCTGGATCAGTCAACAAACATATGTCCCCATGGCTATACAACTCTACACACATTTTACCCTTTTTCATGGAACACAGTCCTCTCTTCCCCAAGTTCATCAACCCCCAAATCTCAAGCAATGACTGCTTCCAGCTTAGAAACCTGGATCTCTGGGTGATAAACAGTTGTCTCCATCCAGTCCAGATATGATTTCCAAGGGATCAGCAATTTATAAGCGAAAGCAGTGGTTATCAATCTTTAGCATTTATCTGAATCAGCGAAGAGCTTGTTATAACAAATAGCTGGGCCCCACCCAGTGTTTCTGATTCAGTATTTCTGGAGTCAAGCCCAAGAGTCCTCGTTTCTAACAAGTTTCAGGTAATGTTGCTGGTCTAGAGATTGCACACATTACATACATAATTCATACATATTACATAGCAGTAGTACAATAACACAATCAGAAAATTGACATTAATATCCATTGACCTTATTAAGATTTTGCCAGTTTTACATGCACTCATTTGTGTGTGTACTTAGTTCTATGCAATTTTATTACATGTGTAGATTTGTGTGATTACCACCCACAGTCAAGAAACACAGTAGTTCCATCACAAGGATCCTTTATATATCCTTTTATAGCCACTACCACCTCGCCCCTCCTCCCCCTCATCTCCCAATACCTGGGAACTACTAACCTGTTCTCTATCTCTGTAATTTTGTCATTTCAAGAATGCTACAGATATAAATCATATAGCATATGACCGTTTGAGATTGGCTTATTTTCACTGAGCTTATTTCCCTTGAGATCTGTCCAAATTGTCATATATATCAATAATTTGTTTCCTTTTATTGCTCAGTAACAGTCTATGGTATGGATATATCACAGCTTAATGATTCATCTCTTAAAGGATACCTGGATTGTTTGAAGTTCTCAGCTATTACAAATAAAGCTGTGATAAATATCTATGTGCAGGGTTTTTTTGTATGTGTGAACATAATTTTACATTTCTTTAGGATACATGCCCAAATGTGCAATTTCTCAGTTGCATGGAAATTGCATAAAGAAACCAACAGATTGCCCCACCCCCTTCAGGTCTGCCCTGCCTTGCAGAGCTGGGGAGATAGCAGATGCGGGACAGCGCTGCCTGGTGGACACTGCTGGCAGCGAGGTTATTGGTGAGTGCCTATGCCCACCCATGGGAAACTCAGTCCCTGCTTTGGTCCCATGGGTGGTGGCAGTGGATCTTCTTCCATTTGCATGTGATGGTTGTTCAGGAATATTTTGCCTTGAACATGGAACAGGGAGTCTCACTGTTGTCCTGAGGTGACTATAATCAATGAGAGACTGAAGACAGATAAACATAAATCTTACCCATGCTCATTCAAGGACTGTACAGAAAGAAATTTTGTGACAGTTGTATGTCCTTATTGTGAGAAGAATTTTTGCCTGAGACACTGTCCTCAGTCAGCTCATGAGTGTGCAAAACTGGAAATCCCAAAGTCTGGTATGACTCCCACTCAGAAAGTTGTCAAAGACATTATTGATTCCAAGGCAGAAGAGACAGCAGGCAAATGATGGAAAGGTGCGAAAAATGGTGAAATAGTTGTAAGGTTGCACTGATGAAATTAAAGATGCATGCTGATGGGGTGAAGTCATTGCCACAGGGTGTCTCTTGTAAGCAGCATATAGCTGTATTTTATTTTTTAATTCAGTTTGATAGTATCTTCCTTTTATAGACAGAAAAAATTTACTTTCAGGTTTTCTTACCTAAGGGGAGAAAAGAGAAGAGCAAACCAATGTTCTTTTGCCACTGATGGAACATTGGAAAGACCATAGATTTTTTTAGCTTTTCTAGCCAATCTTAAAAAGGACCATAATAAATAAACAGCAAAGGAATTCAGGTTATGTGACATTATTTCAGAAAAAGCCATGGATCATACTTTAGCAGCCTGGATTACTAAGGAGTATTGTTCTTTATATAATGGTGGGAATATTACCTTGAAATATCTCGATGATGAAGAACAATTTTTAAAAAATATTGATTTTTACTTGGAATAATCATTCAAGGATTCAAGCCAGAAATCACAAGGAAAATTCTTTGTACATGTTTAAGTCAATTTATTTTACTACAAATACTGTTTTTTTATTTATAAAGGCTGCTTTTTAACTTATTTCCATTATGTTACATTTTACATTGTAAATCTTACATTACTTTCATGTTTTTGTGTTTTAAAGTTTAACTATGAACCGATAATTATTACCACATTCTTGTATTTAATTAGCTTTCATTAGGTTATGCTGTGGTAACAACAACAAAGGTATTTTTCCCAGTGGGTTAATATCAGCTGTTGATTGGCTGTGGCACTGCTCCATGTCATCTTCACTCCAGGATTGAAGCTGAAGGAATGACCCCTTTTGGGGACATTGCCATTCTAATGCCAGAGGGAGAAGGAGATGACAAGACATTTCAGTCTCAGAAGATACATGTGCCATTTTTGCTTTAAGCAAGTCACATTGCCAAGCATAGCATCGCGGGGCCAGGAAGTATAGCCTTACTATCTACATATATCATGATGTATAAATTGATGTGTGCACATGAATTGTGGAAACCTAAAGATCATCTCATTCAGTCTTCTAAGATTTTGGATGAGGAACCTCAGGCCTTGGAAGGGAAAGTGATTTTCTTTGTCTCACCTAAGTGTGCCGGGGCATATTTCTGATAAAGACCCTCCTCTGTAGGATTCAGCTTTTTTGTTTGTATGAATGTATTACAAATGAGAATAAAGATGGGTATCTCTACTTCATTACAGTCTCTATGTACATACCAAAGCAAAACATGCCAAAAGCAACTACACTTTTACCAACAAGTTCAAATTAATGCTCTTGACTGATGTTTTCCATCTATACCCAACAAAGTTTATATACTACATAGAAGGAATAGAAATTATTTCTATTTGTTCTTTGTACTTTTTCTATTCTAATTGTCATGGACATGTATAGTAGCTTTAATTTAATTAAAGGAATAAAGTCAGAAAAAAAAAGAAACTAACAGACTGTTTCTCAGGTAGCTTTACCATGTTACATTGTCACCAACTGTGTATGAGTGACCTAGTTTCTTCACATCTTCCCCAGCATTTGGTGTCATTGCTATTTGATATTTTAATTTTCCTGACTAGATATGTAGGCCACCTCTTTTAATGTTCATTTCTTTAATGGCTAAGGGTGTTGAATATCTCTTTGTGTGATTATTTGACATTTGTATGTCTTCCTTGGGGAAATATCTATTCAAGTCCTCAACTCCAGACCTACTTGCCCATTTAAAAATTAAATTGTTTGTCTTTCTGTTATTGAGTTGTAAAACATATATGTATATATATACTTTTTCTGAATATTAGACCCTTACCAGATATATTATTTACAAATATTTTCTCCCATTTTGTAGGTTGTCTTTCACTCTGTTGTGCCCTTTGATTCACAGTTTTTAATTTTTATATAGTAAATTTATTTATTTTTACTTCTGTTGCCTTTGCTCTCGGTGTCATACCCAAGAAATTATAGCCAAATCCAATGTCATGAAGATTTTCTTCTAAAAGTGTAATAGTCTTAGTTCTTATATTTAGGTCTTTGATCCATCATACATTATATTTGGTATGTTGAACCCTGTGAAGGCATCACCTTTAAAAAAAAAACTACACAAGAGTGTGATGGATGGTGAAAGCCTGTAGTATCAGCTTTGAGGGAGGATTGCTTGCAATACAGCAGGACCCTGTCTCAAAAAAAAAAAAATTCAGATAAGAAAGTTGGCAAATAAATAACTTTTAGGCTTTATTGGGTTAGAATTATATAGTCATTTGGCAAGAATTGACAACTTTGTAGATTAAAACTTCATATATAGAAACTTGTTATATAAGTTAATTTATTTGTAGGGTTTTTATGTAGCTGATTAAATATTTGAAATTTTCTTTACATAAGCTTTGCATATTTCATTCACAATTCCTAGGTAGATTATATTTTTATTGCTATTCTAAATACTACATGTCCCCATTATATTTTCTCATTATTTCTTGCTGGCTTTCAGGAAAACTAGGTTTTTAAAAAAAATTGTACTGAGCTCGAGCAAGATCCGTCTCTACTATAAATAGAAAGAAATCAGCCAAACAACTAAAAATAGAAAAAATTAGCTGGGCACTGTGGCATATGCCTATAGTCCCAGCTACTTGGGAGGCTGAGGCAGGAGGATTGCTTGAGCCCAGGAGTTTGAGGTTGCTGTGAGCTAGGCTGACACCATGGCACTCTAGCCCAGGCAAAAGAATGAGATTCTGTCTCAAAAAAAATTGTATTGCATATGTTCACTTTAATGAACTCTCTTATTAGCTATAATCATTCTAATATTTTGTTTCCAATGGCTTCTCTAGAATTGTCTATGTGGGAGAAAATATGCTTATCTCTATTTCCAGATGATGATTGTCTACTAGTATAAACTTAGAGTATCACCTTAAAATTATTGGAGAGTCAGTAAGGTGGTTATCATAAGTTGACTAGTTCTAAATTAAACATAAAGTTAGATTGTTTTCCTTTATAGCTAGAAAATATATTAGAAAAATCCTCTTCAAGTTAGTGGAAAAAATGTAATAACAAAAAGTAAAATAGTCTTCTTCCATTAATTTTAACTTATTTTTCTTTCCTGCATCCCTTTAAGTATCATTACTAAGAGTGCAGACTTTGATAATGGAAACCTGACATTTACTAACCATGTAACTTCTGGCAATAAAACTCTGTAAGCCTCAGTTTCTGCATCAGAAAGGTCTTATCACATTCCCACCTCATGAGGTTGTTGTAATAATTAACCACTTCGGTACCAGCATCGACTGTAGTCGACAGCCACAGATGAACCCGCACAGCGACTTTAACCAACAGCTGTGATATGGCTCTTCTAATTTTTCATTTATCAAAATAAAATTGTGAACATGGGGTATGGTCATGCTTGAGGCTCTGCCTCGAGGGGGGAGGGGGGCGTGGGCAATATACATAACCGTAATATTTGTACCCCCATAATATGCTGAAATAAAAAAAAATTAAAAAAAAAAATAACGTAATGAAAACATATATGTGTATGTTACCTATTCTGATTTACATTACAAGTAAAGCTGCCTGTAAAGCAAAATAAGCTTTCAGTGCTTTAAAGCTTTCCTCATCACACAAGAGCAAAACGGATGCGTCGTCAATGCGCAGCACACACTGCCGTGCGGACTGTGAGTGCTGGCTGCGGGCGAGGCTTCATGGCCGGTGAGTGCGGTACCGAAGTGGTTAAATGAAATAATCCCTGTGAAATCCTTATTGTAGCCATGATACATTTAACATAAAATATAGTTATTATTGTTAATTTCTTGGGCAAGACATCTAGAACAGTGTTATATGATGAGATTATAGAAGGCCTTCCTTTATTCCCTATGACTTTAAAGAGGCTACTGTTAGTGTTTCAACATTAAGCCCAATGCTTACCAAATTGGATTTACCTTGAATTAAGCTTCAGATTGAGTCAGTCTTCCACATACACTTGCCCTTCCAAGGCCCTGAGCAATATGTTCATATGATCATATATTTTTATAAAATTTGCAAAATTTTACATCATATTTCCACAACTGTCAGTTGGCATTGGGGTTATTATGACATATTAGTTATTTATTGCTATGTAAAAAAAAATCTCCAAAATTTAAAACAACAATCATTTATTAGCTCAAAATTCTGTGAGTAGGCAATTTTGGCTGGCTTCTGGTGGTTGCTTCTTCTGCTGGTCTCTCCGGGGCTCACTCATGTGGCTGCAGTCAGATGGTGGGATGCCTTGGGGATGAAGAGTTCCTGGTGGCCTCACTCATATGTCTGGGGTCATGGAGAAACTGGGCTTCATGTCTCTAGCATCTAGCAGACTGTTATTGGCTAATTCACATGGAAAGTATATTCTTTTTGCCAATGCCACACTGTCATGATTTACTATAACTTTGAGTCCTCTATGTTCTTTTCATAATTGTTTTGGCAATTTTAGTTCCTTCGCTTTTCCATACAAATTTTAGAACAATCTTCTTAACATTTACTAAAAATTCTTGCTGAGATATCTACTGGGATTGTGCTGTATCTACAGATATAAGTGGGGAGAATTGATATCTTAACAATTGATTCTTTTAGTTCATGGATGTGGTCTATTTTTCCACTGATTTAGATCTTCTTTCATTTCTTTTATTAGTGATTTATAGTTTTTGCATACAGAACCTGTTCATATTTTGTTAGATTTATTCCTAAGTATTTTACTTTTTTGTGATATAGTGGTTATTATTTTAATTAATTTGTAATTCCAATTGTTCATTGCTAATATATATGAATATGATTGACTTTCACATATTCACTTTGATTCCTGCAACTTTGCTCAATTCACTTATTAGTTCTAAGAGATGTTTTATAGATTCTTTGGAATTTTGTATATAAACAATCACGTCATGTGCAAATAGAAAATTTTATTTTTTTCTTTTTAGTCTATATGTCTTTTTATTATTTTTCTTGCCTTATTGCATTTGTCAGGATTTCCAGTATGAAGCTATATAGGCATGGTGATGGGTGATATCTTGCCATTTTCCTGATCTTCAGAGAAAGCATTCATTCTCTCACCATTCAGCATGATGTTGGGTAGGAGTGGTGAGAGAGTGGTTGGTGTAGATGCCTTTTATTAGGTTAAGGAGGTTCATTTGTATTCTTAGTTTGTTGAGAGTTTTTATCATGGATGGATGGTAAATTTTGTTTAATGCTTTTTCTGTATCTAATGAGATGATCATATGATTTTTAAAATTTAGTCTATTAATATAATGATTCCTTTCATTGTTATTTGAATGTTAGAATGGTCTGAATTCTAGAATGAACCCCACTTGGTTGGGAAATGGTATCATTTTTATATATTACTGGACTAAATTTGCTGAATCAAGTTTCTGTGGTATCTTTTCTTTCTTTCTTTTTTTTTTTTTTTTTCACCATTTCAAATGTGGATTGTGTTTTGGCATAGTATTTTGGATTTTTTTCCATTTCTCTTATTTCAGTCATCTCCCCTTTACCTCTGCCTTTATTTCAATTTATTTTCTCTTTATGGCTTCATCGCCTTCATCTGCTTTATAAAGACTCTATCTTCTAGCTTATCTTGAAGATGCCAATTTAATTCCGTTTCTTAAGTTAAACTTTTTGTATTTTACCATGAACAGGTTAGAGTGTACAATTACTAGGAGACATTCATTTTATGTGGACCTGCTGGACTGCATTAGATCTTTTCTTGCTTTAATAGTTGGATTCTCTGATTTACTAGAGCATGAGATACACTATTTTCTGATATAGTGTTATATAATGTTGTTATCTCCACATGTGCTAATCCTGGTACTCTTTTGTTTTTTACTTCTCAATCAATGTTTTCATCTACATATACTTAGGCAACTAATAACTATTGGATATACTCTACCTCCAAATACCTTTCTGCTGTGTTGAGCACTAGAAATTGCAGTTTTTGAATAGATATAGGAAGAGAGGAAATAATAAAGTAGAAGAATCAAAGAACATGGCCCTTTGGGATTCTGGCTTTGGCTGATATAGCTGGAGGACAGTCATATGTGGATCTTTTGTTTCCTTGTTTGTTTGTTTGTTTGTTTTGAGACAGAGTCTCACTCTGTTGCCTGGGCTAGAGTGCCATGGCATCAGCCTAGCTCACAGCAACCTCCAACTCATGGGCTCAAGCGATCCTTCTGCCTCAGCCTCCCGAATAGCTGGGACTACAGGCATGCGCCACCATGCCCGGCTAATTTTTTCTATATATTTTTAGTTGGCCAATTAGTTTCTTTCTACTTTTAGTAGAAACAGGGTCTTGCTCTTGCTCAGGCTGGTTTCAAACTCCTGACCTTGAACGATCCTCCCTCGTCGGCCTCCCAGAGTGCTAGGATTATAGGTGTGAGCCACCACACCAGGCCCTGTTTGTTTGTTTTGAGGTGGGGTCTCACTCTGCCACCCAGGCTGGAGTGCAGTGGCACAATCATAGCTCACTGTAGCCTAAAACTCCTGGGCTCAAGCCATCCTCCTGCCTCAGCCTTCTGAGTAGCTGGGACTACAGGTGTGTGCCACCATGCTTGGCTAATTTTTCTATTTTGTATAGAGATGAGGTCTCAGTAAATTGCCCAGGCTGGCCTCAAGCAGTCCTCCCATCTCAGCCTCCCAAAGTGCTGGGATTATAGGGATGAGCCATTGTACTGGTCGCTGACAGTCACATGTTTTGTTGCTTTTTATATTCTCTGTGTCTAAGAGTTGGAGACACATAGTGAAGGACAGTCAAAGCCTTTTCTTCCCTTTTTTGGAACTTTTTGTGGTATTTTATTCAGATTGTGGAAAATGTGATTTATAGTTCAATGTTGTTTCTTAATTCATTTTGCTTGAGAATGTAGTTAATGGAAATTCCCCTTGGACTTGTCATATGATCTCATTTTTAGTTTATAATGTCATAGCCAGTTTTTGTCTCTCTCTCTCTCTCTCTCTCTCTCTCTCTCTCTCTTTTTGGTATTGTCTTGGATTTTTAATGGCGAGTTGACTGTGAGAAGCTTTATCAGGCAATGCTGGTAGGTTGCCATACAGACAGACATCCTAAGGTTTGTGGAATAACTCACATAAAGTCATATGGCCTGTAAATATAAAAGTTTGCAAAAGTTGAAAAGTGAATGACATCCTCCCAATTTATAACAATTTAGTGGAATTTCTTTCTTTCTTTCTTTTTTTTCTGTTTCTAATTAAGGCTCAACCATCCCTCTTGTTTTTATGTCCCCACAATAGAAAAGATAGAAAAGGGGAGAATAAATTTCCATCTGTTCTGCCTTATAATAAGTTGAGAATTCATACAGTGATGCATTTTGAAAATATTTTCCCAGCTTTATTTATGAGTACATCATTTAAAATTAAAGTCTTTTTTCTCTCCCTTTATAATCAATAATGCCTGGCAGTTTGTCATGGAACAATATTACATAGATCTGACTGATTTATTCTTCCCAAAGTCCCACTGATTACTCACCTGGCACCCTGTGATCTTTTAGTATTTTACAAATGAAATGATTAATGAGTTTGGTCTTTTCAGGTATCAAAGTTAAGGTGACCAGACCGTAATTTTTAGGGCTATTACTTTATTTTCTTCTTTAGAGATAGCTCCTACACATGTCCTTTCTCAGGCTTTAGGTTTCATCACTGTCTTCCATGTGTTCAGAAAGATTATTTCTATGATAAGTTCAGGACATGTCTTAAATAACCCTGGATCTCTGCTACCAGGGCATGCTGATCTGAAACATCCACTGTATTTAATCTGACTCATTTATCTCCTATTCTGGATGAACTTTGTATCCTATTGCCCAGGCGGTAGAAACTTTGACCACTGTTGAACCTTTTACAGGCTTCATACTCAAATTAAGCTTTAGAAAAAATAAAAGCAATTACTCTCTTGAGAGCTCTGTATTTCATACTCATAATCTCTCATTCATAAAATTAGATAATAAAAATAATCAGAGCTATTTGAAAAAACCTGGGAAAGATGCCCAATAGTGGAGCATCTGTTATTACTTCTCTGTGTATCTCTTATCTCCATTGCCATAGGTTATTTAGAAATTGGTCAAGGAGGCTTTGTAGCTTCACATTTTAAATCAGAAGTTTCCACAGTTACAATTACCTTGTTCTTCCAGTAAGTCTTAACTCAGAGGTTTTCCTAACTGTGGGTTTCTTCCTAGTTATGACAAGTCAGACTTATTTAATTAGTTTATTGAAAGAACTGCACTTAGTAGAGTGAAGCAGAAAGCACCTTTAATTTATTCTTTTTCACTTGTTCTTTGCATTAGTTATTTCCAGCCCTGGAGATAAAATCTCAGTCAGGTCTCAAGGCTCTTCTGTCTCATTAAATAATAAACAATATTGTGCAAATGAATATCAAAAGCCCAAAATCTCATTCAGTTTAAAATTTCTTTTTTAGGCTCAGGAGACTGAGAAGATGTGGTAGGGAGGGGTTTTTTTAATCTAACATTTTTTTGCTTCACTGCACTATCCACTTAATAGTTGCTGTTCTGAGGCCCTTTGTTATTAGAGTAGGGGATGGAGAAGTAAGGGATAGAAAAATCCTTTTGGACAGGTAAAGTTCTAATCTAGTGCTGATGCCATCTGGACATGGTAGAATCTAAAGCTTACTGGTTTTTTCCTGGAGTGCTTCCCTGAGTTCAGCAACCCTCTCCCTGGAGACCTTCATGTACAGTTCCTGGCATGAGTGATGATGCTTCTGTGTGGCCAATTCCACCCCTCCACTCCACTTCTGCATCTGTGAGACACCTTCATCTTCTTGTTGAGGCTGCCTCATTCATGGCTGGAGCTTTTGGTGGAACTCATGACCAGTTAGTCAGCTTGACTATCAGCCAGCACCATTCCATGGGGTTCATCTCTGATCTATGGAAAACAGCCCCCTCTGCCCTGCTTTCAATGAACTTATAACTCACTACTGATACAGCCTCCTTTTTCTTCTGTAGGCAGCTCTAGCTACACTTAACTTTGCTTTTTTTGTTCAGTCATAGGTCAGGTAACTTGCACTTATGTGCCTAAAATTCCAGAGAATGCATGTTAGCTTTTCAAATGGTCCATTTGAACTCCCCTTCAATTGGCTTGACATGAGGGGGAGCTCCAGTTGGCTTGAATGAGGGAGAGAGCTCTAACAACAGTTTCCAAAGAAAATCCTCATTAACAGTGGATTCTTAGCCATCTCTTAGACATTTGAAGGTAATGATTGAAGAGCTGGTTTCCCAGTGTCTTCAAAAGTCCCCTGGAATGTAAGGAGCAACAAAGTAAGCATTTTTATATGCTTTGGTTTATCACTGTATCATTTGGTTTTCAATAGATGTATGTTGAACATATGAATGAATGAACAAAAAAAGCAGTCAGGCACCTTGTTTTAGGATGTGTGTGTGTATTATACATATATAATATATATATTATATATATAATAATATATGGCATCTATTGTATTCTTTTCAGATTTTGAGGTATCTGTTGACCCCCCCAAAGAATCCCCCCCAAAAAGCCAAGAAATGTCAAATTTAATATCCTATTATATGTATTTAATTTGACTTTATCTTTACAAAGAGAATATATTCAAAGTTTGTAAATTATCTTTCAATGGTGATGTCTAAACATATTTTTTCAAGGAGCAAAGGCTATTAATTCAAAGCCAGAAGTTTAGCAAATCTTACACAGTCCAGGATAAATAGGAAATTTGATTTATTTCAATAGTTCCATCTATTTGCAGATTATAAATTCCAGCTAAAACCTTGAGAATCTATGAAGAATGTGCAAAAAGTAGAACTTACTGGACTCTGTGACTCACTGATTAGGAGACACTTTAGGGCCAGCATCTGGAAATGCTCCTCTCTCATATTTCTTTGATATGTGTCTGTGCCTTTAAAGCAGAAGTTTTAAAACTTGTTCTGACTGTGAATCAAGTTGGACTTTGGGGAGTTCAAACATCAGCAAAGATGATGCACCAGTGGTGTCATTGGAAAAGTCTCCCTAGAGTTAACTGGACACGTGGCACTGTTTGAAGTTGTAAATCTGGGATTTCACAAATAAATTATTTATTTACATAAGAATCACAAATGTACACAGAATGGCAAATGATTTTCTTGTCATGGGCCAGCTTTGATCAATTGGTAGTGGTGCCTGGAAAGCCAGGGTGAGAAGGGATTTAAGACTATATGTATGGTTGATCAGAGGCAATACATGCCACCAAGAGACAGCACACTCTAATTCCTACTGTGCTCAACTATGGTCAGAATATTTACAGTGTCAGAAGTAGTTCAAGTTGCAAATAATGAGGGAATGTGGTCAAAGATGGTAGAGCAAAGGGACTCCTACCCTGTTCTTCTCTCCTAAATCAATTAAAAGCAACACAAAGGAAAAAGCCCTGGAGAGGAGGAAAAATGGCGGAGTAGGGCTGACCTCTTGGCTCTCGGCTCTCAGAGTGAGAAGTGAATAGGGCAGACAACCACGCGCAAGAGATCTGCATTTACACCAGATCGGCTTCGCAAGACTGCAGAGAGACACCGGGATACGGAAAACGTAGACAATAATCAAAGGTGAACCGAAAAATCTTCCACAAAACCCGGGGAGTCGGAAATATACAATGGGAGGGAGCGCGTCCGCGCGCGTGCAGCCCCGCGGGCTGGCCGCAGGAGGCATTGCTCCTGCCGTGCGCAGGGAGACGACCCCTCCCCCACTGAGCCCCACACCCGCGCAGGCAGGGAATTGCGGGAAGTTGGTGAGAGGTGGTAGGGCGGGCAGACAGCAGAGTGGAGCAGAGTCCGGATCAGGCAGCATTTTGAATTCTCCGCAGCGTCTCGCCCAAGCAGTGGCAAGAGGGGGAGAGTCCGAACCCAGCAGCCGCTACCCCAGCACCGCCGGCCGCTCCCTAGCTAGCGGAGGGCCGCGCAGGAAGCGGCTTTCAGGCTCCCCTCTACCCTGAACCGGCTGAACCTTTCGAGCTTCTGGAGAAGGCAACTTTTTGATCTCCCAGCGTCCCGCTGAAGCGGTCGTGGGTGGGGGAGGGTCCGAACCCAGCAGCCCCCTCCCAGCACCACCACTGCTGCCCTGTAGCTTGGAAAGGCTGCGGGGGACCGCGGGGAAGCAGTTTTCAGGCATCCCTTCTGCCCTAAACCGGCTGAACTGCTTGGGCTTCTGGAGAAGGCAACTTTTTGATCTCCCAGCATTCCGCTGAAGCACTTGCGGGTGCTGTACCTGCAGGTTCAGAACCCAGCGGCCGCCTCCCCGTACCACAGAAACGAGTGCCGAATCTGACATTCCACCTCAGGACGCTTCCAGGTCCAGGAAGAGGGGACTCTACCTTAAAGGAGGCTTGGCCTTGGGTTACGGCGGAGGCTTTGGCTGGTGCTGGCTAGCCAGGGGGCAGATCCCCACACATAAACTACTGGGTCTTGGCAAGCGGGGGAATTAGGGAGTGCAATGATGTCTGGAGCCAGCCCACCAAACCCAACCCAGTCTTCTGCCGAACAGGGGACCCTCTCTGTCAGCGCTGGCAGGGCACGCCACTGCCACCCCGTAGCTTGGAAACGCTGTGGAGGCCTGCTCTGGAAGTGGTCTCAGACCTCCCTCTGCCCTAACCCGGCTGTTGGCCTCAGTAGCTGGTTTTAAAGGGGCAGAAAGGGGAGAGTGGTGTTTTGTTTGGCGGCTGTCTCGCAAGATTGAACCTGGGTGGTTTTCTTGCTGCAGCCAGCTGTAGGCGATCTGTGCCTAGAGAGCAGAGCCTGTCTTAGCAAGGTAGAGCTGCGAAGTAGGCTACAGTTCCTGAGGACTCTAGGAACCCTTGGGAGTGGCAAGACATACGCTTAAGACTGAGATACCTGTATATCCTATTTGGAGACTGAGAGCGCAATACAAAGATCTTGGGTTACATTGATAACTGACTCCTTCTCGCAAACCACAGATAACAATAGAAAGAGTAAACCCAGAGCCTTACACAGTGCCTCCCACTTCAACCTAGGGGTGGAAACCAGTCTCCATCTCACTAGAGTTAACGATCCCTTGGGCATCTAAGCAAGGGGCCCAATCCCACTAAACTCTGTGGACAGAAGGTGAAGACATCAGGTCAAAGATAACCCAACAGGCTCAAACTCCTCTAAGATGGTACAGGACCAGAGCACATACTCCCCAGCTCTTCCAAGGATCATTCCTTTGGAACCCCAGAACACAGCTCATAATCAAGTTCCAGCACCTCTGATCCTCAACAAAGTATCCAAATGAGGAAGAACCAGCGAAAGATAACAGGAAGCATGAAGGATCACAGAGAAAAGTCACCTCCAAAAGAAAATACTCGTTCTCCACCAACCGACAACAACTTAACATGATATGATTAAACTAACAGAGGGAGAATTCCAAATATAGATTGTTAGAAAGCTCAGTGGAATTGAAGAGAAAATAGATTCCCAACAAAGAGAAACCACAAGAACAATCCAAGAAATGAATGAAAACTTCTCCAAAGATATCAAGATAATCCAGAAAAACCAATCAGAAATTCTGGCAATGAAGGAAACATTCAAGGAACTCCATAATACAGTGGAAAGCCTCAAAAACAGGATAAATCATGCAGAGGAAAGAATCTCAGAGCTTGAAGATTATGCCTACACCCTAAAAAAATCAGAGGAAGAAAGGGAGCACAGAAACAAGAGACAAGACCAAAGCTTACAGGAAGTGTGGGATTATGTAAAAAAGTCCAACCTCAGATTGATCGGGATTCCAAAAGGGGAAGAGGAACAATCACAAGGGTTGGAAAACTTATTTTACGGCATTCTGGAGGAAAATATGCCGGGCCTGGCCAGAAATCTTGATATCCAAATAGAAGAAGTGCACAGAACTCCAGGGAGACTCAAGGTGAATAGGCAGTCACCTCCTCATGTGGTTATTAAGCTGACCAAAATAAATGTGAAAGAAGCTATCCTTTGTACAGCAAGGCGAAAACAACAAATAACCTATAAAGGAAAGCCTATCAGACTAACAGCAGACTTCTCATCTGAAACCTTACAAGCCAGAAGGGAATGGGTGCCTATCCTTAATCTTCTAAAACAGAATAAAGCCCAACCTAGAATTCTTTATCTGGCAAAATTAAGTTTCATCAATGAGGGTGAAATAAAGTCCTTCTCAGATAAACAATTGCTGAAGGAATTTGCAAAGACTAGACCAGCCCTACTGGAAATTCTCAGATCTGCCTTCCACAGTGAACAGGGCAATAGATACTCCTCAAAGTAAAATCCTCAAAGAATTAAAGACTAGACCTCGAACTTCATGATGGCTCAAGGACTAAGACAAAGCAACAGGACTTAACCCAACAATATGAATGGAAATATTCCTCCAATTTCAATCCTCTCAATAAATGTAAATGGATTAAACTGTCCTCTGAAGAGGCATAGACTGGCAAA
The DNA here is from genome assembly GCA_008086735.1 of Cheirogaleus medius. Classification (NCBI taxonomy): domain Eukaryota; kingdom Metazoa; phylum Chordata; class Mammalia; order Primates; family Cheirogaleidae; genus Cheirogaleus; species Cheirogaleus medius. The sequence continues at coordinate 12,079,710 of VBSM01000662.1, forward strand.
GTGGATAAAATCCCATAAGCCTAGTATCTGCTGCCTACAGGAAACACATCTAACCCACAAAGATGCCTCCCGGCTGAAGATCAAGGGATGGAAAACTATCATCCAAGCAAATGGAAGTCAGAAGAAAGCTGGGGTAGCTATATTACTCACAGACAACATTAGTTTATTTTAAAACTAAACTTTATTTAAACTTTATTTTAAACTAAACTTTTGCTATTTTAAGCAAAAGTAAAAAAGGATAAAGACGGCCACTTTATAATGGTGAAAGGGAAGATCCAACAAGAAGATTTAATAGTCCTTAATATTTATGCTCCCAATGCAGGAGCACCCAATTACATAAAGCAAACATTGTCTGAACTAAATACCATGTTAAACAATACTGCCATAGTAGCAGGGGACTTCAACACGCCACTAAATGAACTGGATAGATCCTCCAAACAGAAATTAAGTAAAGAAATAAGGGACTTAAACAAAGCTAGTGACCAAAAAGGACTGACAGATCTCTACAGAACAGTCCACCCAAATAAACTTGAATTTACATTCTTCTCAGCTGCCCATGGATCCTTCTCCAAAATTGATCACA
>VBSM01000662.1:12082778-12096483 GCA_008086735.1 Cheirogaleus medius
ACCCACTGCTAATATCATACTAAATGAGGAAAAATTGAAATCATTCCCTCTTTGACCTGGAACTAGATAAGGATGCCCACTGTCTCCTCTCCTATTCAATATAGTGCTTGAAGTCCTAGCTATAGCAATGAGACAAGAGAGGTGTATTAAGGGCATCCAAATGGGGGCAGATGAGATCAAACTCTCACTCTTCGCTGATGATATTATATTATACCTAGAAAACCCCATGGATTCATCTAAGAGACTCCTAGATTTGATAAATGAATTTTGTAATGTTTCATGTTATAAAATCAGTATACACAAATCAGAAGCATGCATATATGCCAAGAAAAATCAAGCAGAAACTCAAATGAAAAATGCAATACCCTTCACTATAGCCCCAAAGAAAATTAAATATCTAGGAGTATACTTAACGAAAGATACGAAAGATTTATACAAGGAGAACTACAAAACACTAAAAAAAGAAACTGCAGATGATTTAAACAGATGGAAAAATTTACCTTGTTCATGGATTGGTAGAATCAATATTGTTAAAATGTCAGTATTACCTAAGGTGATCTACAGAATCAATGCAATCCCCATCAAAATACCACCAGCATTCTTTACAGATCTAGAAAAAATAATTCTTCACTTATTCTGGAAAGAAATGAAAAGAAAGAAAAAAATAACCCCAGGAATAAATGTAGCATTAAAAACAAGAAAGAACAATGAATTGTATGAAAGACATATTTGAGAAAAATTTATAAAATAAGATATAAACAAAAGTTAATAAAAAACAATAAAGAGTTAAAATCTGTTTTAAAAAACCTGATATGTATATGAGACAGCTGTATCAGTCAGGTTCCAATCATGAAACAGAAAGGTTTAATATAAAGGTTTAATATAAAGAATTATTCACTACAGGAAAAGGTTGGAGTAATGGGAGATTAGCTAATGTGCTATTTTCCTAGGGCTTCCACATCACAAAGTACCATAGACCAGGTGACTTCAACAGCAGAAATTTATTTTTTCTCAAATCTTGAGGCTAGAAGTGTGAGATAAAAGTGTTGGCAGGATTGCTCTCTTCTGGGGCTTCTCTTTTTGGCTTGTACATGGCTGTCTTCTCCCCATGTTTTCACATGGTCTTTCTTCTGTGTCTGTGTCCCAATTTTCCTCTTATAAAGACACCAGTCATATTAGATTAGCGTCCCCCCTAATGGCATCATTTTAACTTAAATGCCTCTTTAAAGAGCCTATACAGTCACATTCTAAGTTTCTGGGGATTAAGACTTCAACAAGTGCATTTTGGGAGAACACAATTCAGCCTTGTTATGCTAGTAAGGAGTAAAAAGAACTCTGAATACATACAGAGCAGATAGAGGTAGCAGCCACCATCCATAGGAATGAGGTAGATTACTCAAGGAAGATAGGTTACCCAAGCCCTGGAAGACCTTCCTCCCTGCCCCCAGGTGTGAGGTCCAGTCCTAGTGGAGAGGGCTCGCTGTAGCTCACTAGAAGGCAAAATTTAGGGAGGCTGTGAAGCCGTCCACGAGGAGGTCCTGGGGTGGCAGACAGCATTCTGAGGAAGGTTTCCCATGGCCAGGTACCATGTGCTGCTTGTCCAGGGGAGTTGCTGTGTGCTTCTGGCCACCAACAACTGCTGGGATCTGGTGCCGTGGAAAGCATGTGTGCCGCTTGGCCAGGGCACTGTAGAAACGCCTTGTGCTGCAGGAGCCTGCCTAAGAGAGCACCCTGCAGCCAGGAAAAGAAACCTCTTTGTCCTCTGGTGGCCCTCTAGTGGCCTCTACTAACTCTAACACTGCCAGCTGACAGAAGAAATATTTACAAGGTTCAGTTTCATTGTCACAGAACAGGCAATAAAGATGGATTGAGAGCAAAAGGCAATAAATTAATAACTGGCACAGAAGGTCCGAATATTTACCAACGTCACTGAAGAAAAAATGGCAACAAATGGAACAGAAATACAGTAAAAACAGATGCTTAGATCATGAACCCCACAAGGGCAGTCATTCAAGATCATCATCAAGTTATATGAGTATATTATTTACATATGCATTCTGTTGAATTTTTTATATCAGAAGAATTCTATGAAATTGGGCATACTATTTAAAAACAGGTTGTACTTTACATGCAAGGACGGAAAACGGTAGTTGAAGTCAGTAGGTAGGTCCTCAGCCTTGGGCAAGTCACTGAAATTAGGTCGTGCAGGGCGTGTGTCTTTGTGGTATGAAGGCATATCAGAGTGTCAGCACCAAGCTAGATTCAGTCACTGAACATCTCTTTTGCTCTATCTTAAACTAGTTTGAATGAATATCTCTTAGTAAACTGATGTATCTATATCTATATCTGAATATGATTATTGGAGTGCTATGGGAAAATTTCCCATTACATTTGGGTCTTTAAGCCCCATTTTCCACTGTATTCCTAGAATAACATTTATTATATGCTCAATAAATATTTGTTAACTAAGATAATTATCTAATCATGAAAGATAAAAGGGGAGGCATGGAAAATTCTAGAGTTTTGTTTGGTGTACTCCATTCCATTATAATGTTAAGGCTTGATAACCTCAATAGATATTAATAGATTTGTTGGACGGGTTAGATTCTAATGTTAGCTTATAAATTATATGAATGGCTATGCAACTTCACTGTACACAAGAATGGAAAAATCACCACAGACATATGGTGATTAAAAGAATTAATACAGACTTCTTTGATCAACTCTAAACAAATAAATTTGAAAAGCTGGTTAAAATGGATAATTTTCTAGGAAAATATAAATTACCAAAATTGGTGATGAAGGTATAAAATGTAAACAGACTGATTTTCTTGGAAGAGATAGAGGAAGCTGTCTAAGAGTTATCCAATAAGTATCAAGCCCAGAGATCTTCACAGATGGTATTTTTCAAATCTCTAAAGAACAAACAATATGAATGTTATTTGAAGTGTTCCAGCATATAAAGAAAGAAAGCTTTCAAATATTCTCTCTGACACAGAAACCAATTATTCTAAAATGTGATAAAGCTAGTACAGAAAAATAAAATTAACAAATGTCACTGGTGAATATCAATGTAAAACCCTAAAAAAATTAGCTAGTAATATCTATTTCTAATTTAAAATAATACTATACACTAAACAGGGTTCCTGTCAGAAATGAACAAATGATTAGATATTAAGAAACCTATTGATTTGGTGCATATATTAATAGGTTAAAGGGTTTAAAAAATAGGACTATTTTCATCGATGCTAAAAAGGCATTTAATGAAATTCAACATCCATTCCTAAGAAAACAAAAACAAACAGACAACAGTAAGAACAAATTGCTTTAATCCTTTTTTTTTTTTTTTTTTTTTTTGAGGTAGAGTCTTGCTCTGTTGCTTGGACTAGGGTGTAATAGCATCATCATAGCTCACTGCAACCTCAAACTCCAGGGCTCAAACAATCCTCCTGCCTCAGTCTCCCAAGTAGCTGGGACTACAGGTATATGTCACTATGCCTGGCTAACTTTCTTTTTTTTTTTTCTTTTTTTTTTTTTAGTAGAGGCAGGTTCTTGCTCTTGCTGGTCTCAAACTCCTGAGATCAAGAGATTCTCCCACCTCAGCCTCCCAGAGTGCTAGGATTACAGGCGTGAGCTACCGTGCCTGGCCTATAATTTTCTTTTAAACAAGCTAAGTTAATAATTACCCAAGATCAGATAACCAGTAAAGATGGAGCCTGGATTTGTACCTAGGTAGCCTTTTGTACAGAGATCATTTGACCCTATACACCTACACACAAACGCTAGTGCTTCCCAGCCTTCTTCATGTTGTAGTACACATAAGGAATGAAAATCTGTTTATGTTATGCTGGGAAGTCAAGCTAAGCTGCTCCAGGAGCTGAGGAGGCCAATATTTTGGCACATTTTAACTTGTGGAGGTCTGCCTACTTTATACTACCTCTAGAAGAAAGCACAGTCTAAATATAGATTCAAAATAATATGGGAATCAGATATGTGCTAAAAGTGACATTTCAAATCAGTGCAAAAATATAGATTATTTACTAATTTACTATTGGAACAATTGACTTTCCATTTGGGGACAAATATAGCTGTATCTCTACTAACTCTAAATTGACAGAAATACATGACAAAGAAACAATAAAGTATTTGAGGAAAATGTGCAAATTTAAGCAATAATTTTGATGTAAGGAAGAATTTTCTAACTGAAATACAAAAACAAAAGGCAAAATGAGAAACACTGATAAATAAAATTTTGATATAAAAGAAAAAGAAACTTTCTATACAGCAAGAAATAGTCTAAAAGTCAAAAGATAATTGTCAAATTGCAAACATGTATTACATTTCAGGGAAAACATGAATTTTCTTAGCATAGAAGAATTCTTGCAAGTCATTAAGAAGAAAAAGACAAGCTACAAAGATAAAAAAGGTAAATAATACAGATAGGTATTTTGCAGAAAAATAAATGTAAATTAATTATGAATATATGAAATTATTTTCAACCTCATTCATAATTAATGTACATAGAAACAAACAAAACATCCATAAAGGAGGTAACCTTTTCCACATATTAGATTGTCAAAAAGGATTCAAAAGTTAGATAATATAATAATATTAATGAGGTTGTGGGGAAAGATACAAATTGGGACAGATTACTCTGTGGAGGGCAGTTTAGCAATATCCATTAAAATTAACCATACACAAAATGTCTCATCCAGAAATTCCACTTCTAGGAATTTATCTAGTGGCTATACACCCACAAAGCTGAAAAGATGTGTATGCAAGATGTTGCCGCATCATTTGTAATGAGAAAAAATAGACAACCTAAATGTACAGCAACAGGGAAATATTATGCAGCTTGTAAAAATAATGAGATAGATGTATTGTTAAAAAAGATATAGAACAAGTTACATTCCTCCATTTGTGTAAAGCAAAGGAATTAGATAAATAGCCATTAAAACACATACACATATATAAATGCATAGAACTTCTGCAAAGATAAGAAACTCCTGATGGATGTAATTTTGACACATAACTAGCCAAGGGTCTAGAGTAGGAAGGAACTCCTTATTGTTCTGTTTGAAAACCCCCCTACCTTGTGATTTTATTTAAAAAATATAGAAATAACAACAAATCGTTCCTAATGATACTGACCATTTTAGGGAGTCTGGTATCCTGTGGGGAAAAACCATCTTGCTGACCTTTTTCAGGATGGCCACTCTCCAAACAAAGCATGTCATAATATCTCAATGACTCATTTATATCTCTGCAGTTATAACCAGGTTTTTATGGTTCACGTTCTACTTGACCAAAGATGCATTTGTTATGTCCAGAAATAGACTCCAGAGTGTAAGACCAGACTTTTCACCCTAATCCAGTTTCCCCTCAGAATTTGTATATTAAGCTCACTTTTGGTATGGATCTCTAGAGGGGAAATTCTTCAATAAGATGCTGGGAGGTGGACGAGAGTGCAAATGAGGACAGAAGGAAGAGGTGAAGAGAGTCTACATTTTAAGTGTCTTTACCCGACCCTTTTGCTCTCAGCCTATGGGGGAAAATTTCCAGGACTAAAGTAGGGATTGGCCATTAGACTGAAAATATTGACCGATCATTGTTAGGGAAAATTGAAATTAAATTTGAAATAATGACAATGGTGGGGAAATGATGCACTTTTAGTATACGTGTGTGTGGTGACATAGCCAACTCTCACAGTGTGAGAAATATGATTCACTGAATTCAGCTTCTGAAAAACTGGAATGTTTCTTAAACCAGTTTTTCTTGTAGGCAGGGTTTTTTGCCCTTGAAGCTTTTTATTTTTTTACATAGGCGTATGAAACAAAGAGCCAGACATTCAGTCAGAGTAGATTTCAATTTAGATCATGCATCCTTCTCACTGCTTTCTGCTACCTAATCTTCCCTCGACTGCAAGCATTACAGCCATACCCTAATGAATATCTTCCCAGTTAAATTTTCTGCTGGTAGAATGCCTCTTTTCTTTTTTTTTTTTGAGACAGAGTCTCAGTCTGTTGCCCAGGCTAGAGTGCCGTGGCGTCAGCTTAGCTCACAGCAACCTCACACTCCTGGGCTCAAGCGATCCTCCTGCCTCAGCCTCCCAAGTAGCTGGGACTACAAGCATACGCCACCATGCCCGGCTAATTTCTTTTATATATGTTTAGTTGGCCAATAATTTGTTTCTATTTATAGTAGAGACGGGTCTCACTCTTGCTCAAGCTGGTTTCAAACTCCTGACCTAGAGTGATCCACCTGCCTCGGCCTCCCAGAGTGCTAGGATTACAGGCGTGAGCCACCATGCCTGGCCTCTTTTTTTTTCTTAAAGCAAAAGGTTAGTGTATTCATTATCCTGTTTCCTAACTATTTGTTTATTATTTGATTATCCTTCCCTAGAACCACTCCCCACACTGAGGAGGTCAGGTCACAGCCTGGGATTTGGTGTGTGAAATCCAAGGTGCCTTCTCCTTTCACAGTGTGGCTTTGGTGGGGCACAATCCACATAGAACCAGAACTGCAGAAGGTGGCCTCAAGGTGGCCACTCCTAGGAGGGTAGGGCGGATAGGCATCCTGCCTATCCTAACATCCTGATAAAGGCACTTGTGTCGTCATAGGGGGCTGGCAGCTGGCAGGGAGTATTGTTGTAGGGCAGGGAGGAATTAATGTGGTTGGAGGAATTATTCATAGGCTGCAGAGAGAAATGAGGAGTATTAGCCTGCAGGAATCAGTGGGGGCTACCGTCAGTGGTCAGGTGATGTGGCCAAAGGGACCAGACACAATTCAGCCCAATACCCCAGTGACAATTTTGAAAAAGTTTCTTTTCTTGACAGGGATAATAATGGATGTGATCAAGTAGAAGTTTGTGACTACTAGGTTCAGAAGAAATCCCCGTACTTAGTGCCAGTTGATGAACTGCCTCCTGTCGTACAGGTCACACACGTTGATGACAAAGAAGAAAGCAGCAAGAACCATCTCCACCACTGAAAGGAATACCCTGTTACTGTTGCGAGGCATGGGAGCAGGTAAGAATCGCCAGGCACAATATAATCTTAGCAAAAACAAGTGTTCCTTTTTGTGTGTGCAAGAAGTTGGTGCAGAGAGGCTCTTGGAATTGGCCTCAGCGCTAGGGTGGAGTCCCTGTGGCTGCAAGCAATCTGCTGGCTTGCTCAGTGATTCCAGGACGTTGTCAGGAGACCACCATCTGCCCAGGGAGGAGGCCCCAGGCAAAGGAGGCTTCTTGGTTTTAAATATCCAAACTTTAGGGAGTATATTTACTGTGATAGACATATGTGTGTGTGCCTGTGTGACATATTTTGGACCATTGTTCACACACACATTACAAGCTATCATATTAGGATATAAACTGCTTAAAACAGCTTCCTGATCACCAAATAATTAATATACTTGTTAATAATTGCTTTGAATGCAATAAAATAAAATTTGCATGCTGTAACCATAAAATTTATATTCACAACAAATGGCACACGGCACTAAATATATTTGTTATAAAATGCTGACATTTTATAGTCAAAAATGAACTGTTACTTTCCAGGTAAGATGGAGACTTGAAGCATGAAAAAAGCTGAGAAGGAGAAATGGAAGGAGAGTTGAAACAGCGAATATTTGTCTTTGATTGTAGAAAGTGATAATGTGAATGTGTTTGATGAAAAGGGGTCGTTGCCGGCAAATACACTGATGCAGTAAACCAATTTATTTTTGGAGGCATTTTTCCCTCCTCCTGCTGGATAAACATATTAATAGTTGTATGTACTTCCAAAATAATCACATTTCATCTCATTGATAATTATTTTAGTAGAATAGCTTTCTAAATCTACAATTTTGTGGATGAGGTGGGTGATTTGACAGATTTAAGACTTTATGACATCAAAATAACAGGGGAAACAGCATATCAATCAAAACCCACAACCCCTTTCTTAAAATGCGATGAAATAAACAAGTTCTATGTCTACACTTTTTGGTACATAAGCCACTAGATTCTTTTTGAACCTGTATTTTAATATATTTACTATTTATTAAGTGGAAATGGATCAGCATAACGGTCTTCATCTTCATTGTTTTCATGTTGAGTAGTTTGAGGATAAAGAGAAGAGGAAGAGTTGGAAAAAACTTATTTTGTTTCATTTTTTAAAATTTCAGCATATTATGTGGGTACAAATGTTTAGGTTATGTGTGTTGCCTTCCCCTCTACGCCCCTGGAGTCAGAGCTTCAAGCGTGTCCATTCCCCAAGATTGTGCGTATCACACACATTATATATGTGTATACCCATCCCCTCTTGCCCCCTCTCTTCTGCCCAACACCCGATAAATGTTATTCCTATTTGTCCACTTAGGTGTTGATCAGTGAAACCAATTTGCTGGTGAGTACATGTGGTGCTTGTTTTTCCATTCTTGGAATACTTCACTTAGTAGAATGGGTTCCAGCTCTATCCAGGAAAATACAAGAGGTGCTACATCACCATTGTTTCTTATAGCTGAATAATACTCCATGGTATACATATACCACATTTTATTAATCCACTCGTGTATTAATGGGTTGTGGAAACAACCCACTTGAGTTGTTTCCACATCTTAGCAATCGCGAATTGTGCTGCTATAAACATTCGAGTGCGGATGTTTTTTTTATAGAGTGTCTTTTGTTCTTTAGGGTAGATGCCCAGTAATGGGATTGCTGGATCAAATGGTAGATCTACTTGTATCGCTTTAAGGTATCTCCATATTGCTTTCCACAGAGGCTGAACTAGTTTGCAGTCCCACCAGCAGTGTAAGAGTGTTCCTATCTCTCCGCATCCATGCCAACATTTATTGTTTTGGGACTTTTTGATAAAGGCAATTCTCACTGGAGATAGGTGATATCTCACTGCAGTTTTGATTTGCATTTCCCTGATGATTAGAGATGTTGAGCATTTTTCATATGTTTGTTGGCCATTATTCTGTCTTCTTTTGAAAAGTTTCTGTTTGTTTCCTTTGCCCACTTTTTGATAGGGTTGTTTGATTTTTTTCTTGCTGATTTTCCTGAGTTCTAAATAGATTCTAGTTATCAGCCCTTTATCAGATGTGTATCTTGCAAAAATTTCCTCCCGTTCTATAGGTTGTCTGTTTGCTCTCGTAACAGTTTCTTTGGCTGTGCAGAAGCTTTTAAATTTGATCAGATCCCATTTATTTATTTTTGTTGTTGCTGTGATTGCCTTTGGGGTCTTCTTCATAAATTCTTTGCCTAGAACAACAGCTAGAAGAGTATTTCTAATGTTTTCCTCTAGAATTCTAATAATTTCATACCTTAGATTTAAGTCTGTTACCCATTGTGAGTTGATTTTTGTGAGAGGTGAAAGGTGTGGATCCTGTTTCAGTCTTCTGCATGTGGCTATCCAGTTTTCCCAGCACGATTTATTGAATAGGGATTCTTTTCCCCAGTTTATGTTTTTGTCTGCTTTGTCAAATATTAGATGGCAATATGAGGATGGTTTTATATCTGGGTTCTCTGTTCTGTTCCACTGGTCAATATTTCTGTTCTTGTGCCAGTCACAAGCTGTTTTAATTACTATAGCCTTGTAGTATAGTTTGAAGTCTGGTAAATTGATACTTCCCATTTTGTTTTCATTGCATAGGATTGCTTTTGCTACACGAGGTCTTCTCTGGTACCATATGAAGTGTAAAATTATTTTATCTATATCTGTGAAAAATGCCAATGGTATTTAATAGGGATTGCATTGGCTCTGTAGGTCACTTTGGGTAGTATAGACATTTTAACAATGTTGATTCTGCTGACCCATAAGCATGGTATGGTTTTCCACCTGTTTATCTCCTCTGCTGTTTCAATCTGCAGTGTTTCATAGTTCTCCCTGTAGAGGTCTTTTACCTCCTTCGTTAAATATATTCCTAGGTACTTTATTTTCTTTGTTACTATTTTGAAGGGTATTGAGTCATTAATTTGGTTCTCAGTTTGACTGTTATTGGTGTATATGAGTGCCTCTGATTTGTGTTTATTGATTTTGTATCCTGAGACTTTACTGAATTTATTTATCAACTCAGGGACTCCCTTGGTTGAATCTTTGGGGTTTTCTAGATATAATATTATATCATCAGCAAAGAGTGAGAGTTTGATCTCTTCTGCCCTCATTTGGATGCCCTTAATTCTGCTCTCTTGTCTGATTGCTATAGCAAGGACTTTCAGTACTATGTTGAATAGAAGTGGAGATAGTGGGCAACCTTGCCTTGTTCCAGTTTTAAGTGGGAATGCTTTCAATTTCTCCCCATTCAGTGTGATGTTGGCTGTGGGTTTGTCATATATGGCTTGTATCATTTTTAGGTAAGCCCCATCTATACCTATGTTGTTAAGCATTCTTATCATAAATGGGTGTTGAATTATGTCAAATGCTTTTTCTGCATCTATTGAGAGGATCATATGGTCATTGTTTTTGCTCCTGTTTATGTGGTGAATTACATTTATATATTTGCATATGTTGAACCATCCCTGCATCTCTGGGATGAAGCCCACTAGGTCGTGATGGATTCTTTTCTTTTTTTTTTTTTTTGAGACAGAATCTCACTTTGTTGACCAGGCTAGATTGAGTGCCATCGCATCAGCCAGGCTCACAGCAACCTCAAACTCCTGGGCTCAAGAAATACTGCCTAGGCCTCCTGAGTAGCTGAGACTACAGGCATGCGCCAACATGCCCGGCTAATTTTTTCTATGTATTTTTAGTTGGCCAATTAATTTCTTTCTATTTTTAGTAGTGACGGGGTCTCGCTCTTGCTCAGGCTGGTTTCAAACTCCTGACCTTGAACAATCCACCCGCTTCATTCTCCCAGAGTGCTAGGATTACAGGCGTGAGCTACTGCACCCAGCCTGGATTATTTTCTTGATAAACACCTGGCTTCTGTAAGCTAGGATTTTGTTGAGAATTTTTCATCTATATTCATAAGGGAGTTTTCCGTAGTTTTCTTTTTTTGTAGCATCCTTTCCTGGTGTTGGTATCAGGGTTATGTTGGCTTCATAAAATGTGTTGTGGAGGATTCCATCCTTCTTGATGTTGTGGAATAATTTCTGCAGGATAGGCACCAGTTCTTCTTTGTAGTTGTGGTAAAATTCGGGTGTGAAACCATCTGGTCTGGTACTTTTCTTTTTAGGAAGGTTTTTAATTGCTGTTTCAATTTCATTACTTGATATTGGTCTGTTCAGGAATTCTATTTCTTACTGGTTGAGCCTAGTGAGGCTGTGTGTTTCTAAGAATTTGACCATTTCCTCCACATTTTCCAGTTTGTGTGCATAAAGGCTTGTGTAGTATTCATAAATTATATCTTGTATCTCTGTTACATCAATTTTAATTTCCCCTTTATTGTTCTTGATGGAGCTTATTAGAGATTTTTCTTTTCTGCTTTTCATTAGTCTAGCCAAAGGCATGTCAATTTTGTTTATTTTTTCAAAGAACCAGCTGCTTGTTTTATTATTCTTCTGTATAATTTCCCTGTTGTCAATTTCATTTAGTTCTGATTTGATCTTATTGGTTTCACTTCTTCTGCTGGGTTTTGGGTTGGTCTGTTTTTTTTCCATCTCTTTGAGTTGATTCATTATGTTGTCTATTGGTGATCTTTCTGACTTTTGGATATAGGCATATGGAAATAAACTTTGCTCTCTGGACTGCTTTAGCTGTGTCCCACAGGTTTTGATAACTTGTGTCTCCTTTGTCATTTAGTTCAAAGAATCTTTTGATTTTCATCTTGATATCCTTGTTTATGAAGTAATTGTTCAGCAGAAGATTGTTTAGTTTCCATGACTTTGTGTGGAAATGAGAGTTTCTGTTAGGGTTGATTTCTACTTTTATTCCTCTGTGATCTAAAAAGATACATGGTATAATTTCTATTTTTTTTTAAATTGAGACATGCTTTGTGTCCTAGGATATGGTCAATCTTAGAGAATGTCCCATGAGCTGATGAGAAGAATGTACAATCAGTGGTTTTTGGGTAGAATTTCCAGTAAATGTCATTCAGGCCCATTTGTTCTAGAGTTCTGTTTAAGTCCATTATTTCTTTGTCAATCTTCTGTTTGGAGGATTTGTCCTGTGCTGTCGGTGGGGTGTGGAAGTCTCCACCTATTATGGTGTTGTTGTTTATCCATTTGTTTAGATCAAGTAGACTTTGCTTTATGAATCTGGGTGCACCTAAGTCGGGTGCATACATATTTAGAATTGCTATGTCTTCTTGTTGAAGTGTACCCTTCACCATCATATAGTGACCTTCTTTGCCTTTCATTACTTTTGTTGATTTAAAAACTAAGTTATCTGAAACAAAACTTCCACACCAGCCTTCTTTTGGTTTCCTTTTGCTTGAAATTTTGTTTTCCACGCCTTTACGTTTAGTCTAAATGCATCCTTGCAGGTTAGATGTGTTTGCTGAAGGCAGCAGATACTGGCTTTTATTTTTTTGTTCATTTGGCCAGCCTATGTCTCTTGAGTGGGGAGTTCAAACCATTCACATTTATTGAGAGAACTGATAGGTGGGGCAGATTTCTGTTCTTTCTGTTGAGTTGAACTTTGTTGCTTTGTTTTTTCTCTTGAGCTATTGTGGTATCTGGCCTTTGATCTTTAGCTTTTGGGTGGATTTACATTCATGAGTGTTTATTGTGCTGATCCATGTGTAACACTGTTTTGAGTACTTCTTGGAGGGCTGGTCTTGTTTTGGTGAATTCCCTCAGTCTTTGCTTATCTGAGAATGTCTTTGTTTCTCCTTCATATATAAAACTTAATTTTGCAGGGTACAAGATTCTAGGCTGGGAATTATTCTGTTTCAGAAGAGTGAGAATGGGGGCCCAGTCTCTCCTGCTTGTAAGGTTTCAGTTGAGAATCTGGCATTATTTGGATTCGCTTCCTTTGTATGTTACTTACTTCTTCTGCCTTACAGCTCATAGAAGGGCCTCTTTAGTTGATATTTTGGTCAGTCTTATGACTGCATATCATGGTGTCTAACTGTTTGCATTGAATCTCCCAGGGGTCTTTTGGGCTTCTTGTACTTGGATATCTAGATTTTTAAGACCTGGGAAATTTTCCTCTATTATATCTTCAAATAGCTTATCCAACCCTTGGGTGTTTTCTTTTTCCCTTTGGGAATCCCCATAACCCTCACAGTAGGTTTCTTCACATAATCCTACATTTCCTGTAGGCTTTTCTCTTTTCTCTTATTTCTCTGCTCTATCTCTGTGACTTATTTAATTGGAAGCTGTTACCTTCAAACCCTGAGATTCTTTCTTCTGCTTGATCTACCCTGTTCTTGAGGCTTTCCACTGTGTTTTATAGTTACCCGAATAGATTCTTCATTTACAGGAGTTCAGTTTGATTTTTCTTTAATATTTCAATTTCTTTAGTGAATTTTTCTTCCTGATCCCAGATTTTTTTTGTGGTTTCTTTGTGTTGGTTATCCATTTTTTCTTGTGTGTCATTGAATTTTCTTACAATCCATGTTCGAAATTTTTCTTCTGTCATTTTAGTCTTCTGACTTTGGTTAACATCCATTTCTAGAGAGCTGGTGTTCCTCTTGGGGTGTGCTTTCAGTTTGATTATTTATATTTCCAGAGTACTTCTCTGAATCTTTCCCATCTGGATCAGTTGTTGCTTCTTACCTTTAGATTTTAATTTGAATAATGACATGCCCTGTTTAGTCTCTGAGCCAGTAGGTGGTGTTTGTG
>VBSM01000662.1:12100661-12116669 GCA_008086735.1 Cheirogaleus medius
CCATGCCCGGCTAATTTTTTCTATACATTTTTAGTTGGCCAATTAATTTCTTTCCATTTTTTTTGTAGAGACAGGGTCTCACTCTTCCTCAGGCTTGTCCTAGAACTCCTGAGCTCAAGAGATCCTCCCATCTCAGCCTCCCAGAGTGCTAGGATTACAATTGTGAGCTGCGGTGCCTGGCCCAGAAATGACTTTTTTAGGGAAGGTTATTGAAAAGTTTGGGAATTGTACTCTTCGTAGAGATTGTTTCGTATAAAATAATGAAATATGACATAATAAGAGATGTCAAAGATAAGCTGTGTTCAAAGAATAAATGAGCTGTAAAATTGTCTATCTTAATGAAGAAAGAAGTCAATAGCATCATATTTTATGAGTTTATGGAATATAGTACTTACCTAAATCTCTAGCCATTGAACGATTACGAAAAATAAATTCGGCCAGGCACGGTGGCTCACGCTTGTAATCCTAGCATTCTGGGAAGCCGAGGCGGGTGGATCACTGAAGGTCAGGAGTTCGAAACCAGCCTGAGCAAGAGAGAGACCCGTCTCTACCAAAAATAGAAAGAAATTAATTGTTCAACTAAAAATATATAGAAAAAATTATCCGGGCTTGGTGGGGCATGCCTGTAGTCCCAACTACTCGGGAGGCTGAGGCAGTAGGATTGCTTGAGCCCAGGAGTGTGAGGTTGCTGTGAGCTAGGCTGACGCCACGGCACTCTAGCCCGGGCAACAGAGTGAGACTCTGTCTCAAAATAAATAAATAAATAAATAAAATATAATAAATTAAAACAAAAATTAAATCCATCAGGGCATTCTATTTAATCTTCAAAAACTTCTGCTTGAAATTCCTTTATAATTTAAGTGTTTATGAAAATTCAGTGAATTTATATTTAGAAATACAGTGGTTTTAAAAAATAAATAAATCAGGGAAATTATAATGTAATTATTCACATTATCTTGATGAATAATTATTTTACATTATTTTATAAATATATTTGGTATTTGGCATTTTATTTTTAGCAAATAAAGTTTTATGTGAATCTGCTTTGGGCCATTGGGTTTGAAATAACAAAAAGAAATTTATGTGTAATAAACTCAGCATTAAGATGGCTCCATGACATGGATCCTGAAGCAAATTGTAGCGTTACTCATCCTTAAACATCAATAAAGACTCTATTTCCAGACATAATGACATTAACTGGTTTGGAGACAGTTTTCATCTCAATGTTAAAGAATACTACTTTTATTAAAAGTCTCTTAGAGCTCTGATGACATCTGCTGATTGAATTTGAAAGTCAAGTACAATGAGATGTCTCCTCTCATGCACTGTATAACGTGGGTTTTGAAAGCAGACAGATCTGACCTCGGATCTCAGGTCTACAAATAACATGGGAAGTTACTCAACACTCTGGGTCTAGGACATAACCTCAAAGAGTAATGTGAGCAATAGTGACAATGTGTCTTAAGAATTTATCACAGAGTCTGACCCATGGTATCTCCTCAATTAAAGGTAAACTCCGAAACAGCTTAGTAGAAACCATAGAGTCCACGTGAAGATCTGAAACAGAATGGTTTCTGGGGGACCTCGTCACCTGTGTCACTGATGATAGCCCACAGTCTCACTATATTTTACTTTTTCTGTAAGTTTAGAAGTATTTTAAGGTGATTAAAACATTGGAATGTACCTGTGAGAAAACCACTAGAGAATCAGGTGTAGAGAGTATCCCTAAAAAACACTGAAGGTGACTCTCTGTGGAGAAGAGGAAAAGGGGTTTTACATGTACACCTGTGTGTGTGTGTGCATGCATGTGTGTGTGCATGTGCATGTACACTGTGGCAGGTGTGTGTGTGGGGGCGGGTGTTGGTTGGAGGGTGTGAAGTGTGAGGCAAGGAGATTATGCCAAGAGAGATCAAATTTCCTTCCTCTTTATGAAATAAGAGGGTATTTTGTATGTGGACAGGATTTGTTTGTTTATTTGTATATTTTCTTTATTCAACACACACTCAAACTATCAGGAATTTCCAGAGACTAGAAAGTAAAACATTCAGAAGGTGACTTCAGTGGCAAGGAAGCCATCACAATGGATTGGAAAGGGATGAGTAAAGGTAATGGGATGGGTGATTTGCTGATTTCATGTACCAACCAGGGCGCTAATATCAATTTTGTGTTTTTAAAATTAAGATTGCTGATATAATTCTGTGCTAGTAATGTTGTCAAGGTATGTGCATCAAGAGTGATGTGTGGCAGACACTGTTATTTCTCTACCCAATATCCTTTCCCTCCTTCATTGCCTACAGAACTCCTCCTGTCTTTGGGGCCATGGTGTGAAAAACACTTTTTTCACTTCCCTTTCAGCTAGGCATGGCCACATGCTATGGGTCTGACCATGAGACGTAAGTGGGAGCCTGCTGGGAGTGCCTTTGGAGAGCTTTTGCTTCTTGGTTGCGGAGGACAGAAGTGCCTGTCGCCCTTTTCTCATTGTCCTAGCCTTGATCACCATGTTTGGAGCTGCAGCATCCGTCATCAGAGTCAGCCATGAGGATCCATGGCTCCAAAAGCCCGCATCCAGGAGGGCTTTGTGGAGCAGCAAGAAGCCAAGCGTGGACACCTACCTCTGGACTTCTTGTTTTGTGAGAAAAGTAAACTACTTTTGGCTTAAGTTGCTATCAGTAGAGTTCTCTGACACTTGTAATCAAATGCATTTCTAACCAATACTATTGACAGATTTTGTGTAGTGCTATTTCTTTCTCTCTCTTTTTTTAAGAAATTGAAATGTATTGAGATATAATTAACATGCCATAAAATTCACCTATCTAAAGTGTACAGTTCAATGCATTTTTAGATATATTCATAGGGCTGTGTAATCATCACCACAATCTAATTTTAGAATTCTTTTCTCCTCCTAAAAGAAACCCCTTATCTATGAGTAGGCATTCTCTACCTCCCATCCTCTCCCCTCCCAACACCCTTGAACCCTAGGCAACACCACAGGTTTACTTTCTGTTTATATAGATTTGTATTATTATTATTTTTTAGAGAATGGGTCTCATTCTATTGCCCAGACTGAAGTGCAGTGGCACGATCATAATTTATTGTAGCCTCCAATTCTTGGGCTCAAGCGATCCTCCCAGCTCAGCCTCCTGAGCAGCTGGGACTCCATGTGTGCACTACCATGTCCTACCAATTTTTTTTAAAATTTTTCACACAGATGGGGTCTTACTATGTTGTCCAGGCTGATCTGGAACTCCTGGCCTCAAGTGATCCTTCTGCCTTGGCCTCCCAAAGTGCTGGGTTACAGGCATGAGCTACCGTGTCTTGCTTAGATTTGCAAATTCTACACATTTCAAATGAATGGAATGATATAGTATGTGGCCTTTTGTGTCTAGCTTCTTTTATTTAGCATACTATTTTCAAGGTTCATACGTGTTGTAGCATTTATTAGTAATTTATTCTCTTTTATGAGAATAATATTCCATTGTATGGATTTACAAAATTTTGCTTATCCATTCAACAGTTGGTGGACGTGTGAGTTGTTTCCACTTCTTGGCTATTATGAATAATGCCGCTATGAACATTCGTGAACAATGTTTTGTGTAGGCACATGTTTTCATATCTCTGGTGTATATACGTAGGAGTAGAGTTGCTGGGTTATATGGTGACATTTTGAGGAACTACCAAACTATTTTCCAAAGCAGCGGCACATTTAACATTCCTATCAACAATACATGAAGGTTCTAATTTCTCCACATCTTCACCAACACTTGATATGATCTGTCTTTTGGATGATAGCCATTCTAGTTGGTATGGAGTTGTATCTCATCATGGTTTTGATTTGTAATTCCCTAATCACTGATGATGTTGAGCATCTTTTCATGCACTTATTAGCCATTTGTATATCTTCTTTGGGTAAATGTATATCCAAATCCTTTGTCCATTTTTTAATTGGGTTGTCTTTTTATTATTAAGTTGTAAGAGTAAAACTATTTGTCATCACCTAAATAGTAACTATTTCTAAAACATATTATACATTAAACAAAGTAGGGTATTTGTGAAATTGTAATTTTGATGCTTTTAGATCAGTCACCAGTGCCATAGGCATTACATTTTTATTAATATAAAGGTATAACAATTAACTAGTATTAACATTTCCTTATAAACACATTTAATCTTAAATCTCTTATTAAATCTTAACTACTAATATTCTCAGTTTAACTAATTCTGGACCAACTAGAATCAGATTGCCTTGGTTATTTCTGGACATGTATAGGGTTGCTTGGCTATCCCAGTCAGTGCCCCAAATGTTAAACACCTTAGTGTTAATTAATTAGAGCCTTAGTATTAATTACCGTGATGAAATAGTCTTATCAAGGCCTGTAGTCTCTGACTTTCAAGAAAGGCCTTTGAAGGTCTGACCTTCACCTTCACTAAGAGTCAGAAACTACTAGTAAAACATTAATTTACTCCAAATACTTGAAGTTGCTCATTAACTATCTCCCATAGCCATGCCACAGGTTTAAATCTCCATTCTCTAGAGGTGAGATTATTTTCCTCATCAGAGTTTAGGGTTAGGACAATCCATGAAAACGTAGCAGACAAGTTTTAAAAATATATATAATTAGGACAAATTCAGTTCTTGGTTTCCCACTCTCCTTTATTTCCCTTTCTCCTCTGTGGCTGTTTCAGACATCTGTTCTCCCCGAACTCTTTCCTTACCATTTTCCCACGTGATTCCATAGGCAGCCTTGCCTTCTACCTCATTGTGAAAACAGGAGCCGTCAGATAGGCACTCCCTCCACTTCCTGCCACCCCACAGAGAAAAGCTCACCTGCACCTGCCCCCATCATCCCTGGTCCCTGTGTCCCTGTCGCTGAGGCAGAGGCGCTTCTCTGCCAGGGCAGGGCTTCACCGCTCAGCCACCCCGCCTCCTCACACACCCCACCCAGCAGCTTCCCCGCCCCTGCTTATAGCCTCTCTTGTTCTCTTGACACCTTCCCACTGGACCTTAAAAGTACTCATTTATTCCATCTTATAAAGACAAAACAAAACAACACCTCTCTGAGCACCCATGACTTCCTCTAATTGCAAACCTAGAACTTTCTTTCCTTCATGGTCCAATGCCTATTTCCATTTCTTCATCTCCTTTTCACTCCTGCAACTGGTTGCATGTTTACAATTTTTGTTGATGGTATATTGAAATAAAATTGACAGACATGTAGGAGATATTAGAGCAAAGAAGGGGGAAAGACATTCTAGGCAAAGAGAATCAATAGTGAGTACAAAGGCCTAGAGTTGGAACCACATGTGGTTCAGTTCATCTGGGCTGTAAACAGCAAGGGGAGGAACACGTAGAAACGAGGCTGGTGAGGGAAGCAGAGCCCAGATGGTGAAGGGCCTTGCAGCGTGGGTGGACCTACGTCCTGGGCTCAGTGGCAAGTCAAGGGGGTGGAAAAGGGAAGTACCCTGATCAGACCTGAGTTTTACAGAGACCCCTCTGCACACAGTGTGAAGGCGTGGAGGATAGCTTAGGGGAGCAAGAGGAGGGGTGAGGGGATAAAAGACTGTTACGGTGATCCACAAGAGAGATGGTTTTTTTTCTGAATTAGAGTAATGGCAGTGGAGATGAAGGGAAGTGGACAGATTTGGGAGATGCATAGAAGGTACATCTACCAAGATTTGGTGACTGATCAGAGAGGGGAAAGGTGCAAGTGAGACTGGGTAGAGGAAAGTATGGTATGGACTTATGAAATGGGTGATTTACTGGGCCATGGTGCCTTCTTCAGCACATTAGGCTAAGTGTGAAGGATGTCTGAAGTTCCTGTTTGGGTAAGATCCATTTGAAGACTCTCTGGGAAATCTATATGGTGATATTGATTAGATAGCTGTATACATGAATCTGGTCCTTCAGAAGACAGCTATAAGCTAGCTAGGTTAATATGTTGGAAGTCTGAGCATGAGAGAGGATGATAGCACCAAGAAAGAATGTCAAGTGAAGGGAAAAGAGTACACGGGAAACGTATTTGAAAGACAAAGAAAACAAGTGTTTGCAAAGGTCACTGGCAAGGAGCAGCCAAAAATGTAGAAAGCAAACAAAATTCTGAGGGAAGAAAAAGTTGTCATTAGCATCAGATGATTCAGAGTGGTACAATAACAAAAGAACTGGCGTGTGTCTATTTGCTCTAACCAAAAGAAGGTTTTTGGTGTTTTTAATGAGAGTGGTTTCAGGGGTATACTCCTATAGTTGGTTAGTTGCAGATCTGAGGTTTGAAGCCAGGTCTTTGTAACTTTAAAATCCTCATATATAGTTCTTGAGAGGGAACGTCTCATTGTACTTGATTTTCAAATTCAATCAGCAAATGTCATCAGACCTCTAAGAGACTTTTAATAAAAGTAAAATTCTTTAATATAGAGATGAAAATAGTTTCCAAACCAGTAAATGTCATTATGTCTAGAAATATAATCTTTATTGATGTATAAGGATGAGTAATGCTACAATTTGTTTCAGGATCCATGTCATGGAGCCATCTCTTTTTATATCTAAAATTTTTTTTTCTTTTTTATGTATTTATATTTTTTTGCTAGTTGATTCGGCAGGTGAGTTGTTACACAATCCTTAGCGGATTCCGACTTCCATGGCCACCGTCCTGCTGAATGGAGCCATGTTAATGCTGAGTCTGTCACGCATGAATTTCTCTTTGTCGTTTCAAACTCAATGGTCCAAAGCCGGTTCACGCAATAGTCTGATGCATCAGGGAAAAGCACAGAGAGCGAGGGAGGACTGTGTTGCCAGAAGAGAGGATATCTGAGCAGAGACCTCGATGCAGTGAGGAACAGATCCATGCACACGTTCAGGGTAATCTGCAGAGGGAACAGAAAATGCAAAGGCCCTAAAATGGAAAAGGGTTTATTACATGGAAGGCAAAGCAAGAGAGCCATAGAATCTTAGGCTTACTTCTTTAGTGAAACCATTCAAAAGCCTCAAAGGATGCAATTTCCAGCCTTTTTGCTTTCTTTTTCAAATTTTAAAAATTTATTTTGTAAAAGAAATCTCACACAGAATATGCATAAATACAGTACAGTAATTGTTTTTTTCTTTGAACTATTTAGGAGTAAGTTGCTGACATGGCCCTTCACCCCCAGTTTTTTAATGTGTATTTTCTACAAATAAAGATGAGTCCCAGGGACAACAACATTCTGGGAAAATGTTTAGTATTTTCTCAAGAGTTTCATCATTAAATATATTAAATGTATCCAAGAAGAACAATAATGTTTATTATATTTACAATAGTCTATATGAATAAATAAATACAATCAAGTAATATGTTAATACCCATGAAAAGTTGGGAGTATGGCATATGTTATACTGTTTTATAGATACTGAATAAATATTTGTTAAATGAATGAATGAATTAAATACATTATTTCCTCAGACAGACTTTATGCCATCACATTTCGGGTTCAGGCAATTTAATCTGGATGCCATGCTCTCTCTCTTTTTTTTTTTATTTGCCAGAGTTAGTTCCCATGGATGCAATGTCTCTGATGTCCTAATTGTAATATCATATAATTCAGCATTATTATTACATTTTAATTATTTTTATAAGGAAATATATGTCAGAATAATGGTGTATTGTCTTAGTGGATTTTAATAGTAATAAAATATTTGTTTTTATCATTTTATTAGTTAATATAATCACTAGCATGAACAAGATAGTATATACTAAAATACTTTGTTGATGAAGCTTTAAGTCTACGAACTTATTAAAAATAAGAAGGGCTTAAATGTAAGTATCATCAGCGTCTCATGTGCCATTGGCAAAGGTGTTATTTGAAGATGTGGTTAGATGTTCTGCCTATCTTCAAGTGTCCTAATGTTGCTTCTAGATGACTAAATGGGTTTATATAATTTATTTTCCATTTGCAGCTTTAATTAAATTTTTAATTTTGTATTTTTCCTCTACAAAAATAAATCAATATTAATGAAATATTTATAGTTCTAATATGGAAAATAGGATTTTTAGTTATAGCTATATAATTGTCTAGGTGAACTACTAAGTAATTGAATAGATTAGAAATGATGCATTTCATGTGATTATCTCACTAACTATAACATCAAACCTGTATCTTACAAGGCAAGCAATTCCTTTGGTTTATTATCTTGTTTGCTAACATGGGCATTTGTGTTACTAGTCTCAGTGAGATCTATAATGACAGCTGTGACATTTCCTGTTGCTGAAAGAGTTGAGTTTTATTTATTTAATAATATCCATAATTGTGATGCTCTGTTAGCCTCAAAGCATTGGTTTTAAAGTCATGATCCCCTAGAGTAGCTTCTGGAAGTAATCACCATAGTTTTGGTTGCTTCTACCAAGTGAATATCAATGTATGGTAAAACTCAGCAATCCAGGCATGTCCAGTTGCTTCAACTGGGCATGCTTGGTTTGGATAATGTGCCTATCTTGTAGACTGTATATCATTACCACATACGTTGATGCAATGGGGAGAAAGAAGGAAGATTGTACGAATAGGGAATGGTAGCTTAAGTCAAAAAAGAAAGAAAATGATTACCTAGGAATAGAGCTCTAATCTGTTCTTCACTGATTACAGCTCCTCACCTCATTTTAAGGAGTTTTTGTGCTGGCCATGGATGTAGGCATTATTCTTAAGAGGTGAATAACTTTGAAAGAGCAATGGTATTTCTTCAAAATGACTCCAGGGCCTTCATGATTGCTGTGACATTAGTTCAATGGTGTCTTGTTGAGATACTTGATAATGTTTCATTTCTTCTCTTGCCTACCTCTTTGTAGCTGCCACACAAAGAAGGATATGTCTAACTATAGACATACCCTTACCTATAATTTAAAAGAGTCTACCATTGTAGTATTTATCATGTTTCTTAGGAATTTGACTTGTCCACACAAATGTATAATTTTTTTCCAGGTGGTTTTTAATGGATTCGTATTTTGGTAATTGTGGAAGTATTCCTCTAGTCAAGATGCAGGTAATGTATTCATGTTGATGACTTCAGTTTGTGCTGGTCTAGATTAGTATGCCCACTCTTCCAGGTTATTGTTTGCTATCACTTAACCCATTAGATTGGCATAATTTCCCTCACTTGTGTGTAATGCTTTTAATATTCTGTACCTTCAAGGTATCTCCTTGCTAGAGTTTTATAAAAATGACTTGGGGTAGAGAGTAGGGGGTTGTTTGGTGGGTACAATGTGCATTGCTCCAGTGACGGACACACTGAAGGCCCTGACTTCATCATAATGCATTGTTGGCACATCATTGTAGCCAAATAGCACTTGTACCCCATGAATAAATACAAATTAAAAAAAAAAGAATGAAAATGACATATCCTTTAGGCAGTAGCATGGTATTTAATAGCATGGATTCTTGAGCTGTAAATCCCTGGCTTTGAATCCTACTCCACCACTTGATGGCTGTAGGATTTGGGGCAAGTTGTGCATTCTCTCTGTGTCTTAGTTTTTTCATTTGTAAAATGGTGAAAACGATAATAGCAGCCTACCACCTAAGTCTGCTGTGAGGTTTAAATAATGAATGCATTAAGGACTTTGGACAATTCCTGGTATGTAGTAAGTACTAAATAAAGAAGTACTAAACATTATTGACTAAATAAGTACTAAATGTTATTTGTGTTGAGTTCACTTGTACCAAGCAAAATATTTTCCAGCTCTGTGCACTTTCAATTGGGATTGAGGCTATGCAATTAACCTTTCTCTGTCTTCTCCATTTGTTTCTACTTTATGTCCCAATTTGTGTAGGGTGTTTTAAACTATATTCGAAGGTGGTTTTCTGAATAAGCCATACTCATGTCTGACTCTCACCAGCATCAGTGTAACAGATTAGTGTAAAGGAACATGCAACTCTCTATCTTGACCTCACAGCAACTCTTGCACCGTCTCCTAATGTTAGCAAGCTAATCTAAACCCTGAAAGTAACACTTGGTGCTACTCCTAATAGTTGGCTCTGTAACCCTCCCTCATACATCAGATTGCTATTTCCAAAGGTTTAAAGAAAGGCGAATATTTAAAATACGAAGGATTTGAATGCAGCCAATTAAGAATTCATTTATTATCATCACAGAGCTTCTAAACTTTGTGGTAAGAAACTGAGCAGTATTAATGAAATGGACTAAGTCTTTCTCTGGGTATAATAGTTCCTAACCTGCTTGTAAATACAGTCACTTTTCTTATGTTATGTGTCAAGGAATGCTATTGTCCCATGTTTATTTTAGAAATTTAAAGGTTGAAAAGAAATTTAAAGGTAAATCCAAATTCATTTGGTTTTAAATGCCATGGCACAGAGGCAATGAAGTTCAGATATTTAGGGGAAATAGTTCATTTATTCATTCAATACATATTTATGATACCTTTTGGGGTTATTGGTGATAGCTGACCTAGGCATCATAAAATGAGCCTTGGGAAATCACTGGCCCATTTGTAATTCATCATTCACATTTGTCAAAAAAGCCCCCAAAATTCATAAACTACACTATCATCCATAGATTTAATTCACTTGTAGACCCAGCCAGAGACATTACATAGCAACTTGAAATAAAAAGAGCATACTTCTATGTTATAAGGCAAAGAACAAGCATAAATGTAATACAGAGAAAAAGCACAAGATTAAACATTGATATTTTTATAGTCAGACTCAGTATCATTACAAGTCATGAGAATTCTTGTGTAGAGTGTAGTTGAAAGAACTTATCTCACTGCTGAATAGGCTCTTAGAGACGGAGTGCCTGGAGAGAGGGGGCTGAAAAGGGGAATTTGGTGGTTGGAAAAAAAAAGAGTGGGACTAGAATGACTGACCTGGTTCTAAAACCCTTCAGTCCAAAGGATGAACAAAAGCATTTCTTTTCCTGTGTCCATAAATCACGTGTGACCTGTTCAAGCCTGATTCTCCAACTAGGTCAGAGCAGATGTTGGCCCGACATTAACCCACAAACAGGAGGTCCCTGCAGATTTATTTAAGGTTGGAAAGATTCTGGCTTTTGTTCTTTCTTTCCTTCTCTTTTCCAAACTCCCACTGGAATACCACAGGGAGTCTTGGATATGTCCCAAGAGCCAGCAGGGGACAACTAAGCTTAATATGGAGAAATCAAATCCGGGCTTATTAGCTAATGATCTGAATTTACAGCAGAATTTTGAAACTTTTGTGGTTTCTTTGTGGATTGAACACATGTAATTTGTATATTTCTTCTGCCATTCCACAGCACTAACCAAATGATAGGCCCACTTTTCTTGTTACATTTTCAGCTAAGGTGAACTCACATTTAGAACTTGATCAGTCTTATTCATTAGTGTTATGGATACTCACTGAGTGATACTCTGCTAGTGACAGAGAGAGAAGAGAGAGAGAGAGAGAGAGAGAGAGAGAGAGAGAGAGAGAAAGAGAGAGGGAACTAACCATCAAAAGCTGATGCCCTTAAATATTTTCCACTTTAGGATAGCTGGAGTTTTACAATAGCAACTCTTAACATAGGCTTAGATACTATAAAATTTCAGTTGGACCATCAAGATATATAGTATCAGGAGAATATAGGCATTCTACTTATGGAAAGCTTTAAATGCCATGGCACAGAGGCAATGAAGTTCAGATATTTAGGGGAAATAGTTCATTTATTCATTCAATACATATTTATAAAGTAACTGTCACATGACAAACACTGTTCTAGACCCTGGAGATCCAGCACTAAGAAAGGTAAAATCTTTGCTGTCATAAGGCTTATGTTCTGAGAGGCAAGAGATAGATGGTAAACAAATCAATTAGATCATTTCAGATAGCGACAAGTTTTATGAAGAAAACAAAGCAGGGTAATATAATAGAGCACGAGGGGGTGGACAAAATTAGGTAGGGTGGTCAGGGAGGAGTTTGGTGTGATTAGAGAGTCAGGTCTGTGAATAGGATTATGGAATAGAAAACTAGAAAAGTCTGCATTGGGGAGGCTGTAAGACATCTTGGATGTCAGACCTGATTAGTTCTTTTTGGACATGACTAGAAAACACAAGGGCTTTGATTCTCAAAGAAGTGAGACTCTGGTACTAACTTTCCTGACCAATGGTCTTTTCCAGAACCATCTATAGAGGTGCACCTGCATCCATGTGTGACAGCTAAGTGGAGATGGGGGCTGTCACATCTTGTCATTTAACTTGATCCTGTTTCAAAATGCCTAAGAAGCTAATCTTGAAAAGCTCATCCAGGAAGTCTTTAGGAATCTTTTCTTAGTTGCTCATGAAGTTGTTCAAATCACATTTAACTTCACTTTATTATTCCTGTTTCATTAGCGTTTCCTTTCATTGAAGTCTGTCCACACAGAAATCTATAAGCTTCAACCGTTTTTCATCTGTTATTGTAAAAATGCCTCAGCCTCCCAGGTAGCTGGGACTACAGGTGTGTACCGCAATGCCCGGCTGGGGTTTTTCTTTCTTTCTTTTTGGTAGTGATGGGGTCTCATTCTTGCTCAGGCTAGTCTCCAAGTGCTCCTCCCACTTCAGCCTCCCAGACTGTTAGGATTACAGGCGTGAACCACTATGCCCGGCCCTTTTAGTTACTTGCAGGGGTCCTCAAACTTTTTAAACAGGGGGCCAGTTCACTGTCCCTCAGAACGTTGGAGGGCCGTTAGAGAGTGCGGCTGCACATTCCACACATGTGCACTGTGGGCCTGGCGTGAATTGGCTGCTAAGCAGGACAGGCAGCGGCCGCAAAAACACCCGGCAGGCCGGATAAATGTTCTTGGCAGGCCACATGTGGCCTGCGGGCCGTAGTTTGAGGACGCCTGCTTTTTTATTTATTATTTTTTAAAATTTCAGATTAGTACAGGGGTACAAACACTTGGGTTATATATATGGCCTTTGCACTGCCTGAGTCAGAGCTACAAGCATGCCCATCCCCAAGACGCTGCACACCATACCTATTAAGTGTGAATTTACTCATCCCTTCCTACCCCCTCCAATCTACCTTGACACCCAATAAATGTTATTACTATATGTGCACTTAATTGTTGATCAGTTAAAACAATTTGATGGTGAGTACATGTGGTACTTGTTTTTCCATTCTTGGGATACTTTACTTAGTAGAATTGGTTCCAGCTCCATCCAGGATAACACAAGAGGTACTAGATCACCATTGTTTTTTGTGGCTGAGTAGAACTCCATGGTATACATATAACACATTTTGTTAATCCACTCATGTATTGATGGGCACTTGGATTGTTTCCAAATCTTTGCAATTGTGAATTGTGCTGCTATAAACATTCAAGTGCAGATGTCTTTGTTGTATAATATCTTTTTTTCCTTTAGGTAAATACCCAGTAATGGGATTCCTGTATCAAATGATAGTTCTACTTTTAGTTCTTTGAGTTATTTCCATATTACTTTCCATACAGGTTGTACTAATTTGCAGTCCAACCAGTAGTGTATGAATGTTTCTATCTCTCTGCATTCCCACCAACATTTCTTGTTTTGGGACTTTTTGATAAAAGCTAATCTCACTGGAATTAAGTGGTATCTCATTGTGGTTTTGATTTGCATTTCTCTGATAGTTAGAGATGTTGAGCATTTTTTCATATGTCCGTTGGCCATTAGTCTGTATTCTTTTGAAATGTTTCTGTTCATGTCCTTTGCCCACATTTTAATGGGATTGTTTGATTTTTTCTTGTTGATTTTCCCGAGTTCTAAATACATTCTAGGGATCAGCCCTTTATTGGATGTGTAGCATGTAAATATTTTCTCCCATTCTGTAGGTTGTCTGTTTTTTCTAATGATTATTTCCTTGGCTGAGGAGAAGGTTTTTAATTTGATCAGGTCACATTTATTTATTTTTGTTGTTGCTGTGATTTCTTTTGGGGTCTTCTTCATAAATTCTTTGCCTACCTTCTGCACAGCCAAGGAAACTATCACAAGAGCAAACAGACTCCCTACAGAATGGGAGAAAATATTCACATATTATACACCTGATAAAGGGCTGATCACTAGCATCTATATAGAACTCAGGAAAATCAAAGCAAGAAAAAAATCATAATAAACACTCACGAATGTAAATCTACTCAAAAGCTAAAGATCAAAGCCCAGATACCACAATGGCTCAAGAGGGAAAACAAAGCAACAAAGTTCAACCCAACATAATGAACAGAAATCTGCCCCACCTATCAGTTATCTCAATAAATGTGAATGGCTTGAACTCCCCACTCAAGAGACATAGGTTGGCCGAATGGATAAAAAAATACAAGCCAAGTATCTGTGGCCTTCAGGAAACACATCTAACCTGAAAGGATTGCAGTTAGACTAAAGGCAAAGGGGTGGGGAACAATATTTCAAGCAAATGGAAGCCAAAAGAAAGCTGGCGTAGTGGTGCTGATTACAGATAACTTAGTTTTTAAATCAACAACAGTAATAAAAGACAAAGAAGGTCACTATATAATGGTGAAGGGTACAGTTCAACAAGAAGACATAACAATTCTAAATATATATGCACCCAGCCTAGGTGCACCCAGATTCATAAAGCAAAGTCTACTTGATCTAAACAAATGGATAAACAACATCACCATAACACTCGGAGACTTTAACACCCCACTGACAGCACAGGACAGATCCTCCAAACAGAAAATCAACAAAGAAATAATGGATTTAAACAGGTCTCTAGAACAAATGGGCCTGACATTTACAGGACATTCTACCCAAAAACAACTGAATATACGTTCTTCTCATCAGTTCATGAGAAATTCTCTAAGATTGACCATATCCTAGGACACAAAGCATGTCTCAAACAATTTACGAAAATAGAAATTATACCATGTATCTTTTCAGATCACAGTGGACTAAAAGTAGAAATCAACCCTAACAGGAACTCTCATTTCTACACAAAGTCATGGAAACTAAACAACCTTCTGCTGAATGATCACTTCATAAACAAGGAAAACAAGATGGAAATCAAAAGATTCTGTGAACTAAATGACAAAGGAGACACAAGTTATGAAAACCTGTGGGACACAGTTAAAGCAGTCCTGAGAGGAAAGTTTATTTCCATAAATGCCTATATCCAAAAGTCAAAAAGATCACATATAGACAAGTAATGAATAGTCTCAAAGAGCTGGAAAAAGAAGAATAGACTGACCCCAAATCCAGCAGAAGAAGTGAGATCATTAAGATTAAATCAGAACTAAGTGAAATTGACAACAGGGAAACTATACTGAAGATTAATAAAAGAAAAAGTTGGTTCTTTGAAAAAATAAACAAGATCGACACACCTTTGGCTAGACTAACGAAAAGCAGAAAAGAAAAATCTCTAATAAGCTCCATCAGGAATAATAAAGGAGAAATTACAACGGATGTCACGGAGATACAAGATATAATTTATGAATACTACAAAATCTTCTATGCACACAAACTGGAAATGTGGAGGAAATGGACAATTTCTTAGAAACATACAGCCTCCCTAGGCTCAACCAGGAAGAAATAGAATTCCTGAATAGACCAATATCAAGTACTGAAATAGAAACAGCAATTAAAAACCTTCCTAAAAAGAAAAGTCCTGGACCAGATGGTTTCACACCCGAATATTACCACACCTACAAAGAAGAACTGGTGCCTATCCTGCAGAAATTATTCCACAACATCGAGAAATTATTCCCCAACACATTTTATGAGGCAAACATAACACTGATACCAAAACAGGAAAGGATGCAACAAAAAAAGAAGCTACAGACCAATATCCCTTATGAATATAGATGCAAAAATTCTCAACAATATCCTAGCCAACCAAATCCAGGTGCCTGTAAAACAATAATCCATCACAACCAAGTGGGCTTCATCTCAGGGATGCAGGGATGGTTCAACATACGCAAATCTATAAATGTAATTCACCATATAAACTGAAGCAAAAACAAAGACCATATGATTCTCTCAATAGATGCAGAAAAAGCATTTGAAGAAATTCAACACCCTTTTATGATAAGAACGCTCAACAAGATAGGCATAGACGGGG
>VBSM01000662.1:12116769-12128185 GCA_008086735.1 Cheirogaleus medius
AAAAGTGGACAAAGGACATGAACAGAAACTTTTCAAAAGAAGACAGATTAATGGACAACAGACATATGAAAAAATGTTCAACATCTCTAACCATCAGAGAAATGCAAATCAAAATCACAAGGAGATATCACTTAACTCTAGTGAGATTAGCTTTTATCAAAAAGTCCCAAAACAAGAAATGTTGGTGGGAATGCAGAGAGATAGGAATATTCATACACTTCTGGTGGCACTGCAAACTAGTCTAACCTCTGTGGAAAGCAATATGGAGATACTTTAAAGTGATACAAGTAGAACTACCATTTGATCCAGCAATCCCATTACTGGGCATCTACCCAAAGAACAAAAGGCATTCTATAAAAAAAGATATCTGCACTAGAAGGTTTATAGCAGCACGATTCACAATTGCA
Source organism: Cheirogaleus medius (assembly GCA_008086735.1). Lineage (NCBI taxonomy): Eukaryota > Metazoa > Chordata > Mammalia > Primates > Cheirogaleidae > Cheirogaleus > Cheirogaleus medius. The sequence continues at coordinate 12,117,177 of VBSM01000662.1, forward strand.
AAGATGTGGAAACAACCCAAATGCCCATCAATACGAGTGGATTAATAAAATATGGTATATGTATACCATGGAGTTCTACTCGGCCACAAAATCAATGGTGATATAGCTCCTCTTTTATTATCCTGGATAGAGCTGAAACCCATTTTACTAAGTGAAGTATCCCAAGAATGGACAAACAAGCGCCACGTGTACTCATCATCAAATTGGTTTCAACTGATCAATACTTAAGTGCACATTTAATAATAACATTCATTGGGTATCAGCCATATGGAAAGGGGGGAAGAGGGTGGGTATATACACACCTAATGGGTGTGGTGCACACCATCTGGGGGATGGCCATGCTTGGAGCTCAGACTTGAGTGGGGCAAGGGCAATATACATAACCTAAACATTTGTACCTCCATAATATGCTGAAATTAAAAAAAAAATTTTTTTCCAATATTTTCTTCTAGAATTTTTATGGTCTCATGCCTTAGGTTTAAGTCTGTTATCCATCATGTGTTGATTTTTGTGAGAGGTAAGAGGTATAGATCCTGTTTCGGTCTTCTACATCTGGCTATCTAATTTTCCCAGCATAATTTTCTCAGCACAAATTTCCCAGCACAATTCTTTCCCCCAGTGTATGTTTTTGTCTGCTTTTTCAAAGATCAGATGGCAACATGAGGATGGTTTTATATCTGGGTTCTCAGTCCTGTTCCATTGGTCTATGTCTCTGTTCTTGTTCTGGTAACCTGCTGTTTTGATTACTATAGCCTTATAGTATTGCTTGAAGTTTGATAGACTGATGCCTCCTAATTTGTTATTTTTGCTTAAGGTTGCTTTTGCTATATGGGGTCTTCTCTGCTTCCATATGAAGCATAGAATTATTTTTTTCTAGATCTGTGGAAAATGATATTGGTATTTTAATAGGAATTGCATTGATATGTAGATCACTTTGGGTAGTATAGACATTTTAACTGATCCATGAGCATGGTATGGTTTTCTGTTTGTGTATATCCTCTGTAATTTCTTTTCTCAGTGTTTTGTGGTTCTCCCTATATAGTTTTCTCACCTCCTGAGTTAAATATGTTTCTAAATATTATATTTTATTGAATTACCCACTGAAGATACATAGCCTGGCTCAATGGATAAAGAAATACAAGCCAAGTATCTGCTGTCTCTAGGAAACACATCCAACCCACAAGGACTCATTCAGACTCAGGGTGAAGGGATGGAAAACAATATTCCAGGCAAATGAAAACCAAAAGAAAGCTGGTGTAGCCATTCTTATATCAGATGACATAAACTTTAAAGCAACAAATGTAAAGAAAGACAAAGTCGGTCAGTATATAGTGGTGGAGGGAAAAATTCAATAAGAAGACTTAACAATCCTAAATATTTATACACTCAACACAGGTGCACCCAGATATATAAAGCAAATCTTGCTTGATCTAAACAAAATGATACCAAAGCCAGGAAAGGACACAATGAAAAAAGAAAACTGAAGATCAATATCCCTTGTGAACATAGATGAAAAAATTCTCAGTAAAATCTTAGCAAATAAAATTCAACTGCACATAAAAAAATAATTCATCATGACCAGATGGGCTTCATCCCAGACTTGTAAGGATGGTTCAACATGTGCAAATCTATAAATGTAATTCACCATATAAATAAAAGCAAAAACAAAGACTATGTGATTCTCTCAATAGATGCAGAACAAGCATTTGACAAAATTCAGCACACTTTGATAAGCACTCTTAACAAAATAGGCATAGATGAATGATACCTCAAAATTATTAAAGCCATATATGAGAAAACTGCAGCCAACATCATACTGGATGCAGAAAAATTGAAAGCATTCCTGCTTAGAACTGGAACCAGACAACATGGCCCACTATCTCTACTTCTATTCAACATAGTGCTAGAAGTCCTAGCCAGAGCAATCTGACAAGAGAAGGAAATCAAGGGTATCCAAATGGGGGCTGAAGAGGTCAAACTATTGCTCTTTGCTGATGATATGATATTATATCTAGAAAACTCCAAAGATTCAATCAAGAGACTCCTGGAATTGATAAATTAATTCAGCAAAGTCTTAGTATACAAAATCAATCCACACAAATCAGTAGCTTTCATATACACCAATAAGAGTCAAGCCGAGAATCAAATTGAAGATACAATACCTCTCATGATAGTCACCAGTACCATTTATTGAAGAGACTGTCCTTTCCTCGCTGTATGTTCTTGGCACCTTTGTTGAATATAAGTTCACTATAGATGTGTGGATTCATTTCTGGGTTCTCTATTTTTTCCCATTGGTCTGTGTGTCTGTTTTTATGCCAATACCATGCTATTTTGGTTACTACAGCTCTGTAGTATAATTTAAAGTCAGGTAATGTGAGTCCTCCAGTTTTGTTCTTTTTGCTCGGGATAGCTTGGCTATTCTGGACTTTTGTGGTTCCATATAAATTTTAGGATTATTTTTTCTATTTGTGTGAAGAATGTCATTGGTAATTTGATGAGGATTGCATTGAATCTGTAGATTGCTTTGGGTAGTGTGGACATTTTAACAATATTGATTCTTCCAATCCATGAGCATGTAATATACAAGGAGAATTTCTTTTTTTATGAAAGGTTGGAGAGTGAGTAGGGAGGTTCAATGCCCCCCCCTTTTGAGACAGAGTCTCACTTTGTCACTCTGGGTAGAACACAGTATTGTCATTGTAGCTCGCTACAGCCTCCAGTTCCTGGGCTCAAGGGATCCTCTGGCCTCAGCCTCCTGAGTAGCTGGGACTACAGGTGTGTACTGTGATGCCCAGCTAACTTTTCTATTTTTAGTAGATACAGGGTCTCACTCTTGGTCAGGCTGGTCTTGAACTCCTGAGCTCTAGCAATCATCCTGCTTTGGACTCCCAGAGTGCTAGGATTATAAGTGTGAGCCACCACACCTGGCCACAGGAGAATTTTTAAAGAAAGTTTTAAGCATGTGAGCTGTAGTGGAAACTCTTATCTTAATGATTTTTTTCTTGACATAAAAACTATTCGTTGAACACTATTAGTCTTATTATAGTTCTAAACATCCATACTTTCCTCATATGATCTCACAGGACATAAGGCTTGTAAGATGGCTATCACGGGCATGTATTGTGAAAAGGAAACAGTTTTCACAAATTAAGCTGAATGACAGCAAAGAAATAGGCGATATTGAGCTCATTTACTGACAGCATGTTAGGAAGGAAAGGCCTGAGAATAGAGAGATGGGCCTGCATAGTGGATCATATTAAAAATAAGAAAAAAGAGAAAAACATGAAAACAAAGAAAATAGGATAGGGATGGAGTTGTTTCAAAGTTCAATAAGGATCTCCCTCCATCCCATGAAGTCAAGTCACAGTAACACAATTATTCCCTGGTTCCTAATAATTTTACCAGTTTTATAGAAACATCACATATAAAATTGGACACTAAAGTTTAAGAAAGAAAAATGTTATCATTGCTTTTTATAAAATTATGGAGAGCACTCAAAAAAGCAATAGACGAGATTGATTTTAAGTGTCCAGTAGAGGTTGAATGTAGCCCCCAGATTATTGCACTGAGTCATCACCCTCTTTAATTTCATTCAGTTTATGGAATATTTTTTCAAAGTTTTTGTGACTGGTAGGTGGATGGTGGAAGATGTAGCACAGTCAAGTTTGTGGTGACCAAAGCCCTGGGGCTGGCAACTGGGCAAGTAGTAGAGTCAGATAAAAAGAGAAAACAGGATTTATATATGGATTAGTCAGCTCAGGTCACTGTAACAAAATACCATAGGCTGGTGGCTTAAACAATGGAAATTTATTTTCCCACAGTTCTGGAGGCTGGAAGTCCAAGATCAAGGTGCCAACAGATTTGGTGTCTAGTGAGGGCCCTCTTTCTGGCTTGTAGATAGCCACTGCCTTGCTCTGTGCTCACACGACCTTTCCTTGGCGTGTGTGTGCATGTGTGTGTGTGTGTGTGCACATGTTGAGGGGTAGGGAGTTGGAGGGAGCTCTCTAGTTTCTCTTGTTATAAGGACTGTAATCCTGTTGGATCAGGGTCTCACCCTATGACCTTATTTAACCTTAATTATTTCCTTAGAGTCCCCTGTCTCCAAATATAGCTACTTTGGGGGTTAGGGCTTCAACATATAATTTTTGGGGGGACACAAACATTCAGTCCATAACAATTTAGAAAAAAATATGGGGTTTCTAATTGAAGCAGAAATTAGGAAAGTTTAACTACACCTGAACAAGAAATTTGGCTCCAAGCTTTCTGGCAGATGGGGCAAAACGGAAAATATCCTAGGCAGTGTGAATTTAAGTCAATGGGTAATTTATTTAATATCTTCAGCCTCATTCTCTCTTATTGTGTGTTTCCTGTTTGTTAAAATAGTTTTAGACATTGACCAGTACTGTGTGAGGGAGTGTGTATGTGTGTACTGGGGGGCATGCATTTGGGGCTAGAAAGTCTATCCCACTCTGTAGATTTTTTCTTACATAGAAGAGTGAGTTTTAAACACTGATTTTATCCCTCAGAACCCAGGTAGAAGATACCAAAAAGTACAAGATTTGGACCCAGTCTGGGTTTATTGCCACTAGGATGAAAGATTGAACTCTCAACTGTCAATGCATATGCAGGAATAAAAGAAAAGAAGTGAAAAGTCACAAATCCTGCAAGCAAATTGTTTTAAATCTTTGCGGGATTTGCAAACCTTATTGCTGGTTCAAGTTAATAACATACTTTTTACCAAAAGCACTAAAGAAGATTATGTCAATTCTTTTGTATTCAAGTCAATTTAAAATGATTTTATTTAGAAAATTACCAATATCTACGGATTAACTGGAGACAGGCCTATTGGTCAAAAACTGAGGTTGGCATTTTTGTTTTAGATGCTCTGTGTTGGTCAATATAATGCACACAGCACAGAGGATCACAAAATCATTGGAATGATGACTGCATACATAAATTAGTATTTAATTCTTAAATGGTTCATGTTGTTCTTCAATTCCTTTTAGCTTGTCTTAACTTTCTTTGAGTTTAATTTGATTCTTAAATCTAGTTTGTTTTCTCAAAAAGGTAGAAAGAGGAAAAAATAATTCCTCATCATTGAGAACCTTTTGAAATGGCAGGTTCAAGAATATCTGTGTCTAAAGGTATAACCAGAAAAATAAATAAGTGTAATATAATGCAAAGATTTTATTCCTTCATTCATCCTTTTGTTCATCCATAATTTGACCAGTTTTTATTGAGTGTCTTCTACTTGCCAGGATACTTGTTAGACTCTGGATAAAATGGTGGTCTCTTGGAACTTCCATGCTCGTGGCAAATACAGGCAAACGAAGAGCTGATTAAAAATACAGTACTGTGGGATAGCTGCCATCCTGGTTACTAGCATACTTATGCGGGTCACCTTTCCTAGATGAGACTATTCAGGTTGGTTTCTAGAGAATGTGGCACATGAACTGAAGATAATAAAAGAGAGCCATGGACAGGGCAGGGTGTCCCCGAGCATGGGAACAGACGGTGCAAAGGCAGAGAGGAGCAAGTACATGATAACTTAGAGAGTGACTTTGGTGTAGCGAGCTGAGAGCAGAAGGAGGTGAGAGGTAAGGCCAGGACAGAACTCTGCATGCCATGCTAATTTGGCACTTTGTCCTAAAACTCTCCTAAAACCTTTGAAGGATTTTGACCAGTGGACTGGCATGATCAGATCCGTGTTTTGAATGACAGTGCCAGTAGAAGTGTGGCGAATGGATCAAGGGTGGGGTGTGAGAAGCGTGGTCTGGGACCAAGTTAGAAACTGTTGCAGTAATCCAGGCAAGTAGTGATGATGTTTTGAACTAGACTATTAACTATTTCCCGAAGACATAAAAACAAATCTCTTACACAATCCTCGCCAGATGCTTTAAATAGTTATTTAGAAGAATGCAGATAATATCCACTTGCAGGCAGGGCTAGTTAATTTTTTTCTTTCTCATTAAAAAAAAAAACCTGGTCAATATAATTTCAAAGCCATATGATATTTTAGAATTCCCCAAGAAAAAACAACGGATAAGCAGACATTAGCTCATCCATGCTTACAAATAGTCTACTCTCTTTTCAGGCAACACTATGTAAGTTAATCAGAACCAACCCTGTAAGTCTTAATCGTAGCATATGTTCTGTTGTCTGCCAATGTATGTTCAAGTCTGTGCAAGTATGACCCTGTGCCATGATGGATGAATGAACTGGAAAGATCAAAGTTATTTGATCTGGTTCTGTGAATTTATAATTCCCAAATCAACATGAAGAGAAAATAGTAGGCATCAAACATCCTTCGATGCGTGTACCAGGTCATACACTGTAATTCTATCCGAGTACAAGTTTCCATGGTAAACAGGGCAAGACTTGCCAATACTTCACAGGTTTCCAAAAAGCAGCTATGTCCCTCTTGGGAGAACTTTGTAACTGGAAAAGAAAATCTTTATGGATGAAATCTCCAGCAAAATAAAGTCACAGACTGTATTTCTGCAGTAGGCCCTTTGCCAAATGTCTCATCAACAAGTATGGCGCTGGCAGTGAGCCGTCCTATGGTAGAGGTGGTAAATACTCCTGCCAAAACTTGTTTTCATTTGCTCACAACTTCCTAGAAAAAAAAAAATCTTACTTTGAGTTGAAATTTTCCATGTTTCATCTTAGTCCAAAGGTGACAAAAAAAAATGTTTTTTGGAAAGTTGAATTAAGTTCAAGTGAAATTTGTAAAGTTTAGTCATTTGGGGAGCTATGTGTACACAAAGATCTCACTGGATAACACCAAAAAATTACATTTTACTTTTCCTTGTGACTGTTGGAAGACCAACTCCTTTTGGCTGTTCCCTTTGAAAGGATTTAATCCTGTTAGGGTCAGGAAACCAACTATTTTTTCAATTTATTCAAACAGATCTTTGCTTATGAAGAACTAATAAAGCAAGACTTTATATGTTAAATCCATTAGTAGGCTTTTTAAAAAAATATTATAATGCTCTTACATATATTTGATAGAAAAAAAATCTTTAACACGATTAATTTAATTAAGTTTAACAAATCTACTAAGTACCAGGCACTGAGTGCTTGGTATTTGGGGTATACATTGATGGAAAAGGCAGTTACTATTCTCAAGGAATGTGATTTGGTGGTAGAGCTAAGAATAGCAGGAAAGACAATAATATGAAGCAGAACATAATACGTGTTAAAGCCGAGGTTTAAGCAGAGTGATGTGGGACTACAGAAGTGGGCGAAGTTAATGTTGACTAGAGGATAGGAAGAGTTTGTTCTGGATTGGAAGGATTGAGAGGGCAAAGATCAGTGAGTTGGGAAGGACATTTCAGATTAGAGATTAGTGTGAGCAAGCCATAGGGGTTAGAAATGGGACCCACCAAGGTAGCTCCGGAGTACTGTGTGTAAGAGAGGAAAGAGGAGGAAAGAAAGTTGAAAATTTAGGCTCAGAGTTTCTTCATGGTGTGCGATTGGTATTTTGGATGTCATTTCAAGAGTGTATAGCCCTGGTCCAAGCCTTCTAAAAGCCAGCAGTGCTCCCTTGTCACTGGGACAACTGGAAAGAATCCCCCTCAACATTTTAAAACACCCCCTGGGGGAGGTGGTATCACCCCGTAGAAAACGAGTGAGGGGCCTTTGCTACCAAGTTTTGGAGCAGGACTCAGTTCTGCAGGTGATGAGGGACTACTTACTAAATGGTTCTGACCAGAGCAAAGGCAGGATTAGGTTTGAGAGTCCCAACGTTCATTCTGGAGACTGACTCCAAGGAGGGAAAAATCGGGAAGCAGGATAATCAATTCAGTCTACTGCAGCCATGTAGGCAAGAGTCAGTGTGGACTTGAACTAAACAATTGCATCATTTTCATGCCTGAAAACAGTAATAGACTTTTTTAAAAAAGCTATTCCTCTTGCCTCTGCAACTCCATAGTACTGCATTGCAGAACTCTTTGTGCTGTAGCTGCTTTCCTGTTTTTTTCTCTCCCTAAATTAATATCATATGGTAAATTTGGTATTACAAAAACAAGATTTTTAGAGGGTGATCATAACACCCATTCTACAATGCACTTTCTAATTATAGAATAAACATGTGGGGGATGGAAACTCTATTTAAAAAGCAAGACAAAAAGAAAGCTGTTTCTTTGTTACCTTTTAGATAGTGTTTGGATTCTTTCCCTGCTTGACTATTTTTTTTCTTCTTTTAAAGGAGGGCTCTGTTGACAGTAGATTGAATGATTTTCAATCTGAGATGTCAGTGCAGTGGAAACTCAAAGTGGATAGGCAGATGGAGTCTGTCAGAAGCACCACTAGTGGCCAAAACAGAAGACGGTGCCCAAGGCAAGGGAGGCGAGGAGATAGCACCACGACTTGGACGTGTGCAGGAAATCCACCAGACTGGCAGTGAGGGCCAAAGGCTACCCTGACACAGCACCAGTCTGCATATATCAAAAGAGTGTCCTGACTTAACACAGCAACTGTGATCACATCTTGTAATGTGTCTTCTCCCAACTGCTGAGATATTGTTGCCTTCTGGTTTTCTGGAGGAACTTTGGAAGGGACTACACTGACAGAAGACAAACCACAGATATGTTATGCTTAGATCTTCCCTAAAAATAAAAAATCCTCTTGAGGAAATTTACAGGTGGTCTTTTGTTTGAAACAAAATGAGATTTCAGCACATTAAGCAGCTGAAAACCTGTAACACATTTATGCAGTGGTGCAAGAACTTGAGATCACAAGTTCGAATCTGATCCTATTCATTAGTGAGACTCTTATTCTCCAAACCCCATCCTCTGGCCAGGTTCTTGTTAAGGGTTTCTAAAACTGGCTTGAGTGCTCACCAAGATTTTCTGGGGCTATATTCTCATCAGGTTTCCTTGTGAAAAATTGTTATTTTTGCTCTTTATTGAGGAATATGTTGAAAAGAATGATAATGTTTTCAATTTCTCTGGTACTTTAATGCTATAAATCATTTTCATATATATTGGCCCATTAAATCCTCTGAAACTCAGAAAGTTTCAGGGCCTTACTCAAGATCACAGAATAGAAAATCCAGAACTCAAGCCCAGGTCTTCTGACTCCAAATGTATGGTGTTTCCTTTCCAGTTTGCTATTCAAGGACCAGTACTTTGATCCCCTGAGTTGATGGTGAAGAGGGCCAGAGACGTCTGAGTAGAAAAATCCCCCGAGTCTGACCTGGGTCTGCTGCTTTGAATAATGAGGATCAGTTCCACTGGCAGTTTCCAGCAATGTCTTTTAGAAACTTCTCCTTATGGCACAAGCTTTCCTGGATCGCAGCCTCAGAGACTGAGGATGCTAGTGACCCCAGCTCCTGGTGACCATTCCTTTCTGTATTGTTGATCCAGGGGGTCCCAGCAGCATTCTCTGCTGCTGTGATAACTCCCAGTGACTCCTGTCAACAACTCTTAGAAGGTCCTCTGGGTCACTTTAGTCTCTTGCTTCCTGCAATGTCTCCTTGGCAGGCAGACACAATCTCAGCACCACCTCTAAGGGCAGATCACATCTTTGATGCTCTCTGGCTCTTATTGGGACTATTACAAATTGGTCCCCAAAGTAACTTGGGGAAACAAGCCTGTGTAGGGGCCTGTAACTTTATACTGCTAGCTTATAGGTTTTTCTGGATTCTGAGACAGATTTGGATTCACCGAATCTCTATCGGTTCAGAGTGAGTGCCTTGATTCTTCTTTCACTAGTCACATGTATAGCCCATAAAATTTGTTTCTATATGCCCACTCTTCTCCTTATTGTGCATTTATGTGCAACAAATCCCAGAAACTGCCCTAAGTATCTCCAAATTCACAAGATCTCATGATTTTCTAACAGTGACCCTTGGTTATGTAGAAGCTCAAAATTGGAATCTATAACTACTTAGCATTCATAATAAGGTAAGATTTATTTAGGGTTTGTCACATGCCACGACCTGTTGTAAATGCTTTCGATTAACTTTTAAAAAAACTCTCATGACACAACCCTGAGGAAAGTCCTATTATAAGCCTCTTTTTTTTTCACAAATGAGGAAGAGAAGGCTTACAAAGTTAAAAAACTTGCCAATGAGGTAATGACTTGCCTTCCAGTATTTTCTGAATTCCAGAAGTTTCTAGTGGATAAGAAATCTATATCGCATTTAAAAAGTTGAGTGAATCCTTTATCACCCTTGCAGAATGCCACGTTATTCCTGAGGGCAGACTTCTGAAGCTTCATGTGGTCTGGGCAGAGCTAAGACTTCTGTGGCAGACATTTCCTTTCTTCCCCAACAGCCATTCCTGTTCTTCTTGCTAAAGTCCCTGATTTTGTTCGGGTGGCAGTGTGCCGCTGAGCTCCAAGGGACAGGATCTTTGTTGGCCTCACTCAACCATAGCAATCCCATTCTCCTTTGCATGTTTGGTATGGGCCAAAGGACCCAAACATGTGACTCAGTTTTGGATGAAATGAGGGATATTTGGAAAGCTTCTAGATGACATATTCCTCTCTGAGTGAAGATAGAACCACATAAGGAGAAAGCCCTTTTGCCCTCATCCTTCCCTTCCTGCTTTGGATAGTGTTGAAAGGGGAGCTGATATCTGAAGCTCTGGAAGCTTGTGGCCGTGAGATTACCAGCTTGGACAGAAATCAACATCCTGTAGATAGCAAAGTGTGCTAATAAAAAAAATGTCTAGGTCTTTGTTAATTACATTCAGCCCCCAGATTAATCCTGCAACTACTTCTGGATTTCTCATGAAGTCAAAAATAATTGTGCTTATATGTAAGCCAATACTATTCAAAATGTGAGTAGTACATGCCAGTCCACAAACTGTTTGTTACTGCTCTGCGAAGAGATAAGAAATAAAGTGATCAGGTTCCACTTATTTATTTTTGTTGCTGCTGTGATTGCATTTGGGGTCTTCTTCATAAATTCTTTACCTAGGCCAATGTCTGTGAGAGTGTTTCCCACATTTTCCTCTAGAATTATAATAGTTTCATACCTTAGGTTTAAGTCTGTTACC
>VBSM01000662.1:12137001-12166501 GCA_008086735.1 Cheirogaleus medius
TTAGAGATGTTGAGCATTTTTTCATATGTTTATTGGCCATTAATCTGTCTTCTTCTGAAAAATTTCTGTTCATGTCCTTTGACCACTTTTTGTTAGGTTTGTTTGATTTTTCCTTGCTGATTTTCCTGAGTTCAAAATAGATTCTAGTTATCAGCCATTTGTCGGATGTGTAGCTTGAAAAAATTTTCTTCCATTCTGTGGGTTGTCTGTTTACTCTCTTGACAGTTTCTTTGGCTGTGCAGAAGCTTTTTAATTTGATCAGGTCCCATTTATTTATTTTTGTTGCTGCCGTGATCGCCTTTGGGGTCTTCTTCATAAATTCTTTGCCTAGGCCAATGTCTAGAAGAGTATTTCCAACGTTTTCCTCTAGAATTCTAATAGTTTCACACCTAAGGTTCATGTCTGTTACCCAGCATGAGTTGATTTTTGAGAGAGGTGAAAGCTGTGGGTCCTGTTTCAGTCTTCTACATGTGGCTATCCAGTTTTCCCAGCACCATTTATTGAATAAGGATTCTTTTCCCCAGTGTATATTTTGGTCTGCTTTGTCGAAGATTAATTGGCTATATGAGGATGGTTTTATATCTGGGTTCTCTGTTCTATTCCACTGGTCAATATCCCTGTTCTTGTGCCCATACCAAGCTGTTTTAATTACTATAGCCTTATAGTATAGTTTGAAGTCTGCTAAATTGATGCCTTCTATTTTGTTTTTATTGCCTAGGATTGATTTTGCTATACAGGGTCTTCTCTGGTTCCATACAAAGTGTAAAATTATTTTTTCTATGTCTGTGAAAAATGATGATGGTATTTTATTAGGGATTGCATTGACTCTGTAGGTCACTTTGGGTAGTATAGACATTTTAACAATGTTTATTCTGCCGACCCACGAGCATGGTATGTTCTTCCACCTGTTTACGTCCTCTGCTATTTCCTTCTTCAGGGTTTCATAGTTCTCCCTGTAGAGGTCTTTTACCTCCTAAGTTAAATGTATTCCTAGATACTTTATTTTCTTTGTTGCTATTTTGAAAGGAATTGAGTCTTTGATTTGGTTCTCACTTTTACTGTTGTTGGTGTATATGAATGCCTCTGATTTCTGTGTATTGATTTTGTATCCTGAGACTTTACCAAATTTGTTTATCAATTCAAGGAGTCTCTTGGTTGAATCATTGGGGTTTTCTATGTATAATATCATGTAATCAGCAAAGAGTGACAGTTTGATCTCTTCTGCTCCCATTTGGATGCCCTTAATTCCGCTCTCTTGTCTGATTGCTGTAGCAAGACATTATTCCACAACATTGAGAAGGATAGAATCCTCCCCAACACATTTTATGAAGCGAACGTAATCCTGATACCAAAACCAGCAAAGGATGCAACAAAAAAAGAAAGCTACAGACCAATATCCCTTATGAATATAGATGCAAAGATTCTCAACAAAATCCTAGCCAACCGAATCCAGGTGCTTGTCAAGAAAATAATCCATCACAACCAAGTGGGCTTCATTCCAGGGATTCAGGGATGGTTCAACATATGCAAATCTATAAATGTAATTCACCATATAAACAGGAGCAAAAACAAAGACCATATGATCCTCTCAATAGATGCAGAACAATCATTTGACAAAATTCAACACCCTTTTATGATAAGAACGCTCAACAAAATAGGCATAGACAGGGCTTTCTCAAAAATGATACAAGTCATATATGACAAACCCACAGCCAATATCATACTGAATGGGGAAAAATTGAAAGCATTCCCGCTTAGAACTGGAACAAGACAGGGTTGCCCACTATCTCCACTTCTATTCAACTTTCTTCTTGCTCAAGATTGCTTTGGCTGTTTAGGATCATCTGTGGTTCCATACAAACTTTAGAATTTTTTTCTATTTCTGAAAAAAATATCATTGGAATTTTGATAGGAATTACATTGAATCTGTAGATCACTTTTGGTGTATTGGCATTTTAACAATATTGTGCTTTCAACCCATGAATATGGGATATCTTTCCATTTATTTTTGTTTTCTTCAATTTATCTTCATCAGTGTTTTATGGTTTCCAGTGTACAGTTCTTTTGCCTCCTTGTTTACATTTATTCCTGGTGATTTTTTTTGTGGCTATTGCAAATGAGATTGTTTTACTGATTTCTTTTTCAGATAGTTCATTGTTAGTGTATAGAAATGCCACTGATTTTTGTATGTTGGTTTTGTATCCTGCAGCCTTATTAGATTTTTTTATTAGTTCTAACAGTCTTTTTGATGACATATTTAGGGTTTTCTATAAATAAGATCACATCATCTGCCAACAGTAAAAATTTAACTTCTTCCATTCCAATTTGGATGACTTTTATCTTTTTCTCTTGCTTAATTGCTCTGTTTAGAACTTCCAGTATATGTTGAATAGAAGTGGCAAGAGAAGGGAATCTCATCTTATTCCAGATCTTAGAAATAAAGCTTTCAACTCTTCATTGTTGAGTATGATGTTAGCTGTGGGTTTGTCATATGTGGCCTTTACTGTTTTGAGGTACATTTCTTCTCTACCAAATTTACCGAGAGCTTTTATCATGAAAATATGTTGAATTTTGTCAAATGCTTATTTTTTACATCTATTGAGATGATTATATGGTTTTTGTTCTTCATTCTGTTAATGTAATATATCACATTTACAGATTTGTGTATGTTGAACCATCCTTGCATCCCTGGAATATATCCCACTCGATCATGGTGAGTGATCCTGTTAATATACTGTTGGATTTGATTTGCCAGCATTTTATTGAGGATTTTTACATCAAATTCATCATGGATATTGGCCTTCAATTTTCTATTCTTGTAATGTCACTGTATGGCTTTGGTTTCAGAGTAATACTGGTCTTGTAAAATGAGTTTGGAAGAATTCCCTCTTCTTTAATTTTTTTTGAAGAATTTGAGTTAGATTGGTATTAGTTCTTTAAACGTTTAGGTAGAATTCAGCAGTGAAACCATCCAATCCTTAGATTTTCTTTGATGGGATACCTTTTATTACTGATTCAATAATTTTATTTGTTATTGGTCTGTTCCAATTTTCTATTTTTTCATAATTCAGTCTTGGTAGGTTGTATATATCTAGAAATTTATCAATTTCTTCTAGGTTATCTAATTTGTTGGCATATAATTGTTAATAATAATCCTTATGAGCCTTTGCATTTTGGTGGTATCAGTTGTAATGTCCCCTCTTTCATTTGAGATGATTATTTTGAGTTATTTGTCAGGCAATTCACAAACTTCCATTTCTTTCAGAATGGTTAGCAGAGATTTACTTTCTGTTTTTGATTGTGTTGTATGTTTTTGATTATTGATGTTCCTTGCAGGTTTGCTTTCATGTCTGAGAATTTGAATAAGCAGCTACTTTTCCAATCTTTGTGGGATTTGATTTTGAATGAGAGAGGCTATCTTAGTTTGTTTTCTATTGCTTATAGCAGAATGTCTAAAACTAGGTAATTTATAAAGAAAATGGAATTTATTTCTTACAATTACGGAGGATGAGAAGTCCAGGGTCAAAAGGCTGCATCTGGTAAGAGCCTTCTTGATGATAAAGACACTACAGAGTCCCAAGGGGGCACAGGGAATCACATGGTGAGGGGGCTGAGTGTACTAACATGCTAGCTGAGGTCTCTCTTCCTCTTTTCATAAACTCACCAGTTTCACTCTCATGATAACACATTAATCCACTTACCCATTAATCCATCAATGGATTAATCCACTAATAGGGGCAGAGTCCTTATGATCTAATCACCTCTTAAAGGTCCCACCACTTAATACTGCCCCACTGGGGATTAAGTTTCAACAGGAGTTTTGGAGCGGGTATTCAAACCATAGCAGAGACTTTCACTCATCAGCAGTGCTTGATATGGGGTAAGACAGAGATTGACCCCTTGAGGAGCATACAGTAAGGCTCAGGGAAAGACCTTCTCACATCCTTGCCTCTTTCCTGAAGGAAAAGCCTCGGTTCTGTGCTTTTCTCCATTCACATAGAGCAGGGCCAGCTATTAGGGGATGCTTAGCCCTTTCCTTTGTTCCTAGCTTTCCCAGAGGACTAGGCTCTGCAGGATGCTTGGTGCTCAGTATTATGTGGGTGAGAAATTAGCTTTACTGAGAGGCTAGCAATAATGCCCCCTTTGCTTCCTTCCCTCCCTTGTGGAAGAAAAACCTTCAGTTCTGCAATTATTCCCAATCTTGAGGAGTAGTGCCAGCCTTCAAGGGCTTGCCTTTCCTTTTCCTTTGTTCCCATCCGGCTCAGGGAATCAGGCTCTACAGGTTGTTCAGTGGTTGATCTGAGGAAAGATAGAAATCAGCCTTCCAGAAGGTCCTTGAGAGGTCAAGAGGCCAGGTGGCAAGGCAGATGCTCCAATTTTATTTTCACTCCTGCAGGAGAAATCACAGGCCTAGGTGATCTTCTCAGTGCTGAGCTGAGCCTGTTTGGGGCAAGGACTGCTGTGGGTAAGGTGAAATTGATCTTCTTACCCCATGCAAATGTGACTGCTCCAAGTTTGTGCTCCTCTAGGGTGCTTCTGCTTAGCTGGATTCTGGATTTATCTTGAAGGTATTTGTGTACCTTTTCTTTGGTATTTCTATGGAGGAATGAAAGGTAGGGCTTTCTACTCTGTCATTTTGCTCACAGGAGTTTTTGTTTTTTAAAGGAAACTTGTGGCCTCCAAGTGGATGAGGGGGGCTGTCAAGCGGTTAAGTATGCTGAGTTGGCATGAACAAGAACTCTGGATTAAATATTGCAAATTAAATATGCCCAGAGGGAAAAATACATGATTATTTGAGTTGCAAGTATTACCCAGAATATATGATGGATATAAATTATCTAAATTATCTCTATAACAGGTTATAAACATGACGATTAGAAATCTCAGATCCTAATTCTGATTATTTGAATAAATTGAAGGTCTGGTTTTATTTCAGTTTACTAGAAGCTTTAGGCATTGTTTATTCTTGTACCAGGTGGCCACATTAAGCCCCTTTACCGAGAACTTTTCAGCTGAAGGGCTTATTTTTACTCTTTACTAAAATGTTTTCAAAGCAGGTATAGCCATTGCCTTACTTTTGAAAATTGGGCACAGAAAAACCTTGTAAAAATAAATAGTTGACAGAGAACTCCTAAGCTGAGAGAATAACATACAAGTGATTTAGGGTTTCATAATTGGCAGAAAAAAAATGCAAAACCTCTCTGGAAGGACACTTCATCAACCTAGGGCACACAAAATTCCCATAGATAAAGCTACAATGAAGATAATCTCACACTCGAAAATTATAAAACACCAGAGAAACAATTCACTAAGATTGACCATGTGTCAATGAATAGAACTATCAGATGGAAACTGTCAAATATGTATACTTAAAATAACATAAACTAAGAAATAAAATCATAATAGGATTCTGAAAGAGAATAGGCATATTTAAAAATAATAAAATATAACTTTTAGGAATGGAAACAGTGTAGACACTGAAATTAGTAAATAGATCAAATATATTAGATATGGATAAAAAATTAGTGTACTTGAAGATGAATCTTAGGAAATTATCTGGAACACACACACTGAGAAAAGGAAAATTTTGGGAAATATAAAACATCAAGGGACATTGAAGATAAAAGAAGATGAAGCATACATCTACTAGGAGTTTCAGTAAGAAAGAATAAAGAGAATGGTAGAGAGCTAATATTCAAAGATAGAGCAGCTAAGACTTTTTCCAGCATTGATTAAAAAAATGAGTCCTAAGATTCAAGAAGCACAACATGTTCTTGGCAGAATAAGTAAAATAAATCCACATGTAGACACATCTTAGTGAAACTGATAGAACATCAAAGATAAAAGTAATATAATCAAAGTAACTTTAGAAAAAAAGATAAGTTACCAACAAAGAAATGATAGTTTGAGTGGCTAGAGACTTTTCATCAGGCAATAATAGAAATCAGAAGACAGTTGAATAATATTCTCAAAGTGTTAAGAGAAAATAAATATTAACTTAAATTCTATAGCCAGCTAAACTCTCTTTTTTTTATTTCAGCATATTATGGGGGTACAAATATTATGGTTACATATATTGCCCATCCCCCCTCCCCCCTCGAGGCAGAGCTTCAAGCATGACCATCCTCCAAACGCAGCTAAACTCTCTTTTAGGAATAAATACCCACCCCCATCAAAACAAAAACAAAAACAAATTTGCAGACAATATAAGACTGAAAGAATTTAACCCACAAAAAACCCCAACCTTGCTGAAGGATACAATTCAGGAAAAAGAAAATTGAACTAAGAGCAAAGATGTAGAAAGGAATGGTGAGAAAATGAGCTTCTGTGTTCCCTCCTGCTGGTGAGTGTCCAGTGCCTTTAACAGGGTTGGGAGTAGGGCCTGAGTGTGGAGATGAGGTAGGGAAACATGCTCCTATTGCTGCACATTTATCTCTGTGTATTTATAGTATATTTTCTCCTTGGAGCAGTGTTGCAAATAGTGACTAAGTTCTCATGCTGGCTCTTCAAAACCTATTGAACTCAAGTTCTACCAACATATAAAACTGTCTGATGATAGATGTACTTGAGCCCATGAAGAATCAAAGAGATCAAGAGATTCCTAAATTACCAAGTCTAAAGTCCTGGGGTGGGAGCAGTGGCAGTCATGGGATGAGGACAATGAGTACATACATGAGCATTGAGTTCCTAAAGGAAATTCTGGATTCTTGCTCTGAAGAAATATGTGGCCTTCTCCTGAATTCTAGTTAAACTTTACTCTTTCTTCAGTGGTTACTGACAATAAAAATTGAAGAACAAGGAACCTTGAGAAAAGGGGATATGATTGCCAACCAAGGCTTTAGATTTCACAGAAAGGACCCTTTTAGGCAAATGCTTCTGTAGCATAAGGACCCAGCTGAGTTACTTAAAACACACGTCAATGTTGAGTCCTTTTTCTGGAAATAAACCCACTGGCAGACTGAAGATTAGGTGATTCTACAGACAATGCAAAACCTAGAAACCCTCTGGACAGAAAAATTGCCCGAGTCCAGCAGGGAGGAGGCACTGAAGGTCAGGAGGACGAGGAAAGAACAGATGTACCAGTGGTCGACTGCAGGCAGTCCCATGAAGATTCGTGAGCTTGGCCTGCACTAGGGTAGAGCGTGGAGTCAGGGCAGGTGTGGTGTAAAGGGAAATCCCAGGGCGGCTGAAAATGCAGAGTTTCTAGGAAAGAGAGTCGAACAAGAAGGAAAAATTAAAGTTACTCTACACTCACTTCTACACCCAAAAAGAGATGAAACATGTAGAGTACTACAGGGAAAAATGGAAGTCTGAGAGCATCAAGTTAAGTTATTTTGTAGGAAGAACAGAAATTGTCAAAAGGAGCACAGAACCAGTAGCTATTATGTTATTGTAGTTCTAATAGAAGCTTTTAAAACTGGAGCATAGATGCTTGACTGCAGTAAAGTTTATCTTGAACTTTTGATCAGATTAAAGGTACTGTTTAGTACGGTGTAGTCAAATGAAATGAGAGCTCAAGAAGTCATTAAAATATACTGCTTTTCCATAAAAGATTTCAATTTAATAAAGCCTCGCTTTTAAAAGAATAAAATAGTTAATATTCTAGAAAGGTGCTGACAAGCTTAATTAGCCTTTAATTGGAGAACAGGGATGTCATAATTAAAGAACCTGGCAGAATGAAAGCTGAGGCACTGGTTTGAAGGGTTATGTTAATTTGAAAAGCAATTTATGCTGCATGATAATCTTACCTCCGAGCTCTTTTTATTTTCTTGTTTCTTTTTTAACTCTGAAAATACAGACAGTGGATTACTATCCCTTTTCCTTTTTCCTCCTTCCTATCATTATCACCACTACTACATCATGCAGGTAGTTGTATGGTTTCCCCCTGCGAACCATTTATTCCAGCAGGGGTCTTTGTGTGAAACTCCAGGGAGATACATCAGTTCTGTTTAACAGTTATTTGTTGAATGTCTGCTATGTCAAGCTTTGTGCCAGGGACTGGAGCTGTAAAGATGGGATGACATAAAGATGAACAAGGGAGGTGGCAGGTAAAGTGGTCAGCTCAGCATTGTGAGCTAGATGGCAAAGGTGGCCGAGGAGAATACTTGTCCAGCTGTCCTTCAAGACCTAGATCAAGTCCCCATGTTCTCCATGTAGCTTTTCTTGTACACTCTATTTGAACTGACTCCCCTGAAACTTTTAATGTTCTATCGTGGGTAATTACTTTTAAATGTGCAATAGCTTTATCTCCCCAACAAGACCTTATTATAGTAAGGCAGGGGATATTTCTGTCTTTCTCTGAATCATCTTGTGCATACCAGATTCCTTATGAGAATTACTTCAAAAGTACCATTCAAATTAGACAATTTTCTCAGGGGCAGATGAGGAATGGCCATTCGTTGGTTGTAATGCTGCATAGAGACCCTAGCTCCCCAAACCCAGCAGTAGTCTTTATAAGCCACAGCTCCACCACAGGGAATTCTAGGTACCAGTTTGCACTCACTGTCTTTGCAGTTTGAGGTCACATCACATCACTTCTGTCTCTTTCCACTCTTTCATGTTTCATCTACTAGAACAGGATTACCTAGGAGATTGGCATGATGTTTAAGCTCCACTAAGTTAAATGCAAAATATTACTATTTATATCATAATCTGGTTATGTAAACTTCCAAAAATTGTTTTCTCCTGGCCGTCCTCTCTTTTGCTATACAGATCACCTATGTGTACCATCCAGTGAGGTGACCCCTTTTTGTGTGTGGTAAGACGATGATTCCTGCTGCTTTAGACTAATTTAAATGATAATTATTGGGGTTTTTTCTCCGCTATTATTATTATACGCACTGTTTTAAAGCCAAGATTGAAGTGAACAGTTACCTGCTTTATTCTTTTCTCTAATCTTGAATTCTCAGTATTTGTTTTAGTGTTTTTGCTTTTTTATTTGAGACAGGGTTCACTCTGTTGCTCATGCTAGAGTGCTGTGGCATCATCATAGCTTGCTGCAACCTGAAACTCCTGGGCTTGAGTGATCCTCCTGCCTCAGCCTCCCAAGTAGCTGAGACTACAGGCACATGCCATCACACCTAACTAATTTTTTCTATTTTTGGTGAGGAAGTCTTGCTACGTTGCTCAGGCCAGTCCCGAACTCCTGGCCTGAAATGATCCTTCCACCTTGGTCTTCCAAAGTGCTAGGATTACAGGTATAAGCCACCACGCCAAGCCTGTTTTAGTGTTCTTTTGGAAGCTTTTCTGCCAAGAATCTGGACTATGCAAGTAGAGGATGCTGCACCTTAGATTCAAGAGCATACTTTGGCAAAAGTCCACAAGAAGACAGAATGCATTTAAAAGCCCTTTGAAAACTGTAAAGCACTGTAAAACTGAGAGACATTATTATAATTAGAAGGTTCATGATTCTGGTAGCTACATAAGAGATGTGTTTTATGTTAGTTCAAAAGCTTATTTTCTTATTTTCTTCAGGAATTTGGTAACAGTATCCCAGCATGCCAACAAGAAAATGGTTTTATTGGATATCCAGGTCTGGCTTTTTACCGATGACACAGAGAAAGCAGTAGGAAATCCAGCACGCACACACACAACTACATGTATTAATATGCTTTAAGGAGAAATATTGAATATCCAAAGAACAATTGCTAAAAAGCAACTTTTCCAGAAAACTGTAACTACACATCAATATATTACATCTAAAACCATGATACAAGCCATTACTATTCAATAATCTTAGCAAAGATAAAATGTATAAGGAATAACACATGTTGTATAAAGGGCCATTACTTTAAGGACCATTAAAATGAGCACAAATGGATGAGTTTTCAGTTATATACATTAAATTGAACCTTAGGCACTAGGAATCAGAGCATTTTTGCCATGTGGCATTAACACATACTATAAAATGCATAATGTAAAAGGGATAGAACCACTAACATTGCAAAGGCTGCTTTGTTAGCTAGAAAATAAAACCCTCTTTGTCCACCATTTTATACACGGATAGCAAGTATGAAATGAAAAAAGAAGTTCTATCTCTTTTACTTTCTTTCTAAAAGCAAACTGAAAACAAGCTTAAACATCACTCCTATTATACACTACCACTTTTGAAGTACATCATTTGTACAAAAGAAGGATCAAGAATAAAAATATGTTTACAGACAATAGTGGGCTGGAAATGACTGGAGTTAGCTTGCACCAACTCACAAGAACTGATTGTGCATATCTCCTTCCAAATCCTTGTTCAATGACATCACGATTATATCTTGAAATTCATTGTGGTAGAAGTGTTTACACCTCAGAAATTAGCAAAGGCTACAAGTCAGCTATCTCTCCCTACCCCCAGTAGAGAGCTGGTGGCTAAATATTTTTCAGCACATCACTGAGATGTAGACGTAAATGAGTGTCACTTGATCATAACTTTCTTACAGTACTCAGGAGGAACCACTTCATAATTATTGGCACTATACAAAGTTGCTAAGATTTCTGTCAGGTACTTTGAAAATTGTGCAGATGGTTTAATATTAAAGCAAAGGTCTTTTCATCCAGAGGTGTGTTGGCTGCTATTGTTTGGATTCATACAAATAATCTCATTATGTGCAATATTCCATAAATCGGAACTGGGGTGCATCAGTATGATCTGCAAGGATTCCTGAATACTGTAGTCTCAAAGTTACAGAGTGGCTGAGTGCCTAACATTACACTGAATATGTTTTATGTGTGACATAATTTCAATAACAACATGTTCCTCATTGTCTGCATGTCCTTGACATTTCTTGTAATTTGCATAATCCTTATGAATGACTCCACATTCCAGTCATCAGTAGGAACTCGATCATGGTTTAGGTCATTCAGGAACTTTTAACTTGGCCTCCGTTCATGACTGTTTCTTTGTCTTCAATGGTGAGGTCCACTTGGGCCCTTGATTTCTGAGATGGCTGAGAAGTCTCATTGGCTTGGCCATAAGGTCCATTTTCAGAAGTTTTCTGTTCTTTTTCATTTTTACTCTAACTTTTTTCTTTTCTTTTCTCTAACTTTTTGCAGACCAGATGTCATCTTTCCTGGTGAAGCCCCGTCATCATCCCCTCTGCATACCACACCTGCCTGGCTTTAGAAGTTCTCTGTCTTTCCACAGATTGGTGTCCATAGTTTTGAGAACTCTTCTTTCTGGAACACATTCATCCTTTTTGATTTTATCTACTATAATATATAAAGATTTTCACTTGTTTTTCTCAACGGTAAAACAAGGTAAGGGCCCACGAAAGCACAGCGCCTGCTCACTCTCCTGGAACTTAGACTTTAGGACCCACTTCAGTGCTATTTATCATTGACTGGCCCCCCTTCTCCCACCACCCTTGCTCCCTTAACCAGTATTCACGTCAGGATCCTGCAAAGGCAGAGTACATGCATGAGTTTATTCATACGCTGAGCAATTACTCAGTGGGGACACAACATACTTCAAACATTGTGTTATGCTGGAGATACCCTTATATTATAGTAAGGGTGGACTGAAAATAAGTACTTTTCAAAGAATTAAAATATGGAGATGTGTGCAAGAATAGCAGATAACAGGGTTGGAAGGCAGGCACAAGTATTGGTCAGGACCCTGGCCAGGAGATAGCACCTGGTGGGGTCAGAAGATTAGCTTTAAGATGGAAATTTGAGAAAATGATTTTTCCTTGTCAGAGAAGAAAGAAAAAAATATGGAAAGATGCAAAGCAAGAATGCAATGGAATATGTGGTATTGAGTTGGAGTTGGAAGTATTGGTGTGAATTTATGGATATGTATAAAGTAAGTGTGAATGTGTGTATATATGTATGCATACACATAAAGGTATATGTTTGCATATGAATATATATGTATGTATACATGTGCATATATTTTCTAGTTCTGCCCACTGTAAGGGACTGGGAACAGCAATACCCCAGGAGCACTGAGCCCAGATCTTGGTTTCCAGACATCACTCTCTACTTAAAGAAATGGTGGATTCTAGCTCTGGCCCAGGGAAAGTAGAAGATGAGCCCAGAACAACTTGTTCTGTCAGAAAGAAAAACTGCTCAAAGAATGGTGGAGTCCTGGCAAGGACACAGAAAACTGCTTAATGGGTTTCCACAGGCCAAATCTAGGAGAAATTGAGCATCAAAAATAAACTTTAATAGCTAGGGATTATGATCTGCTGAATGAAATAAAAACTAATGAGTCCACATTGATATACATGAATAAATAAATGGGAAGAAGAAAAATCTCTCCCTTATAGTAGAAAGTCAACTTTAATAAATGTAGGGGGATGGCAGAATTAGACAATCACCATTGGCAACCATCAGAGGAATAATTAATGTAGACAAGAAATATCAACGAAAGCTAAAACTACTGGGTAAAATTGTGGTGATAAATGGAATTTACATAGTTTCAAATTATATTTTCCCACAAAATATTTGTTAATTTCAAAAATAAGTAGTAACTTTACAAAGAGGAAACCTGGAAGGCACCATCATATGCAAGTGGCCAAAATTCACATCACCATCTCTTGCTGCGGCCTTCCAGCGTGCCTTCCTAACCCACGCTGGGTGCCATGCAGAAAACAGATGGGAGGGGGAAAGAGTAGACCTAAAGAGACTGGTTATAAACTCTAACACAGGTGGTGGCTTAGAGGAAGGCCGTAGTAGTCACCCCACAGTGCTATCCTCCTACCTAGCTGTACTTCTGTATCCATTAACCAACCTCTCTTTATTCACCCCTCCCCTTCCCAGTTTCCTGTAAGTAATATTCTATTCTCTCCTTCTGTGAAATCAATGCTTTTAGATTCCACATATGAGTGAAAACATGTGGTATTTATCTTTCTATGCATGCCTTATTCCACTTAATATAATGTTCTCCAAGCTCATCCACGTTGCCGTGAATGACAGAATTTCATTTTTATGCCTGAATACTATTCTACTGTGTATATACACCACATTTTCTTTGTC
Organism: Cheirogaleus medius; assembly: GCA_008086735.1. Lineage (NCBI taxonomy): Eukaryota > Metazoa > Chordata > Mammalia > Primates > Cheirogaleidae > Cheirogaleus > Cheirogaleus medius. Next base: position 12,149,968 of record VBSM01000662.1, read on the forward strand.
CAGTCATCTGTTGATGGACACTTAGGTTAATTATATATCTTGGCTATTGTGAATAATGCTGCAGTAAACCTTGGAATGCAGATATCTCTTTGACATACTGATTTCCTTTCCTTTGGATGTATATCTAGTGGTGGGATTGCTCAATTATATGGTAGTTCTATTTATAGTTTTGTGAGGAACTTCCAGATTGTTTTTCATAATAGCTGTATTAATTTACACTTCCACCAACACTGTATAAAAGTTCCCCTTTCTCTGTATCCTCACCAGCATTTGTTATTTTTTATATTTTTGACAATACCTATTCTAACTGGGATTAGATGATATCTCATTGTGATTTTGATTTGCATTTCCCTGATAATTAGCGATGTTAAGAATTTTTACATATACCTGTTGGCCATTTGTATGTCTTCTTTTGAGAGATGTCTACTCAGCTCATTTGCCTATGTTTTAATCCAATTATTATTATTTTTTGCTATTGAATTGTTTGAATTCCTTGTATATTGTAGATATTAGTCCCTTGTCAGATGAATAGTTTGCAAATATTTTCTCCCCTTCTCTAGGCTGTCTCTTCACTCCATTGATTGTTTCCCATTTTGTTTATTTTCGCTGTTGTTGCCTATGCCTTTATGTTCTATACATAAAATCTTTTTCCAAACAAATGTCCTGAAGCATTTCCCCTATATTTCCTTTTAGTTGTTTCATAGTTTTAAGTCTTATATCTAAGTCTTTAATCCATTTTGAGCTGATTTTTGCATACAGTGAGAGATAGGGTCTAGTTTTATTCTTCTGCATGTGAACAACCAGTTTTCCTAGCACCATTTATTGAAGAGATTGTCTTTTTCCCAATGAATGTTCTTGGCACCTTTGTTGAAAAGCAGTTGACTGCAAATATGTGTATTCATTTCTGGGTTCTCTATTCTGTTCCATCGGTCTATGTATCTGCTTTTACACCAGTACCATGTTGTTTTGGTTACAGTAGCTTTGTAGTATATTTTCGAATAAGGTAATGTGATGCCTCTAGCTTTGTTTTTTTTGCTGAGAATTCTTTTGACTATTTGGAATCTTTTGTGGTTCTATATGAATTTTAGGATTGTTTTTTCTATTTATGTGAAGAATGTCATTGGCATTTTGATAGGGATTGCACTGAATCTGTAGATTGCTTTTGGAAATATGGTCATTTTCACAGTATTAATTCTTCTAATCCATGAGCATGGATGTCTTTCCATTGTTTTGTGTTCTCTTCAATCTCTTTCACCAGTGTTTTATAGTTTTTCTCATAGAGATCTTTCACCTCCTTGGTTAAATTTATTACTAGGTATTTTATTATTTTTTTTTAGCTATTATAAACGGGTTTGCTTTTTTTGATTTCTTTTCCAAGTAGTTTGTTGTTGGTGTATAGAAATACTAGTGATTTTTGTATGTTGATTTTTTATCCTGCAAATTTACTGAATTCATTATTAGTTCTAGGAGGCTTTTTTTGGTGGAATAGTTAGGGTTTTCTATATATAAGATCATATTGTCTGCAAGCAAGGCCAATTTGATTTTCTCCTTTCCAATTTGGATGCCTTTATTTCTTTCTCTTGCCTATTCTCTGGCTAGGACTCAACCTCTTTTATAAGGGCACTAATTCCATTCATGAGGTTGGAGCCCTTGGATTTAATCACTTCCCCAAAGGCTCCACCTCTTAATACTATCACATTGGGTATTAGGCACCAACATATGAATTTTGGGAGAAACCAACATTCAAACCATAGCTATATTTAATAAGAATATATTAAAGCTATCTAGTATATAAGTCTAGTGTTTTGGGGAAAAGTAAGAGCTGGAGATACATAGGCTAGTGGTCTTCAACATATTGGTGGCATTGGAGTCCAGGAGACCAAAGAAGTTACCTAGGGAGAGCAGGAACTCATAGAAGAATAAAGGATCAAATCAGAGCCTTGGGTACTGCAACATGTAGAATTCCAGCAGAGGAGAATGAGCTGGGAGTGAAGAAGGGAGGGTATCATAAAAGCCAAGGAAATAAAGTGGAGTGGCCAGCCAGTGCTGTTGAGAGATCAAGTAAGAGTAGAACAAAAAAGTGGCTTTTGAATTTGGTAACACAGAAATCATTTATTCATCAAATTATTCTGAGTGCCTATTGAATGCCAAGTATTATGCTAGGCAATAGGGGAAGAGAGACAAGTAAAACCCAATTAGAATACAATGTGGTAAGTGCTCAATAGTGACAACTGCAGGGTTCCATGGTAATTTAGGGGAGATATGCCTAACTCAGACTTGGAGGTGGGGAAGAGGAAATAGAGGCCTCCAGAATGTGTTCATGCTGGCATTGAGTGTTTAAAGGTCAGTAAAGATTAATCAGATTGTGGTAAATTTGCTTTGGGTAGAGTAAACCCATATAAAAGCCATGGATGCATGATAAAGCACTGTGTAGAACTATAAGTAGACTGGTTTGGGCGGATTGTGGTGTAGACATGAAGGAGCAAAGTAGGATGAGGTTGGAGAGGTAGCCAGGGGCCAGATGACGAAAGCCCTGTGTCCCTTACTAGGGATCGCCTCATAGCCTACAGAAAAGAAGGAGAGGACACAAAGCCGATTGCCTTAAGGATGCCAGGATGGAAGATGTGGAGGAATACCAGGCGGACTGTGGCTATGCTGTTGAAGATCTGCTTCTTCTTAGTTCCAAAGCCGGGGAGCGCCTTGATGAACATAGCCCTTATCCTGCACCTTTAAGGTTAAGGTTAATAGAGCAGTTGGCAAGGTGGTTTGGAGGAGAAACTGGAGGCAGGAGCACAAGGCTGTTGTAGTAACATGGGCATAGAGTGACAAAGGACTAGATCAAGGTCATAGGCAGGCATCAGGAAAGAAATATTATTATAAGAGATTTGTAAGGGTAACACGCTCAAAGCACAAAGAGGCTATCAGGATAAGAACATAATTTAACAATTTTGTATTTGGATTTGAGATCTTTATATATTTGGTAATCCGTAATAATATCTCTTATTTTAATGTATATAGTATTTTACTCAGTAAAACGTATTTTCATTTAATCCTAATGTTGGCATTGTTTTCCTATTTTTAATAGAAGTGAGGCTGAGAGAGGTGATTAGGCCAAGGTCACACACTTGTTAATAATAGTGAAAGCCTGTCAACCCAGATCTTATAACTTCAAGTTCAGTGGATCATTTTGCTACTAAGAGAGATCCTGAGATAGTTTCCATCTGGAAGCAATTACGGCTGGGCCCAGTTAGGAGGCCGCCTAACTCCAGAGATGAAGCTGTTAGGCCACAATACAGACATCTACCACCAGAGGGTGCTCTTACCCCAAGAGAAAGTTGGCATCCCCTCCCACAGCACAGGGACTCTGCTAAAGCTTTTCTTTTGAGGTTCTTTCTTAAGAAGCAGCAGTATGAAGAACTGAATTGTAGTCACCCAAGAATTGCGAAGTGTGGGGTGATGACCTGTAGCCTTCCACAGCTTGTGTCAGAGAGGCCAGAATTGTTAGGGGGATGTTTAATTCTCTTGGAAATAATCCCAGATTATTCCTGGGTGGAGGAAGAAAGAGGCATATTCAGTTTAGAAATGAGGTTATCTGGTGATGTTTGAAGATGGAAGGAGACGTCCTACGATTCTACCGCAGGATTTCTTTTCATGAGCTGTAGTGCTCTCCCAGGGAGGACTCTTAGATGATTTGTAGGTGCTCATTGCTAGATACTCTCAAAGAGTCTTATTTAAGAATTCTGATTTTTCCTTAATAGGACAATTTTTTTCTTTTTCTTTTTTTTTTTTTTTGCAAGGCTATGAAGGCAGTAATCTTGGCCTTCCTCTTTGTGTGTGTGTGTGCACAGGTTCCTTCATAATCACTCTCTTTCTTCTCTATCTCCTTTCCCCTCCTTTTCCTTTCTTCTTCTCTTTCCTTCCTGGCCTCCCTCACTCATCAGAGTTATGTCAGTAAAGGATTGGAACCCACTCTTTTAGGGTTAAAGTAGCTGATATTGGCTTAAAATGTTAACTTCCTGGGAGTATGTGCATATAACAGAAATTAATTTCTTAAACCAAGGATTTAAAGTTTTAAGGGTATATGGAGCAATATCCAGTGGGCCTGGATGGTTGAGGTTTTTTGGGGGGACTGGTAATTTCTCCCCTGGAGTTTTAACAAGTCATTTTCTCATGAACAGTCCTGTATTTGACTCGTACCTGTGGCTATCCCTGGAAATCTGCTAGTGGTGTCATTTTTTATCTATTTATAAGGAAGATGTGAAAATTGGATAATAATCTGGTCTGGAAAATTTGGAAAACATCTCCTTCACTCCCTATTCTCTTCTCTCCTCTTCAACAGCCTCACTGTCTTGGCCCCTGAGGGCCAGCAGGAGTAGCCCAGGGCCTGAGTCATGGAGCTGGTCCCCTCTGCCTCCACCTGCTGCTACTCCCTAGGTGTGCCCTCGGTTTGGGGGGAACACAGGTGGACTCCCACTAGTCAATGCTCACTTTATGATCCCCTGCCAGGACCCGGTCTAGGTTGGCAGGTAGGTGTGGGAGACACCAGATTTATTACACATGTCATTTTCAATGGGTCTTCTCTTGAAAGTCCTCCATAGCTTTACCCTTGAGGAGAACTTGGACTAAAATAAAAACATTTCAGGAAAATGTCTTTTTTTTTCTGTCTTTATTGAGTCTTGTTTGGACTGAATCTCCCCGCTCAGGAAAATGTCTTTATACTCTCAGGAAAAAAATATGTTGTTAATAAAAATCTGGAGGCCCATGGCAGGAGGTCTAGGTCTATTCCTGTTTGGTAGGAGTTGAGAGACTCAGTGTAGCCTGCTCTCTTTCTTGGGGCCCACCATCTTTTTCTCATGACAGATGCTTTCCTTTTGGACTTGGGCCACAGTGTCAGTGCCATGAAATAAGCCATTTATCCATCCAGGCAATTTTGAGCAAGTTCTGATTTTTTGAGTTGGAATTGGGGTAACACACATATTAAATACACTTGAGATCAGATTTCATCTTTTGCAATTAGTTCTGGCCTATATCTCTCCAAAGTGTGGTTTCACTTCTTTAATCCTTTAAGGTTTCTCAGTCTTCATCTATAAAAATGAAGAAATTCCAGGGAAAACTCATAGCTTGTCCCTTAACAGTCACTGCTTTAGTTTTAAAGTAATGATTTAGCAGGTATTAGAGTCAAGGACGGTTTTCCCTGAGAGGGTCTTCAGGTATTGCTCACTTTACAGACACAGAAACTGAGGCCAAAGAGAGACAAGAGAATCATCCAAGACGCATAAGGTACAGCTGGAAAAAAGAAGAACCCAGGATACAATTCAATTCCTTCAACTTCCACACCGGGACTTTTTCTCTCTGTTACCTTATAAATGAGACTCAGTTGGGGTGAAGAGGAACGGCAGAAAAGGACGGAAGGAAGAAATGGATGAAAGGAAGAAATGAGTGCTTGTAAAAGAGGAGGTTAGTTACCCAATATCCCTTCACAATGTGTGTTGGACACGACTGCTGTGGACACTGAGGCAAGCGTTGCGGACGTGAAAGACAACGGGACATAGTCGCTGTTCTCGCGAGCTGCCAGTCAGGAGCCTGGGCAGGCAGACAAATCAACCATTATGTCTAGTGTGATCACAGAAATGGGCACAGGGGTGTGCTTGGGAAGGATGGTCTATCGTCAGGATTCTTTTCATTGCAAGTGAAAGAATATACTTAGCTTACACCAGTCTGAATCAAAGAGAAAATTTACTGACTCACGTAACTAGAAGGTCCAGGACATAATTCTGATTTCAAACACAGCTATGTTCAGGATCTCAAAAACACTTATCAGAACAATGTCTCTCAGCAATTCTTTCTTTTGTGCAGACATTATTTTCAGATAGTTTCTCCCCAAATGGCGCCAAGAATGGATCAGGCATCCGTGGTCTTAAATCTTATCAGTGTAGCACCCTGATGGAAAGAGGGTGTTTTCTGTCCAGCTGATCTAATTGCACTGACCTGGATTATGTGCCCACCCTAAAGCAACAAGGGGAAATGGAATACTCTCATTGCTTAGGTCTAGGTCAAATGCTTACCCTGGAGAAATGGAATTAGCCTCCCTCAGGCAACAGGGCTTGATTGTGGAGGAGGATTCTTTGTGGTCATGAAAAAACAACACAGATTGTAACTCCAGCCAGGAGAGGTGGAGAGGAGACATAGAGGGTTGTTTTATTTCAAAACCCAACTAGGTGTAGTACAGTTTAATTGTGATGCTGACCACCTGGAGTTAACATCAGACTGCACAAGTTGAAGCGTCAGTCCTCCACAATACTGCCCCTACTTTGGGCTTAAGGTACACTTTGGGGGTCCCCAGATCACCTGCACTCTGACTGGCTATAAATTTGGGAATTTCCATGACTCTCTCAGGTTTGATAATTTGATGGAACAACTCGCAGAATTCAGGAAAGTGCTATACTTACAATTACAGTTTTATTTTAAAGAATACACATGGGATGAGGCCTAGGAGGGAGTGTAGAGCTTCCACACCCTGTTCTGGTAGAGTCAAGGTGCGTCACCCTCCTGCCATATCAATGTGTTCAACAGCCAGGAAGCCCCATAAGCCTCAGTGTCCAGAGGTTTTTTTGGGTTTCTTCACACATAGGCAGGGTAAGTTAAATCACTGGCTGTGTGATTAAACTCAGTCTCCAGTCCTGCTCTCCTCCCTGGAAGTCCAGAGTCTGAAAGCCCCAACCCTCTTTTGGTGACCAGCCCCCATCCTGAAGCTATCTAGGGACCCACTATAAGTCACATCATTACCATAACAAAGACATTACAATCACTCAGGAAATTCTAAGGTGTTTTTGTTTTAAAGAATTTATTTACTTATTAATTGACAAATAATAATTGTACATATTCATGGGATATATAGTGATGTTTTAATACATATAACATCTGGTGATCAGATCAGGGTAATTCTCATATCCATCATCTTAAACACTTATCATTTCTTTGTGTTGCCAACATTCAGAGATCAAAGATTAGACATAGACATATTCTTTACTATACCACAGAACTGAAGGAAAGCTTCCTAGGGAAGTGATACTTGAGTTGAGTCTTCACACTTGATAAGATGCCCATCTGTGTGAAATCACTAAGGTCTGAGAAAGAAGGGTGGTTTTAAGGGACTGCAGGTACAGGGAGTGAGGCAAGGAGGGGAGTGTAAAGACTGGACTGTGTCCACATCTGGCAGTGCTTTGTAGGTCTGCGTTTGTCTTGTACAGGCTATGGGGAGCCACTGAAGGATTTGAATTCTAGTATTAAGTCTATAGCATGGGTATAGAGCATGCTGGCAAGGTGAGCACGATGGAATGAAGTAAGGACAATAAGTCAGGCAAGAATTTCAGTTTCCAGAAGAACCTCTTCCCTTGCTCTCTATATTAGTGTCCTAGGGTTGCTGTAGCAAATTGCCACAAACTAGGTGACTTAACACAACAGAAATTTATTCTTTCACAGTTTTGGAGGCCAAAAATCCAAAATCAAGGTGTTGGCAAGGTTGGTTCCTTTTGAGAAAGAGTGTATTCTGTGCCTCTCTCCCAGCTTCTGGTGATTGCCAGCAATTCTTGGCATTCCTTGGCTCTAATCTCCATGTTTGTCATTACATGGTGTTCTTGTGTGTCTGTGTCCAAATTTCCTGTTCTTATAAGGACAACAGTTATTGGATTAGAGCCTACCCTAATTCGGAATGACTTCATCTTAACTTGATTACTACTGCAAAGACACTCTTTTCAAATAAGGTCATGTTCACAGGTACCAGGAGTTAGGATTTTAGCATATTTTGGGGAGACAAAATTTAACCTCTAATATGCCCCAAGCCTTCCTGAACACAGAAAACAAAGTGATGGGTAATCTGTAGCCTCATAGTGTAGTGACCATCCCCTTGGCCTCATGCACATGAAGCCCGTAAGCTCTGATAGACCTTCAGGTATAGTATCTTTTTCTTTATTGTCTGGGCTGAGCAGAGGTGGAGTGTTGCCCTTGCTAATATCCTGGTAAAGACTATGCTCCTTTTTAACCAACTATGTTCTAAATTGGGGTGGAGACTTTGAGCACATCCCTTCCCTCCACCAATCTGTAACTCTCATGGCACTCCTGTTTCTCTAGAGAAAACAAAGGTATGTGATCTTAAGTCCAATGACTGCTCTCTCTTACAGAAAGAGGGATGATGGTATGAAACCACCATATGATGACTATACTGCCTGTTCTCCTTACCTTCTTTCATCTTTTTCTCGACCAGTGCATGATATGGAACACCTCAGTCTGGTGTCTTCTTCACTGTGTTTACATTATAATCTCTTGAAATCACAATGTTTTACTGATCATGTCTCATTCATCCTAAACATGAAGCTGTGTGTTGGGAGTTGTAAGATTTGTTGTCCAATATTGATTGAACCAGATATTTCCAGCATGTAGGCCACATCTTGGGAATCATATATACACATTTAGGGACTCAATTTGTTAAATGGTACTTCATTGCCTCAAAGAGACCTGGTGCACCCAGGGAGAAGCTAAGTTTTTGAGGTTATGGAAATTCAAGTGTTTTATTAATACTAAGGAGGCCCAATTTTCTGTCTTTCTGGAGCTAGCTTTCTAAGATCAGACATGGCATCTCTGTACTTCTTTTTAAAGATTTTATGCATTTTTCTTCTATTGAATTTGAATTACTGTGAATTAAGGCAAAAGAGTTCAAAATTTTAATTCGATTTTAGAGTTGGAAGAAATGAGGTCAATGTAGGTGCAGTGAATTTCCAGATTCACTTCACAGAGTGACTAACTCATCCTGGTTTGCCCTGGACTTTCCTGGTTTTAAAACCAAAAGCACCAAGTCTCAGGAGCTTCCTCAGTCACCCTACGTCTTAAATAAGACCACAAATTCCTTAATGACAGAGATGGTTTTGTATGTCTTCTGTATTCACCGTCCTGCCCCTTCTTCTCCCCATCATGTCACCTAAGAAGCCAGAACTAAAAGCAGCAAAGGAAAATCATCCAATTTCTAGTATTTGACTTTGTCCCATTAATGTCTTGAAGACTGAAGGGACTTAAAGTTGTGTGTATGTGTGTGTTGGGGGGTGTTGGGGAAGTGATGGAAATGGAGGATGCAAACTCAGAATTCTATTTGTAATCCAGAAAGAGTCTTTGGTTGAGTTACTGGCTTTTCTACAAGGGTCAAACAGCTCCAAATTTCCAGAGGAAGCCCCTGGAAAGGAAATTTTTCAAGATAAATCACTGTGTAGATTTCTCCAGTGAGATCAAAGCAAGTGTCCTTCCGGTGATGTCCTGTTCCATCTCCCTTCACCCCTGGATATCATTCCTCTGATGCAATTTACGGACTGTGATCGACCAAATACTTGTCATAATTTCATAGCTAAAGTATATTCACATGCTTGTTGTTATGGCAACCATCAATAATATTAATAAAACCCTGTCTGGTTGAACCAGATGACTGGGACATGTAAACATAGACAAGAATAGCTATATCAGATGTCAACACAGAGCAATGTGAGCACAACAGTCTGCATGCTGGCTTTGGCCTTCTCCTGCACCCCACCAGTCACATCTGTCTTATTGTGCCTGAAACATTCACTAGCTCCTGTGTGGGGGCTGTGTAAGTGTGTATACAGCAGGAAGGGGCCCACTTTGACCTTTGAAATCAGAAAAAGGGAAATAGCTTACCATGAGTTCAGTATTCCATGAAACTAGGGTTTCCCTGTGTGATATTTGTACATTGTTTAACAGTTATGATCATACACACATTGTCTACAAAGCTTGTTCTTATTAAGTATTCACTTTGCATGTGCTGTTGACTTAAATAGTGGTTGATTTTAGCTGCAGGGTCAAGGGACGCAGTAGCCTGGTGATCACTGCATTCACTCAGATTCTTCTTTTGTGAAATGGAATAATCAAGCCTACCTTATAGGCCATTGCAATAATTTAATGAGAAAATGGTAGCAAAGCTCTTAGCACAGTGATATCAAATGAGTGCTCAGCAAATGAAATCTCATGGGAAGCTATCTAATGCAGCGGTCATGGACTTTGAAGTTAGTTCAAATTCCAGCTTATTTGTTTCCCAGCTGGGCATCCTTGGGCAAGTTTTGTAGATCTCTCTTGGCTTCACATGAGTTTCCTCGTCTACTGAATAGAAAGATGAATAGTGCCCATGTTAGAGGATTGTTGTGAGAATTAAGTGATAGGTACCAAAGGTGCCTACTTCACTGCTCAAGACTTGGCAAGGGCTGAGTAAGCAGCAGCAGCTGCTGATATTACCAGGAATGATGACATTACCACTGTGAGCTGCCCAGAGATGTGGCAAACCAGGGTTGCAGCAAAAACTTGGAAGAAAACTTGTTTTGGTGAGGGTGGCTGGGGGATAGAGTGCGGTTATTCAGATAACAATTATAGTTTTTCTCTGTTCAACTTTGGTAAGTACTGATGCTCCAAAGTCAAGGAATCTTCACTTGGAAGCACTACTTTTTGAAACTCTATCTCCAATTTTTAAATTTCACGTTCAAAACCCTAGGCATAAATTATTGTTATAAATCATCAGGTTATAGTCTCTATATCTTCTAGAATTAAAGGACATTTCTTATCTATCTGTAGGATTTTTGTTTTTTTTTAAATCCTGCCTCTTTGTATTGTCAATGTGTACCTTTGCTACTTCCCTTCTTACCTTTTCAACTCGCTGGGGGCAGCATTCTGGTGATATATACCATCTAGCAGCCAGAAAACTTTACTACCAGAGAGGGAAATGAGAAGCTCTTTTCCTGACACCATCCAACCATGGTGTTCCTGATCTCAGCAAGATCTTTAGCTCTTAATCACCCTCCTTTTTCCAATAATCTTTCATTTGCTCAATGTAACCACCCCCCCAAAAGCCCTCTGTTTTTAAGAAGATTCATTGTTCCTAACTTCTTTTTTTCAGCCCTCACCAGCAGGGTCGCCAAAGATCAGATTTCCACTAAAAATATATTCAAGACAATTTAAGCTTTCTCCAAACATGCTCCTTAAAACTCTTTGACCTCCATCTACTGCCCAGTTCCAAAGCCACTCCCATATTTCTTGGTATTTATTATGGTATCAAAATCTGTATTAGTTATATACACACAAAAAATTACCTCCAAACTTAAAGACTTTTAACAATGAACATTTATCATCTCAAATTCTGTGGGTCAGAGATCTGGGTGTGAGTTAGCTAGATGGCTCTGCCTCAAGATCTCTCACAAGCCTGCCATCAAATTTTTGGCTGAAGCTGCAATCCCATTAGAAAGCCTGTCTGAAGTAGAATTCCTTTCCAAACTCACTGTCACTCATGTGGCTGTTGACAGGATTCAGTTCCTCATGGGTTGTTGGCTAGAGGGGCTCAGGTCCTCACTGGCTGTTGCCAGGTTGCCTGTCATGTGGGTATTTTCACAGGCCAGGTCATGAGATAGCAGCTGGGTTCTGTTAGAATGAACAAGAGGGTGAGAGTGTTTGGGATGAAAGCCAAATTCTTATTGGCTGACCATCTTGGAGGTGACATACCATCAGTTTTGCTGTATTCTAGATTAGAAGTGAGTTACAGCATCCACTCCAGACCCAATACCCCAAGTACAGGGGATTTCTAAGATATGGAAACTAGGATGTGGGGATTATTGGGGTCATTTTGGAGGCAGCCTACCATGGGAGCCATCTCACACTATGAGCAGGGAGAGAGAAGAAGCAAGATGCACACAGCAAAGTAGGGATAGGACCACAATCTGCCATGACTCCTGGATTCTTTCCAGCTCCTATTAATAATTACAGGCCTCATGAGAACCAACTGCATTGTTTGCTGTTGGCTTCCATGATGTATTCCTACAATCTACAAAGAGAATTCTTCTTCTTCTTCTTTCTTTTTTTTTTTTTTTTTTTTTTTGGTTAAGAGAGCTTGAGTGATTTATCTTATTAATACTTGCCACTGAGGAAGCCTTGAGGGAGACAGGATTGTACTCCATTAGCACAGGTCTAGGCCCATCTTAGAGTCTCACACCATACTTGCTGAACTAATTATACAAATTGTTAATTTTTTCTAGGATGTTCTCTGTGGGATTATGGTATCATCTTAAACACAAACGAACATCAGCAAGAATACCTCCCATTTCAGTGTTTGGTGTCAACTCTAACTTCCAAAGGGTAGGATTTCACACAGACTGAGGGTTAGGCCAGGGCCTGGTGGTGTGAGTTGTTTATTGTATCTGTTTTTATTCAGTTTTACAATATTTGTGTGCGGAGCAGGCCCTCACATTCCATGCATAGACGATAGTGCTGAGGGGAGATGCTGACTCTATAATAACTGGGGAAGGGAACTGAAAGTTGCCCACAGTGCATTCCTTGCTCCAAATAGTCTGAGGCAGGGGCCTTTATCATTAGTCTCAGCTTGGTCCGATGTGTTTTAGAATTTTTTTCCTTCAGGTTTTCACCACTACCCCATTGCAAAGTGCCTGGTTCTGTGGTAATACGGACTGACTGTGCAGTATTCAAAATTCCATATTTTGGCAAAATATGGAAATTCCTCTGAGGACAACTGTGGCTCATTGTCATAGATCATCCTTTCAGGAATTCCATGTCTGGCAAATGTGGGTTTCAATTTGGGGACTCTTGTGGTAAGTTGGTATTGTTCAGGCTTTCCAATCTTGAGATTTTTATTGCAGTTATTCTCTCTAATGATATAGTCTCTGTTACTTGTTCTTCCAGATAAACATATCGGTGCCAATGTCTGCTGTGGTCTGGTTGTGGAGGCTTGGGATATCATTAATTGTTTTAAAATAGATATAGTATGCACCTTCAAGTGAGACTGGACATTTCCTGATGAATCAGGCTATTTACGAATGAAACAATATGCTTACTGGGACCGTGGTAAAGGTTGATAACGTTGAGAGACCATGAAGATGATCAAGTTCAGAATCCTCATTTCAAAGTCAGCCTCAACTGATCCAGCGCTTGAACCCAGGGTTTGTAATTCTTTCCCGTTACCACACTATTTTTAACTTGAGCTAGTCTCTCATTGCTAAACATGCTTTATACAGCCAAGAGAAATGGAACTTAACTTTTCAACTAACATTTAAATCATTATCTCTTATTCTTACTAATATTCTACTAGAAAACTTCTAAAGATAGAAAACTCACATTTACCTAGAAGCCAAACGTAACTTAATGTTCCCAGGTTTTCTAGACTTGCTGCTCTTTGCATTTCTGTAACATTGAATGACAATAATTGGACCCCCAAGTGATGTGGCTGTAGGAGGGCCAATTCTCTAGGTATTGCTGAGAATGCTCGATTTGCAGCAGGAATGAAAGGATATCACATAGTTACTTATTTTCTTCATCCCACAATATATGCACAACAATATCAAAATAATAATACCAGCACTTCCACCAACAATATAATTTGGATTCTATTTTTGAAGTTCCTTTGGTCTTCCTCTCTACATGGTTATGTGACCATCTGGACACACATTTAGTTTCTTTAATTTCATTTTCTTTCAACTTTTTTGAAAATGTTTTTTTTAATTAATTTATTTTTTACAACTATGTACATGGTTCCAAAGTTAAATCTATAAAACAAGATATATTCAGAGAAGTCCTGAATATCCCAGTCTACTCCTCAATATTTTTTACTCTACCTATAGGTAATTAATTTTAAAACTATGATTTATTCTTTTATTTTCTGTTTGTTATATAATTCTTTTATATAAATAAACTTTTACTGTGTAGTCTTTAAAAATATCTTTGTTTCTTATAACGTATATGCATTTGGTATTTAGAAAAGTTTTCATTTCATTGTAACTGCCTGTGAATAAATATATTTTCATTTTTCCTTTGCAATCTGAATATGTTTTCTTTCTTTTGTTTATTTCAGAATATTATGGGGGTACAAACATTTTGGTTACATGTAATGACTTTGCCTCACCCACGCCAGGGCTAGAAGTGTGCCCTTCCCCCATACGGTGTGCTCTGTCCCCATTAGTTGTGAGTTTACCCCTCCACACCCTCCACCTGACCAGCACCCAGTGCATATTACTACCACATGAGCACCCTACTGTTGACCTGTTGTAGTGGTCAGAACTTCTAGTGCAAAGTAAGATAGAAGTGGTGAGAATGTACATCCTTGTCTTATTCCTAATCTGAAGATTAGGGGAACATATTCAGTCTTTCACCATTAAGTATTATGTTAGCTATAGGTATTTCATAGATGCCCTTTATCATGTTGAGGAAATTCCATTCTATTTCTAGTTTGTGAAGAATTTTTCACAGGAATAGCTTTGGGATTTTGTCAGGTACTTTTTCTGCTTCTATTGCGATGATGTATGGATTTTCTGCGTACCTTGTTGATATAGTAAGTTATCCTGATTGATTTTCAAATGTTAAATCAACTTTACATTCTGGGTCATGCTATAATATCCTTTTTATATTTTAAGATTTAATTAGCTAAACTTTTGTTTAGAATTTGTGCACCTATATTCATGATAGACATTTGTCTACAATTTACTTTTCTTGTAGTGTTTTTGTCTGCATTTTAAATCAGGGTAATCTAGGCCTCATAGAATAAATTGGGAGGTGTTTTTCTCTTCTTAAATTTTCTGAAAGAGTTTGCATAAAATTAATATTATTTCTTACTTAAATGTTTGGTAGAATTCATCAGTGAAGCCATGTGGATTGGAGTTTTCTTTGTGAAAAGGTTTTAAAGTACAGATGCAATTTTAAAAATAGCTGTATGTCTATTCAATGATCTATTTCTTCTTGAGTGAGCTTTGAATTTATATCCATCAAGAAATTAGTCCATTTCATCTAACTTGTCGTATTTATTGACATAAAGTTGCTCATAATATTTCCTTATTATCTCTTCGATAACTATAGATTCTGTAGTGATGTCACCTCTCTCATTCCTGATATTCATAATTTTCCCTTTTCTCTTTATTTTCTTATTAGTTTGGCCATTTTATTTATCTTCCCAAAAAACTGCTTTTAATTGAATTGAATTTCTCTATTGGTTTTCTCCTATATATTTCATTGGTTTTCATTCTAATCTTTATTATTTATTTTCTTTTACATACAATGGGTTTAATTTGCTCTTCATTTTCTAATATGACAAGTTAAGGTGGAAGAAAACTTAGGTCATTTATTTCAAACTTGTACTATTTTCTAACAAAGGCATTTATTACTATAGATTTCCCTTTAATCCCTGCTTGGCTGCCTCTCAGAAAGCTTGAGATTCTTTTCATTGTTATACAGTTTAAAATACTTCCTTAACTTCCTTTTTGATTTCTTCTTTGGCCCATAGTTTATTTAGAGAGTTTCTATTATATAGTTTATTTGTTTTATTTCTAATTTAGTTCCACTGTGGCTTAAGAACATACTTTGCATGATTTGAATCCTTTTAGATTTATTGAGCTTAGTTTAATAGCTCAGAATATAATTTATATATGTAAATGTTAATGTATACACAACAAAATGCATGTTCTGTTGTTGGTTGAACATTCTAAATGTCAGTTAGGTCAGCTTCGTTTAAATGCCGTTTAAGTCTCCTATATACTTGTCGATTTTTTGTCTGCTTGTCAAATCAATTATTAAGAGAGGGGTCCTGAAATCTGCTATAATTATGGATTCGACTCTTTTTTCCTTGCAGTTCTATTGGTTTCACTACATTAATGTTAAAGCTCCGTCGTTAGGCTTATAATCTCTTAGCATTGTGGTGCCTTCTTGATGAGTCAATCTCTTTATCATTATGAAATGAACTTCTTTATCCCTGGTAATATTTTTTGTTCTGAAATCAACTTTGTCTGATATTGATGTAGCCAAGCCAAATACTTTCGATCAGTAATATTAGCATACTGTATTGTTTTTTTCTCTCATCCTTTTACTTTTAGCCTGCCGGTGTCTTTATATTTAAAATAGATTTCTTATAGATAACAAATATTTGGGTCTTGCTTTTTTATCCAATTTGATAATTTTATCTTTACACTGGAGTTTTATACAATTTACAATTATCGTGATAATTGAGGTGGTTGAGTTTAAACTACCATCTTGTTATGTATTTCCTTTCTTTCTTTCTTTCTTTCTTTCTTTCTTTCTTTCTTTCTTTCTTTCTTTCTTTCTTTTTCCTTCCTTCCTTCCTTCCTTCCTTCCTTCCTTCCTTCCTCCCTCCCTCCCTCCCTCCCTTCCCTTCCTTTCCCTTCCCTTCCCTTCCCTTCCCTTCCTTTCTTTCTTTCTTCTTCTTTTTGGTACCCAGGTGATTCACTTGGACATTGTTATGTATTTTTTATTTGTCCAATTTGATTTTTATTCCCTTTTCTGTCATCTTTTGGATTGATTATTTTTTATGATTCTTAATCTTCTTTGCTAGTTTCTTGCCCACAAAATAAAATAATGGCTGTGTTTTTAACTGACTTTCTTTTCCTATTTTCTTCTTTCTTTTTTATTGGAGATTGATTTAGAGTTTATAGCACACATCTTTAAATTATAACTGTTTACTTTCAAGTGATTTTTTTTTTTT
>VBSM01000662.1:12170339-12184703 GCA_008086735.1 Cheirogaleus medius
GTAACCCTAACAATATTTGTACCCCCATTATATGATGAAATAAAAAAAAATGAAAGTTATTTATTTATTTGACTTTATTTTTTAGAGCAGTTTTAGGTTCCTAGCAAAATTAAGTGGAAAGTACGGAGAGTTCTTATTTATCACTAGCCCCCAAATATGCATGGCCTCCCCCATTGTCTTGGTCTGTTTTGTGCTGCTATACAAAAGTACCACAAATTTATAATGAATACAAATTTATTTCTTATAGTTCTGGAGGCTGGAGGCAAGATCGAGGGGCAAAGTGGGGGGAGGGGTGGAGTGAGAAAGGAAGAGAGAGGGTGAAAGGGGCCAAACTCTTCCATTTATGATTAGCCCACTCCCACAATGACAAATCTGTGATTGATAACAGGATTAACACATCCGCTCTGCTCTCATGGCCTAATCGCCTCTCATTAGGCCCCACTTTGCATTGGGGATCAAGTTTCCAACACATGGACTTGGGTGACACATTCAAACCATAGCACCCATTATTAACATCCCCCATCAAAGTGGCCCATTTGTTACAATTGATGAAGCCACATTGAAACCTCATTATTATACAACATTCATAGTTTACACTAGGCTTACTCTTGGTACATTTTATGGGTTTGGACAAATTTATAATGACATGTATCCACCTTTAAAGTATCAAATAGAATATTTTCACTGTCCTAAAAATTCTGCCTACTCAGCCCTCTGTTTCCCCTAACCCTGGGCAACCACTGATCTTTTACTGTCTCTGAGGTTTTGCTTTACCAGAATTTCATATGGTTGAACACATATAGTATGTAGCCTTGTCAATTTGGCTTCTTTCACATAGTAATATGCATTGAAGTTTCTTCTGTGTTTTCATGGCTTGATAACTCTTATCTTTTTAGTGCTAAATAATACCTTCTTCTGGATACACCAGTTTATTTATTCTACTAAAGGACACCTTGGTTGCTTCCATGTTTTGGCAACTATGAATAAAGCTGTTACAAACATCTGTGTGCAGGTGTTTATGTAGACACAAGTTTTCAACTTTTCTGAGTAGATACCAAGGAGAGTGATCGCTAGATCACATAGTAAGAGGATGTTTAGTTTTATAAGAAACTGCCAAATTGTCTTCCAAAGTGGTGTATGATTTTGTATTCCCATCAGCAATAAATGAGAGTTTCTGTTGCTCCACATCCACACCAGCATTTGTTGTTGTCAGTGTTATAGATTCTGGTCACTCTAATAGGGGTTTAGTGGTATCTTGTTGTTTTAATTAACATCTCCCTGATAACATATGAGGTGGTGCCATCTTTTTAAATGCCTAATTTTCACCTGTGCATCTTCTCTGGTGAGGTATCTGTAAAGATCTTTGGCCCATTTTTAAATTGTTTGTTTGGGTTGTTTGTTTTCTTATTGTTTAGTTTTAAGCTTTTTTTTAAATATATATTTTGGGTAAGAATTCTTTACCAGATATGTCTTTTGCAAATACTTTCCCCCCCATCTCTGGTTTGTTTTTTCATTCTCTTGACAGTGTCTTTTGCAGAGCAAAAATTTTAAATTTTAATAAAGTAGAACTTATCAATTCTTTTTCATAGATCATGTGCTGGTGTGTATCTAAAAAGTCATTGCCAAATTCAAGTTATCTAGATTTTCTTCTATGTTATCTTCTAGTTTTATAATTTTGCATTTTACATTTAGGTCTGTAATGCATTTTGAGTTTATTTTTATGAAGGGTTAATTTTTGTGTCTGTGTCTAGATTAGTTTTTTGCATGTGGATGTCCAGTTATTCTAGCACTATTTGTTGTTGTAAAGGCTGTCTTTTCTCCATTGTATTACCTGTGCTCCTTTTTCAAAGATCTGTTGACTATATGGGTCTACTTCTGGGCCCTGTATTCTATTTTATTGATCTATTTGTCTATTCTTTCACAAATGCCACATTGTTTTGATTACTGTAGCTTTATAGTAAGTCTTGAAGTTGAGTAGTCTCATCCCTCCAGTTTCCAGCTTTGTTCTTCTCCTTTAATATTGTGTTAGCTATGCTGGGTCTTTTGCCTCTCCATATAAATTTTAGAATCTTTGTTTTCATATGATTCCATTTTTGATAAAGATAAAAACCAAAAAACTAAATAATGTACTATTGGATGTGCAAATCTATACAATAAAACTATGAAAAAAGCCAAAGGAATGATATACACAAAATTTGGAATAGTGGTTATGTCTGTGGGTGGCTGGAATTGAATGGGATTGCGGAAAGATATCCAAGGAAACTGGAAGGAATGGTACCATTCTTTCTCTTAAATAGGTACCAAATTCTCATTGCATTCTTGTTATTTATACCTCACATATAAGGAATTGTTTTTTTGATATCAACAAAATAACTTGCTAGAATTTTGATTAGAATTGCACTGAATCTATGGATCAAGTTGTGAAGAACTGACATCTTCACAATATTGAGTCTTCCTATTCATGAACATGAAAATGGCTCTCCAGCTACTTGATTCTTCAATTTCTTTTATCAGAGTTTTTTAGTTTTCCTCATATAGATCTTATACATATTTTAATAGATTTATACCTAAGTATTTCATTTTTTTAGGTGCTAATGTAAACAGCATAGTGTTTTCAATTTCAAACTCCACTTTTTTGTTGCTGGCATATAAGAAAGTGATTGATGTTTGCATATTAACTTTGTATACTGCAACTTTGAAACCCCTTATTAGTTCCAGGAGATTTTTGGTCAATTCTTTCAGATTTTCTACATAGATGATCATGTTATCTGCAAACAAAAACAGTATTATTTCTTCATTCCCAATTAGTATACTTTTCATTTCCATTTTGTGTCTTTGCATTAGCTAGGACTTTCAGTACAATGTTGAAAAGAGGGGTGAGAGGAGACATCCTTGCCTCTTCTTGATCTTAGTGGGAAAACTTTTAATTTCTCACCATTAACTATTAGTGGCATTAGCTGTAGGTTTTACAAGAGATCAAATTGAAGATATTTCCCTCTATTCTTAGTTTGCTGATGTATATTTTTGGGTGCCACATACGATCTATTACAATTTCCTAAAGTAGTTGTCTGGAAGAAGGAAACCCCTTCTGTTGGTTAATAATGCTTCTACTCTGTAAGAAGATCAATTCTTTGAAGTTAAGTTTCTTCTGGACAAATTTGAAATACTTTTTATGAATACTGCTAGAGAAGATGAAACAGGACCACTATTTGTATGAATGATTTTATGGGTTGCTTGTATAACCATGTGTGTAGAGGTTTTCTAGATATGAATAATAGAGAATCAGGGATATAACAATTGCTTGTACGCTCCCGTGGTTTTTATTTTATATTAAGATATCTTTATTGAAGAAGAACACATAATTTGATTAACTATTTTTTGTCTTATAAGTAAGAAAATCTCAGAGCAAAGATAAAACGAAGCATTAAACTGTTTTCAGAAGAAAGGCCTTAATTGCTTTTTAAATGTCTATTATTTTGTGAGCACTAAATTAATTTAATTTCTGGTAGCTATAATTTTTTTTATTGGTCTGCCTTCTGAAGCCCAGATCCTCTGCATTGCTTAATCTCATGCATGCTTCTCCAAGGACTTAGAAATGGTCTCCTTAAACAGCTGCTTGATCCTAATTCATTAACTCAGAGTTGTTTTTCCCCCCCATAATGGCTTCTCTGATTTTTAACTTGGTTTCTATGAAAGTCCAATATTTTTTCTTTCTTTTTTTAAATTTCAAAATACTAAGGGGATAGGAATGTTTTTGTTATGTGGATATACTGCATAATGCTGAAGTCAGGGCTTTCAGTGTGCCTGTCACCTGGGCAGTGTTCATTGTATCCGATAGGTAAGTTTTTAATTCTTCACTCTCCTCCAATTATTTCTGCTTCCTAGTTTTCAATGTCCTCTCCATCTCTTGTGCCTCTGTGCACCCAATTTTTAGCTCTCACTTATTAGTGAGAACATGTTGTGTTCATTTTTCCATTTCTGAGATAATTCACTTAACAAAATGGAAGTTTCATGTAAGTTGCTACGAAAGACATTATTTCACTCCTTTTTATGGCTGAGTAGTACTCCATGGGATATACACTACATTTTCTTTATCCACTCATGAACTGATGGGCACTTAGGTTGATTCTACATCTTTGCAGTTGTGAATTATGCTGTGATAAACATTCAAGTGCTGGTGACTTTTTGAAATAATGACTTATTTTCCTTTAGGTTGATACACAGTACCCCAGGACTACTGGATCAAAAGGCAGGTCTACTTTTGTTCTTCAAGGAATCTCCATACTGTTTTCCTTAGGGGTTGCACTAGTTTACAGTCCTACCAACAGTGTATAGGCATTCCTTTCTCTCTGTATCCATGCCAGCATCTGTTGTTTTTTGACTTTTTAATAATGGCCATTCTGACAGGGGAGAGGTGGTATCACATTGTGTTTTTTATTTGCATTTCCTAATTATTAGTGATGTTGAACATTTTTTCTTTTATTTTTTTTTGCATATTTTGTCTATCTTTGGAAAAAATTCTGTCCATGTATTTTGCTTATTTTTTGATGGGATCATTTTTTTTTCTTGTTGATTTGAGATCTTTGTAGATTCTTGGTATTAGTCCTTTGCTGGATGTATAGTTTGCAAATATTTTTCCCATTCTGTAGGTTGTCTGTTTACTCTGTTGATGATTTCTTTTGCTATACAAATGCTTTTAAATTTATTTTAGTTCTATTTATGTATTTTTATTGTTGCTGTTTTTACCTTTGTAGTCTTAGTCATAAATTCTTTTCTTAGGCCTATGTATAGAAGAGCTTTTCCTACATTTTCTTCTAGAATTTTTATGATTTCACGCTTTAAGTCTTCTATTCATCTGTAATTAATTTTTGTATGTGGTGAGAGACAGGAGTCCTGTTTCATTCCTCTGAATGTGACTATCCAATTTTTCCAGCACCACTTATTGAATAGGGGCTTTTCCCCAGTGTATGTTTTTGTCTGCTTTTTGTTTTTTATTTCAGCATATTATAGGGGTACAAATGTTAAGGTTACATACATTGCCCTTATCTCCCCTCCCCCCTCGGGTCAGAGCTTCAAGCGTGTCCATCCCCCAGACGGTGTGCATCACACTCACTGTGTTTCTAAATACCCATCCCCTTCTCTCCCTTCCCACCTGACCCACACCCAACAAATGTTTGTTTTTCGTTTTTTCTTAACATTTTGGTTACATTTTATCTTTGCCTCTCCCTAGCTGGGGTTAGAGGTATGCCCTTCCCCTCCACAATGTTCACCACATCCCTCAGTTATGGGACTACCACTCTGATCCCCGAATCCCTGGTGAACACCACCACGCTTTGAGCACCATAGTGTTAATCAGTCAGTACCAATTTGATGGCGAGTATATGTGGTGCCCATTATTCTGATCTTGTGTCACCTCACTTTGGATAATGGGCTTAAGCTTAATCCAGGATAATATAAACAGTGCTAGCTTGCTTTCATTTCTTAGAATTGAGTAATATTCCATTGTAAACATATACCAAATTTTAATAATCCACTCATGAATTGACGGACACTTGGGTTGTTTCCACGTCCTTGCAATAGTGAATTGTACTGCCATAAACATTCGGGTGCAGATGTCTTTATAATAGAGTGTCTTATGCTCTTTGGGGTAGATGCCTAATAATGCTATTGCCAGGTCGAATGGTATATCTATTTTTAGCTCTTTGAGATATCTCCAAATTCTTTTCCACAAAGGTTGCACTAATTTGCAGTCCCACCAGCAGTGTAAGAGTGTTCCTATCTCTCCACATCCTCACCAGCATTTGTTGTTTTGGGATTTCTTGATACAGGCCAATCTCACTGGGGTTAGATGATATCTCATTGTGGTTTTGATTTGCATTTCTCTAATGATTAGCGATGTTGAGCATTTTTTAATATGTTTGCTGACCATTATTCTGTTTTCTTTAGAAAAGTTTCTGTTCATTTCCGTTGCCCATTTCTTGATGGGATTGTTTGATTTTTTATTGTTAATTCTTTTGAGCTCTAGATAGATTCTTGTTATCAGACCTTTATTGGAAGTGTAGAGAGCAAATATTTTCTCCCATTCTGTGGGTTTTCTATTTGCTGTAATGATAGTTTCCTTGGCTGTGCAGAAGCCTTTTAATTTGATCAGATCCCATTTGTTTATTTTTGTTGCTGCAGTGATTGCCTTGGGGGTCTTCTTCAAGAATTCTTTGCCTAGGCCAATGTCTGAGAGGGTTTTCCCAACCTCTTCTTCTAGGATTCTTAAGGTTTCATGCCTTAGGTTTAAATCTGTTAACCATCTTGAGTGGATTTTTGTGAGAGGTGAGAGGTAGGGATCCTGCTTCATTCTTCTGCATGTAGCTAGCTAGTTTTCCCAGCACCATTTATTGAAGAGAGATTCTTTTCCCCATTGTATATTTTTGTCTGCTTTATCAAAGATTAGGTTATTGTATGCATTTGGTTTCATCTCTCGAATCTCAGTCCTATTCCAAATATCAGTGCTTCTGTTCTTGTGCCAGTACCACGCTGATTTAAATATTATTGCTTTATAGTACAGCTTGAAGTCAGGAAGACTAATGCCTCCCAGTTTATTCTTTTTACTTAAGGTTGCTTTGGCTATACAAGGTTTGTTCTGGTTCCATACAAAGTGCAGAATTATTTTTTCTAGATCTGTAAAGAATGATGGTGGTACTTTGATGGGGATTGCATTAATTCTGTAGATGACTTTAGGTAATATTGACATTTTAATGATATTGATTCTACCAATCCATGAACAAGGTAGATTTTTCCATCTGTTTAAATCTTCTACAATTTCTTTTTTTAGTGTTTCATAGTTCTCCTTGTATAAGTCTTTCGTATCTTTCATTAAATATATTCCTAGACATTTAATTTTCTTTGGGGCTATAGTAAAAGGTATTGCGTTTTTGATTTGAGTTTCGTCTTGAGGGTTCTTGGCATATAAGAATGCCTCTGATTTGTGTTTATTGATTTTGTAACCTGAAACTTTACCAAATTCATTTATCAAGTCTAGGAGTCTCTTGGATGAATCCATGGGGTTTTCTAGGTATAATATCACATCATCGGCAAAGAGCGAGTGTTTGATCTCATCTGCACCCACTTGGATTCCCTTAATATACCTCTTTTGCCTGATTGCTATAGCTAGGACTTCGAGTACTATGTTGAATAGAAGAGGAGATAGTGGGCATCCTTGTCTAGTTCCAGATCGAAGTGGGAGTGGTTTCAGTTTGTCCCCATTGAGTATGATATTGGCCATGGGTTTGTCATAAATGGATTAGATAATTTTAAGGTATGAGCCATCTATGCCTATTTTGTTAAGAGTTTTTATCATAAAGGTGTGTTGGAATTTGTCAAATGCTTTTTCTGCATCTATTTAGAGAATCATATGGTCTTTGTTCTTGTTTTTATTTATGAGGCAGATTGCATTTATAGATTTGCATATGTTGAACCAGCCTTGTATCCCTGGAATAAATCCCACCTGGTCACGGTGAATTATTTTTTTGATGTGCCTCTGAATTCTGTTTGCTAAAATTTGGTGAGGATTTTTGCATGTATATTCATGAGGGATATTGGTCTGTAATTTTCTTTTTTTGTTGCGTCCTTTCCTGGCTTTGGTGTCAAGGTGATATTGGCTTCATAGAATGAGTTAGGAAGGATACCATCCTTCTCAATGTTGTGGAATAATTTCTGTAGTATAGGTATGAGTTCATCTCTGTATGTTTGGTAAAACTCTGAAGTGTAGCCATCTGGTCCAGGACTTTTCAGTTTGGGGAGGTTGTTAATTGCTGCTCCAACTTCTGCACTTGAGATTGGTCTATTCAGGAATTCTGTTACCTTCTGGGTGAACTTAGGGAGGTTGTATGAATCCAGGCATTTGTCCATTTCTTCCTCATTATTTAGTTTTTGGACATATTGTTTTTTATAGTAGTCAAACATAATGTTTTGTATTTCTGTGGTGTCTGTTGTGACCTCTCCTTTTTCATTTCTTATTGAGTTAATTAGAGTCCTTTCCCTTTGGGTTCTTGTCAGTCTAGCAAGAAGGCTATCAATTTTGTTTATTTTTTCAAAAAACCAGCTTCTGGTATTGTTGATCTTCTGTATAATTCTCTTGTTCTCCATTTCATTTATTTCTGCTTTGATCTTAGTTATTTCTTTTCTTCTACTAGGATTGGAATTGGTTTGCTCTTCTTTTTCCAATTCCTTCAGTCTATTCATTAGGTTGTCAATATCCAGTCTTTCTGTTTTTTGGATGTGAGCATTTATTGCTATTAGTTTTCCTCTCAGGTATGCTTTTGCTGTATCCCACAGGTTTTGGCAACATGTGTCTCCATTATCATTTTGTTCAAAGAAACTCTTGATTTCCCTCTGAGTTTCATCTTTTACCCAATAGTTCTTCAATAATAGATTGTTTAGTTTCCATGACTTTGTGAAGCATTGAGTATTTCTATAGGAATTGAACTCTAGTTTTATATCACTATGGTCAGAGAAGACACATGGTATAATTTCTATTTTCTTGAATTTTTTGAAACCTGATTTGCAGCCTAATATGTGATCAATTTTGGAGAAGGATCCATGGGCTGCTGAGAAGAATGTAAATTCATCTTTATTTGGGTGGAATGTTCTGTAGAGATCTGTGAGACCTATTTGTTCAAGAGTTTTATTTAAGCCCATTATTTCTTTGCTTATTTTCTGTTTGGAGGACCTATCCAGTTCATTCAGTGGAGTGTTGAAATCCCTTGCTACTATGGCAGTATTGTTTAACATACTCTTTAGATCATACAAGGTTTGCTGAATATAATTGGGTGCTCCTGTATTGGGTGCATAGATATTAAGAATTGTTAAATCTTCTTGTTGGATCTTCCCTTTCACCATTATAAAGTGGCTATCTTTATCCTTTTTTACTTTAGCTATTTTAAAGCTTATGTTGTCTGCAAATAGTATAGCTACCCCTGCTTTCCTTTGACTTCTGTTTGCCTCAATGATAGTTTTCCATCCCTTGACCTTCAGCCGGAAGGCATCTTTGCTGGTTAGAAGTGTTTCCAGTAGACATCAGATACTAGCCTGTGGATTTTTATCCACTCTGCCAGTTTATGCCTTTTCAGAGGACAGTTTAAACCATTTACATGTATTGAGAGGATTGAAAAATGAGGACGATTTCTATTTATATTGTTGGGTGAAGTCTTGTTGCTTTGTCTTGCTCCTTGAGCCATCATGCAGTTCAAGTTCTAGCCTTTAATTCTTTGAAGATTTTACTTTGAGGAGTGTCTGTTGCCCTGTTTGGTGTGGAAGGCAGATCTGAGAGTTTCTGTAGTGCTGGTCTGATCTTTGCAAATTCCTTCAGTGATTGCTTGTCTGAGAAGGACTTTATATCTCCCTCATAGATAATACTTAATTTTGTTGGATAAAGAATTCTAGGTTGGGCTTTATTCTATTTTAGAAGATTAAGGATAGACACCCAATGCTCATGGCTTGTAAGGTTGCAGACGAGAAGTCTGCTGTTAGTTTGATAGGCTTCCCTTTATAGATCATTTGTGCTTTCGTCTTGCTGCACGGAGCATTGTTTCTTTCATGTTTACTTTGGTCAGCCTAATAACCACATAATGAGGTGATTGCCTTTTCACGTTGAGTCTCCCAGGAGTTCTGTGTGCTTCTTGAATTTGGATATCAAGATTTCTAGCCAGGCCTGGCATATTTTCCTCCAGTATTTCCTGAAATAAGTTTTCCAGCCCTTGTGAATGGTCCTCTTCCTCTTCTAGAATCCCGATCAATCTGAGATTTGGCTTTTTTACATAATCCCACACTTCCTGTAAACTTTGGTCTTGTCTCTTGTTTCTATGTTCCCTTTCTTCCTCTGATTTGTTTAGTGCATAGGCATAATCTTCAAGCTCTGAGATTCTTTCCTCTGCATGGTCCATCCTGTTCTTGATGCTTTCCAGTGTATTGTGGAGTTCTTTGATTGTTTTCTTCATTGCCAAAATTTCTTTTTGGTTTTTCTGAATAATTTCAATTTCTTTGGAGAATTTTTCATTCATTTCCTGTATTGTTCTTGTGGTTTCTCTATGTTGGGATTCTATTTTCTCTTCAAGTCCATTGAGTTTTCTTCCAATCCATATTTGGAATTCTTCCTGTGTCAGTTTAATCATATCATGTAAGTTGGTGTCAGTTGATGGAGATCACTTTCTTTTGGGGGTGACTTTTCTCTCTGCTACTTCATGTTTCCTGTGATCTCTCACTGGTTCTTTCTCATCTGGGTGCTTTATCGAGGACTGCAGGTGCAGGGAATGGATTATGAGCTAAATTCTGGCATTCCAGAGGAGTGATCCCTGGCAGATCTGGGGATATGTGCTCTGGACCTATAATGTCTTAGAGGAGTTTGAACCCATTGGGTTATCTTTGACCTGTTTTCTTCACCATCTTTTAATAGAGCTTAGTGAGATTGGATCCCTTGCTTAGACTCCCAGGAGTTGTATCACTCTTGTGTGCGTGACTCCCCTAACAACTACTAATATGAGATGGGAGGCACTGTGGTGAGCTATGAGGTTACTCTCTATTTTTGTTGCTTGTGGTTTGCATGTGGTTCAGTTATCAAGCTATTCCTATACCTATGTAATGAGCTCTAAACCCCTAAATGTGGTAATCAGGAATCTCAGTCTTTGGGGAGTGTCGTGCCCCTCCCAGGGGATCCTTGAGGCCTGTTATCTATTTATCTGGGGTGAGATAAGCAACAGATATTGGCAAGCCTAAGAGAGTATACTCCAGAGGATGCTTCATCTTTGGCTAGGGGGGAGCAGCTACAAAGTTATTCAGAGATCTTTTGCTGCTTATGTGGGGCATCTCCTCGTGGGAGGTGTCTTTTGGTGCAATTGCTAGGGATTCTGGTTGAGATTTTCATTCCTAGAACACAAGCCTGTAATTTGGCAACTGCCTGGATACCAAGGGCAAACCCTTGTATTCTGCTTTTATCAGATGATCCAAAGCAACTTGCTGTAGTAGGACATCAACTCTTGTTACTCAGCCCCTCCAAGGATAGAGTTTATCTGGTTGGTATGAAGTAAAAGCCTCAGGGCCATTGAAGAGGCCCTGCCCAGGGACGTTGAGGGACACAGAACAGAGAGCGACCTGCATGGCTGCTCTCTGCTCCTGCATAGGAGGGGTCAGGCCCTTTCCTACGAAATACCAGTGGCCTGGTCACAGACAAGGACCCTCCACAACCCAGGTGGGTCTTAGCCCTAAAAGTGGACTCCCTCACCACTCTGCACTTCCAGGACTGGGGGCTGTTCCTTTGGCTGGAGGCCTTGTCTACCATGTCGCATCCAGGAGATGGGCATGGGTCTCAGCTTGGATAGAAGTCTAGAGAAACTGTTACTAAATCCTTTCAGGGGAGGAATCTGGACCTTGATGAAAAACAGGCCAGCAGTGGATAACAAGCAAGAGGAGATAGCAGTCCAGCCTCTGGTTTCAGCTTGAAAAATGGCTTGTTTCACAACTCTGCCCAGGGGTGGAGTCTGTAGCTTTGGAGAGAAGCACCCAGCTCAAAACCTAATAAAGGGCGTATGGTACTGTTGTTCCAGGTCACAGTTGAAAATCACTCTCCTTCCCAACTCCACTCTGCTAGGGCAGGGTGTGCTCATTAGGCGCAAAACCCATGTGGCTGGGTAGAATGAGGGACTGCCCTACCGCACCGCGGGACACCACCTGGAGAGCAATCTCTCTCCCTCTTCCATCCCCTCACCATTGGGACTTGAGCCACTGGGGTCCGCCAGGAGGCTCTGCCGAGAAGCTCCCTCCCTCCCTCTTCTGCCCCCTCAAAGGCGGAGCTTGAGCCGCTAGAGTCCACTGGGAGGCACTGCCAAGGAGCGAGAAATCTCCCTTTTCCGCCCTGTCACTGGCGGAGCTTGAGCGGCCAGAGTCCCCTGAGAGGCTCTGCCCAGGAGCTAACACTCTCCCTTTTCCCTGTCACCATCACTGGCAGAGCTTGAGCAGCTGGAGCCCACTGAGAGGCTCCACCAAGGGGTGAAAACTCTCCCTTTTCCGTCCATCACCGGCGGAGCTTGGGCCGCTGAAGTCCCCTGGGAGGGTCTGCCCAGGAGTGAGCTCCCTCCCTCTTCCGCCCCCTCACTGGCAGGGCTTGGGCCGCCCGAATCCACCAGACACCTCAGCTGAATGAGTGATCTGTCTCACTTTTCTGCCCCTTCAAAAGCGAAGCATAAGCCGCTGGTGTGTATAGACCCCCTCAGCCAAGGAGTCCCTGCACAGTGCACTGGAGAGTTGAAATTACTTTCCGCTCCTGTCTCCTCTCCGAACCGCCTGACTGCCTGTGTCACCTCTTCATGCTGACTTCAGGTGCTTCGCTGCTTGCATGGGTGTGGGGGTCAGTGAAGGAGAAGGTGTCCCCCTGTGGGACCAATCACAAAGTCCCGGACGGCTGGCCGCTGAGTGCAGCTGGCTTGTGCTCCAATCCCTGCTGTACAACTTGGACTCTCGGAACTTTGAGGCAAATCCACTGAGTCACTTTCCTCCTTTTCCCAGCACTGCTTGACACTTGAAGCTTCTCTGCAATTCTGCGAAGCTGATACTGTGGGAGTACTACCCACTAGAGTGATTTAGACCACTTTCTTCACCTCCCACTCTGAGAGCAGAGAGCCAGGAGGTCATCCCTAATCCATCATTTTTGACAATCCCTTATTTTTGTCTGCTTTGTTGAATATCAGTTGGTCATAGCTATATATTAATAATTATATTTCTAGGTTCTTTAATCTTTTACATTGGTTTATGTCTCACTTTTATACCAGTACCAGTACCATGCTGTTTTGGTTACAATAGCCATGTAGTATAATTTGAAGTCAGATAGTGTAATGCCTCCAGATTTGTTCTTTTTGCTTAAGATTGCTTTGGTTATACAGGCTCTTTTTTGGTTCCAAATGAAGCTGAGGATTATTTTTTCTATGTCTGTGAAATAAGACATTGTTATTTTGATGGGAATTTCATGGAATCTGTAGATCACTTAAATCACTTTGGACAGTATGGACATTTTAATGATGTTCATTCTACCAATCCATGAACATGGGATGTTTTCCCATTTGTTGGTGTCATTTGAAATTTCTCCCTTCAATGTTTTTTAGTTCTTGTGGAGATATTTTACCTCCTGGTTAAGTATATTTCTAAGTATTTTATTTTCTCTGTAGCTATTGTATTAATAAATGGCATTGAGTTTTTGATTTGACTCTCATCTCGACTGTTATTAGCATATATAACTCTACTGATTTGTGTACATTGATTTTGTAACCTGAGACTTTGCTGAATTTATTTATCAATTCTTG
Organism: Cheirogaleus medius; assembly: GCA_008086735.1. NCBI lineage: Eukaryota > Metazoa > Chordata > Mammalia > Primates > Cheirogaleidae > Cheirogaleus > Cheirogaleus medius. Next base: position 12,183,680 of record VBSM01000662.1, read on the forward strand.
GAGTCTTCAGGGTTTTCTAGATACAAGATCATATCATTGGCAAACAGGGATAGTTTGACCTTCTCTTTTCCAATTTGGATGCCCTTCTTTCTTTCTTTTGCTTGATTTCTTTGTCTAAGACTTCCAGTACTATGTAGAATACAATTGGTGACAGTGAGCACCCTTGTCTTGTTCCAATTCTTAGGGGGAATGCTTTCCACTTTTCACGATTTAGTATGATGTTGCCTGTGGGTTTGTCATACATGGCTTTTATAATTTTGAGTTATGTTACTTCTATGCTTAGTTTTATGAGGTTTTTTTTTATTATGAAAGAGTGCTGAATTTTATTGAATGCTTTTTCAGCATCTATTGAGATGATTATAAGGGTTTTGTTTTTACTTCTGTATGGTGAATCACATTTATTGATGTGCATATGTTGAACTACCCTTTCATCCCTGGGATGAAACCTACTTGATCATGGTGAATTATCTTTTTGATGTGTTTTTATATTCATTTGCTAGTATTTCGTTGAGGATTTTTGCATCTATGTTCCTAAGGGATATTGGTCTGTAGTTTTTTTTCTCTGTTGTGTCCTCTCCTAGCTTGATATCAAACTGACACTGGCTTCATAGAATGAGTTAGGGAGGAGTCTCCCCTTCTTGATGTTATGGATTAATTTCTATGAGATGAGTACCAGTTCTTCTTTGTAGGTCTGGTAGAATTCACCTGTCAATCCATTTGGTCTGAGGCTTTTATTTTGTTGGGAGGGTTTTTAAAAACTTATTTTCTCAACCTTGATACTCATTATTGGTTTGTTCAGGATTTCTATTTCTTCCTGATTCAGGCTTGAGGGGTTGTGTGTTTTCAGGAATTTATCAATTTCCTCTAGATTTTCTGGTTTGTGTGCATGGATGTATTTGCAGTATTCACGGATGATATTTTGTATTTCTGTGGTATCGATTGTAATGTTTCATTTTTCATTTCTGATTGAGGTATTTAACCACTTTGGTACCAGCGTCGACTATAGTCGATAGCCACAGATGAA